>KZ308479.1:260049-394802 GCA_000376725.2 Ladona fulva | reverse complement strand
AGTATATAACAAAAGAGGAGACTTTAAAAGAATGAAATATCTCAATTAACAAGACGTAACTATAAAATACGATAATGCAGAGAATAAAAAGCGCAAAAGATCAGTTTAATAAGGATTTTTGTTTACCGAAGCATTATAATTCTACATTGAATTTCAGTATCAGTCTAAATTCATTTTTAAACGTGTCATAAATATATAAAGTGAAAAGAATTTTATAGCATGCAATTTGACGCAGGTTGAGAATCCTTCGAAGAAAAATTTGGAAGCCATGCTAATGCTTCAAAATAAATTCAGAGAAAGTACTTTTTCGGAGGACGTAATAGCGTTAGCTGAATGATACATAAGGGCATATTTTTAAGGAAACTCGTCCTCTCCGCCAGCAATATGATAGACGTAATTAAAAAGATCCTTCGGTGTTGGCGCCCTCTGACACGTTTCAGTGGATGCTGGAGTAATTAATACATTCATAAGTGTCCTACCTTTCGATAGGTACATGTTCCGTAATATTCCCTACTATCGCAATTTCTTTCGTTTATTGGTAAAGTAATTAATGGGATTCCAAACAATTTTCGTGAAGGGCGTTGATGAAGAAAATCTCATGAAAAGGATGAAATTCATGGGAGAGACACTGGCAGGAAAATCTTAGAACGACCAATTGACCATATTATTTAAGTCTTTACACTTTATTTTACACCTAACCCCAGCCGTCAACCCTAGAATATTTGCTCGAAGTAATGTAAAAAAAGCAAATGTTTTAATTTACGGAAAAATCTTTGCTACTGACTATATCTCGTGGAAAATTCATTCAAAACAAGGCCGATGGAAAACACCCGAAAATAAAGAGAATTAAACACTTCTAAATGTACCAAATTATTATAATAATACATAATTGCAAATATTACCTTTAGATAAAAATAAATCGCTATTACAATTATATTTTTAAATCAATTCATCTTTATTATAACAAATATTTAGATAAATCAGCTAACGGTGACGTTTGTGACACATCATTGATGAATATAAATCATATTTGATTTATGGTTAACCAAAATCGTCCTTAAGATACTGGGTACTGCGAACATTAAGTATTAGATATGAAAACAGAATATATACAGGCAGAGGAATGCATAGAATGTAGTAGATGCAATTGTTTTTGTGTGTTAAGGAGAAATAATGTTATGACTGCACAGAAAGGTAACCATTGTGACTGGAAATTGTACCTTAGAAGCGTAGCTCCCAATGCAGCTATTTCATCTCTAAATTTAGTGAGTATTCCTTTCTCGGGAACTCGTTACTTTTCCGGAGACATCTCAGCTCCTAATATATTTCGTGTAAATGTATTTCCAATTATTATTTATTTATTGATCCTCTGGCGCATTTTGATTAGCCTCATAATACAAACATACTCTACAACCCTTTACAATTAATCCTTCACTCTACAATCCCCTTTAGTCTTATACAAGTATAAGTAATTGTACGCATATACTTGTATATGCGTACAATTAAAGAAGAGAACATCTTTCTATTTACAGACAATGAATAAAAAACATTCATTAACAATTATTTATTTAAATGAATACAGAAGTTTTCAGGTAGCTGCTCTATTGTGAAAAAAGCACTATTTAATAGTGATTAGATATGTATAGAACAACAGTAATTATATACTGCGGGAATTAAAAAGTGTGCTTCTCTCACATAACGGCTTTCCACTAAGCCTTCTCACATCGATTTCATCTACGTTAGTAAATTTACTTTTACAGATATTCCAGATTACATTACAAACAGATATATTAATTTACGTAATTAAAATCGATGGTAGCAGGCTTTACTGTGTGGAAATCCATAACACAAGGATTATAGGAACAAAATAACCAATACTCTTTTTCCACATTAATTTACGTATTTGTATTGCTAAGTTAAATATCATTTTATCTACTTATCATCATTCTGTTCACAAATTTACACAAGCTGCTTAACTATTTTACGAATTACACCATATCTTTGTCTGGGCTCCGTTTTAGTTTTCGGTTAGGGTTTGAATATTTCTTCAGGCAAATACTTCATAACAGACTAACGCATAGATCTCAAACTAATTTTATAGAAAATCGTTGGGCGATGTGGTATTTCTCAAATGGGGATCGTAACATTATCACATGCTTTAACTTCCTTTCATTAATCCATACTTTTACTTTCTTTCCATTCCAAAATACAAATACAGCCGTACCTTGGCCGTACGAAAGCCTTAGTTAACGACGTACTTGCTTAACGACGAGTGACTGGGACTTAAAATGTCTCGGATAACGACGTAGTCTTCGGTTTACGACACCAACAGGTGACGATTGGCAATTAAAAAGTTCTTTAATGACTATTCACTTTTTTTATAATAACTCTTTGTTGTAAACACAACTGAATAAATCATACGTACTATATTTTAATGAGTTAGACCTGCATATTTGACTGGGAGTGTGTTTATAGGAAATACCTGCGCAAACCCACCGATAGTAAGAGCTAAACGATACGAAAAAAAACAAAAACTACGTAATAGAAGCATAGAGATACATAGATAACCAATACGTAATTATAAATCAGTAATTTAAAAAAAAATCAAATTTACAGGATGATACTGCCGTACATGACTAAGTATACCCGTAAAATACATGAAGCGCATGTATAATGACATTTTTTGTCGTGATTTACGTGCATGTAGTAATTTATTGATGTTCGTTGCTGTATTCTTTGTACCTAGTAATTCATCGATATCAATCTGCAGTAGTTTCTTTCATTGAATTTTCATTGACCTCTTTAAACCAAATAGTTTCATTATCGTACTACGTGGACCACCTGATGAGTCTACCTATACACTATAGAGTACTACTTGGGTAATATCTCAACTGCAATTTCACCTGAAAAATAAACAAACACAATTTCGATATATCAGTACATACAAATATAAGGATATATTCGGAGATTAGATAATACTGGATACATATAAATACATACATTGTAAATACATACATAATTGTCATACATAGAATTTTGGAATAAACGGGAAAATTCTTTTTAATTCTCAAAACAGCATGAATACTGAACATATTGGCAATATCACAAGAACCCAACTCGTTATCGAGTGGCTTGTAAAGAAGTATAACGCCGGGAAGATCTCTCGTAGTTTCCGATGGTATTTTCCATCGGCATTCCGCATACTCTCCTTCATTTGTTCCATTTTTTCGCGCGCTTTTTCCAATTAATTTTAGAAGTGAGTGCATGGGATGTGGTTGGAGGGAGTCATAACCTCACAGCTGGGCCTTCTCGCAAGGAGGCCCTTTTTTGAGCTTCGTCACGACGGCGTCTTCAGAGGGCCCTTTGGTGGTGGGGGTGGAGAAGTTGAGAGTCATTTGTGAGAAGCGGCCCGATGCTTACCTGCCACTCTTCGCACCTTCGCTTTACAGCCCTCTTCCTACTTACTGCCGCTTTACCAGAGACTCTCTTTCGATCAACTTTTTGAAAAATGTTTACCGGAGTAAACATCCGAAGTCAGCCATTCGATAGCGATGGTGAGATCGACCCGCCTGTATATTTTTCGAGTTTATCGCAATAAGAACATTAACATTTAGCGCGTCCATTTCATATGGTACTGTGGTTCTATAGCTGTTAGATTTTCAAGCATAATAAATGTCAAAATTACAATATTTGATAATGTCAAAACGCTACCCAAAACTTGGCGCATACGAACTGGTGATATTATATATATATTTCTAGCAAATTCTACTTCTAAGTTTGAGTCAACATTTTTTTGGATTCTGGTCGATGCTGTTTGTGAACGTACGTTGGGGACTACCTGTATACGAGTTTACGACTATTCATTATATTAATTATAAATTTATGTCGCAAATATAACATGCAGTACTGTTCTGGAAAATCGCACCTAGGATAGTGCCTTTTGGTCAACGACCGCAATCATGGAATGGAATACCGTCGTAAGGTATCACTGTATAAGCCAAATGCTTATTCCGACAATGGTAATAGCATTTTCATTTCCTTAGACGCTTTTTCGTACAGCTATACAATTTTAGGCTTAAAACTAGTCCTCAATAAAAAAAATGTGTGTGGAAATACTGTCTGGCTGTAGGCTGTCTCCTTTTTCGGTTCACTGCGCCTTTCGACAAAGTTGTACTCGATCATATTAGATTATTATCAAATAATTTAGGTCTGCAACTCGTTACCCTGATTGACACAATCGCTTAAGATTTTATCGTCGTTTCCCAAGATCTCTACTGATATTAAAAGAGAAAAATATCTTTTATTTACTTTTGTCTCATTCTTGTTCATGGCTGAAGTAAATGATATGAAAGCTACTGAGGTATGATTGATGCTGAATTATTGCCCTAAAAGGCATGTTACTAAAAGTGTTACTCGTAGATTAGTTATGCTTCACTAACTTTAGTTTTATCTGCTTATAGCACCCAGGCTCAGTGTGGAAAGCAAGAGTACTACCTCACTCCTCATCTTCCCTTGTAAGCCTCATTTCCCTCTCCTAGCTCCTCGTAGCTGATGGTAGAGGGGATGAGATAGCAACCGGCCTCCGGAATGAATATTTTACAGAGAGACTTATTTATATGACGCACTCTGATTTTAGATCCCAATTTTTTCTAAACAAATGCGTCTTATAAATGGGGAAACAAAGTACCTGATTTTGTTCTTATAGACGATGAAATCTCCGGATTAAAGGGAAAAAAGGAAAAGGCTCTTAACTTTTAGTGAACTTCATTTTGGCTTTACTCCCACTTCTTCCCCACTGAATCCATATAAAATACATTCAACTGTAAAATAGACATCGTCGCATTCGCCCTTCACCTCATTTCGTTAGTCCATCCCATGCTTTCTTTCAATGCAGCTTCATTTTCAATTCCGATCAATGCTCGATGCATAAAAACGTCATTTAAACTCTCCTACTTCTCGTATATTTTGTTTCAAGAACGTCCCTTTTTCATCGCCTGCGTTCATCTTACAAATTCACTCCATTTTCATATTCATTCCGTAGGAATACAGTGCAGAGATAAATGGGCCTCCCCACCGCGCAATTAATCAGCACCCCCCTTTCCCTCCCCCCTACTCTCATTTCCTCCATAATTTCATCCCCTTTCCCTTGTCTCCGTTGCGGAAGTGACAAATCTTCCTTTTTTCTCACTCTTTTATCGACCATTTTGTCCCGCCGATGTGTTTATCGTCGCCCGAGGGTCAATTCGCTTCATTTTCCATTAATTTTGGACGCGTTTTTCCTTCGGCGAGGGTCCGATAGGGAATTGCGTTAAAAAACGAACCTACATTACGCCTCGTTTTTTATATTTTTTGCGAGGTCGTTTCTCATCGTGTTGCTGAAACAGGGCTGCATTTTCTCCTCCTTTTGGGTGTTTTTCATATCGTCCCCTTATACTGCTATCACTGTAGCTCATTTTGAAATATATATTTGAGATTGTTTGCGCAGAATGTCAAAATGAATATTTAATGGGAGCCACAATGAATATTTAGGTATTTATATTTTTCGACAAGGATGCTTTGTATGTATAAATAGCTGCATGGAGACTTTATTTACCATCACTATCATTTCAAATTAATACATGTGAAAAAATGAATTTAAGTTAAATTAAGTGAGAGCTGCTAAGATACTTCAGAATGCATGACTGGAATCTAGAGAAGTTTAAAAAATGAAACAAAGATTTATTTCAGTTCAGAGAAGGTACTTTAAATCGTAGAAGATGTAGCTGATACTCTGCGTCCTCCCTGTTGCAGAGACTGTTCTGAAACTGAGAGAAAAATCAGTGAAATAGAAGCTAGAAGTAGTCGTTTCAAAAATTCATTTATTATACGAATAGTACGCGAAAGTGATCGATTAGGGAAGTACGTAGGGTCATGGTGCTTGCTCCCCCCGCTACGCTGAAAAGCGGCTTGCAGGGTATATATGTAGATGTAGATATTGTCTTTCATTATCCTGCCAAAGAAATCTTGAGAAATTTCAACTCAATGCGGATTTACTTCATGGAATGGCTATTAGCAAAATAACGATTTTTTTTTGATTTTCGTAGACATTCTTTTGGTGTTTCCATTAGCACTTTACTTCGCCTTGATGAAATGATGTAACAACGCTAATGAAATTATTCTCCAATAATAAAAAATCCGCACGAGTTACAAACTTTATTTGTCACTGTTAAGAAAAACAGTGGACTTTAATATTGAATTCATTTAAGGTGTATATTTATTCACGTGGATCATTGCGTAGTTAAAATTTACCTTTGTTATTAAGTATCGTAAAGTTTCTGTGATATAGCCCCTAATGCTAATTTCTCAATTCATTCAATTTTCTTTTCTTCAAAAAGACTTATAAAGGAATATCTGGTGAATCTCAGAACGAAAATGTTTACTTGAAATGATATTTTAGAAATTATACTCAGTAAACGATTACTCCGCAGTATGTAAAGTTCATTAGCTGTTGAAAATCAATTTTCGTAATGTAGTAATAATTACGAAAATTAATTAAGGTACCGAGTTTATGCTGTGGGCATCCGCTCTGACGGTCGACGATACTGGTTCTACCCGGACTGTCCCGTAAGACTCTTAAGTCTATAAGTAGAATTTGAAGAAAGTATTACGGTTTCCACGTATAATGTGCTTCCGAATGGTATTTTGACCCAACAGTGTCATCATTTGGTTCTTTTGAATTATACATTTAAGGAGGTTCCTCGAAGTCAAGAACGTGGGGTATATATTTTTAGCCGCTGTCTCCTTCTCCATAACTCGAAGATATCAATCTGTTAGATTTCAGTACATTTTGTGATTCTTCTACAGCAGCGCTTTATCTTCTGATCAAAATGAATTATTTCTTTTACTAATCATGTGGATATGTTTCATGTATCAAACTGTACTCAGAAAGTCTTGATGAATGATCTATTTTTCTCTTTCGGTGAAGAATATAGGGATATTTAATATGCATTTAATTTTGTGTTGGTTTCAGAAGTTCAGGTTTATTTTATGACGGAGCTTGGCTCCAAAGTTTTAGGATTTAGGATATCTGTTTTATTCTTTGGCAGAGTTTTGACTCCGTCATTGGATTAAAGGTGTTTTATTTGGTCCATCTTGACGTACACTTTATCCATTCCTGTTTAAGGCCTTGTCTTGTTTGACAACTGCTCTTTTGTTTCTGTTATAATAAGGATTTGACAATAAGAAAGATGCGAGGTATCGGTGTGAATTATAATCAACTGAATTATGTCATTCATCCATTCCTCATTGAATGCTATAAAAAGTTTTAACGACAGGGCCTTGAGATACACCTATACTGTACCTCCGTGACATTTAAGGAAATAAATCCGTTCGCAGAAGCTTTGGGTTTATTAAAATAAATGACATTATTAACTTTTATCTTTTGCTCATCAGTCTTGATGGATGCGAAATATGGATGTTGATAAGAGGGCCATGTTGCCAATCATGTATACAATTTATAATTTAAGGTGGCCTTTTCTCCATTTAAACTTTCTGATTCATATTTGCACGTACCATAAGTTATTTTTTAAGCTTGTTATTTGTTTTCTATTTAAGCTTGTTTCTAATTCTCTTTGTTCAAGCCTCCTCCCTAAAATCAAATTGGATAACTTGTTCTGTTGATTCTGTTTCCAATAACAATCTTCAATCCCATGATCCTCAGTGTAATGGTTAGTTAAAGGATGGTGTGGAGTAGAATTAGAGGTAAAAATACTTCAAAGTAAAGGTACTCTGACATACAGAGCGGAACCTCTTCACAGCGGGTAAAACTTCCATCAAGGATAAACATAAGAGCTTCATTTTTCTTTCAGGATAGGTGGCGTTAGCGAAGCGGGAAGGCGTCAAACAATCGTAGGGCATTCTGGGAAATGCATGACGCAGCGACTCGTGGAGGTCAAGGTGTGGACGATGACTGGGTGAGTTCGGCGCGATGCTTCCTTCACTTGTTTCTCACGTGACGAAATACGTATCGTGTCCTAATGGCAGACTTCATAATTAACTATTATCATTACGTCATTTCCGTTTCCCCTAATCATCAGTTATACGTCCCACTTGCATCGAAATCGTTTGTGTTTAATCGTTCCCTAATTTATTTGGAAAGAATCGTTTAGTTGGAACATTCGACTTACGGAACGATTTCCTCGAGAGTTTATAAATTCGACAATGTTACAATTGCACTTGTGTTATTGATCAAGTAGCAGAGATTCGTATTAATTTTTCAAAATGTCGCCATATTTGCTGTAAAAGTAACAAAATATTCGCTTAGCTCTGAAAAGTTATTGCCAAAGAGTATTTTAAGATTTGTAACGCTTTCAATTCGCTTTTATAAATGTAATATCCGTTCAGGTACCTGATAATCTTATATAAAAGGTGAATTTTGCGACTTTATCAACTAAATATTCTTTCTTATAAATGAATAAGTTGAACGAGTGTTGTTACTAGAAAGCAAGACAGAATCTACCGAAAAGAATATGCTATGATGATGATATATAAAAAGTGTGCTACAGTCGTTGAGAGAAGAAAAAGTCGCTAGAAGAAGGTTATAGTCTTCAGGTACAGCTACAAAATTGCTAATTTGGCAACTGAGTAACGTAATAACCACAAAACAGTAAAACGAATTTCACTACTATCTTAAAAAATACCGCCGCCATACATCTTTGCACTTTTTTTTCTTTCTGTAGGCACTCTTTAATAAATACTTACGGAACTTTCAAGGCTAACCAATTTTTAGATAATATTATCACCAAATAAAGGTCTCTTAAATGAGAAAAGTAATACAGCTTCAGGAAAACACCTCCATGGATGGCATTTACAACTTCAGTATCACGCCAGCCTACGAAAAGTAAAATATAATGAACATGTATAAAGCCTCAGTTAAAATTTGCCACAATTATCTGCGGATATTACTTAAACCAGAAGTTCACCAGCCAGAGGAAAATAGGGGGACAACAAAGGACTGCAGGGCTTCATAGTGTTTCATTACGTATAGCTTTATAACTGTCTGTAAAGTATTCTGCACGAAGACCGGTCGGGACCTCATCCCCTCTACCATTAGCTACGAAGAGCTAAGAGAGGGAAATGGGGCATACTAGGCAAGGTGAGGAGTGAGGTAGTTTTCCCTTTCTTGCCTCACTGAGACAGAATGCTTTAGCGGAACAATTCTCAGTGAAGCACAATGACTCTAAGGGTAATACATTTCTTAGCGATTCACAAGGAGAAACATTAATTCATGACATGATTGAGTGTCGCTCATACCTCATTTTCGTATCATCACAACCACGAAAAAACTGAGGCAAAATAAAAGAAAGATACATTTTTTCTCTACCCTGTACCAAAAGACAAAAGGTTAATATTTCATTCTTCGATGTGTGGTAGTAGGACCAGTTTATAACTCTTGTCGTAACAATCCTCATTATTTTCGATGAATTATACAAAGAAAATGCCAATGCACTTTGAATTTGGTTTCTAGAGAGCGGGACATGGATGAGATAATTCACTCAATCGACAAAACTTCCCAAACAAAACGAGAGATACCTAGGTTTTGAAGAGCGAAGAAATAAGTCTGAATTTTTTATCTTCTCTTTTATTCTAATCTGAGCCACTATAATTCCGTTTATCTTGTTTCCTTCTCCTCTTATTTGGATTTGCACAAAACTAGCGTTTGTCGTGTGGGGCCGAAGCCAAAATGATTGCTCGCGTTATCAAATTAACAAATAATCAGTATATATACGCGGATCAAGATCCTTATTCAACTGTTTAACCCCAATACAAAAACCAGCGATTTTCGGTCAAGACGAAGGCTCAAAAGTTTCATCTCGAGTGGGAATTATTAATGCTCAAGAAAATTTCGGGAGCTGCAGGTAGCTCATTTCATCCTGACCGATACAAATTTCATTTTGATAGATACATTCACATCCTATTTTAATACAAAACATTTCCGTTTCTTTTTAAAATGTGTATTATTGTTATACTTATTTAAACGCCCTACTAGAGACCGCGGTTAAGCCAATTTTTTGCTTCCTTCTTCTCCCAAAATCTCTTCACCGTCTCTCTGAGATGTTCCTTGAATTATTCAGAACACGACTAGTCGTCTTTTTGTTAATATTTAAGTAATGAACCTTCTGAAAGGAATACATATAGTGAAAACCTATGCTATATATATTCTTTGTAAAAGAATTCACTTTGGCAGCATAGATATATTTAAAAATCAAAACACTTATCCCGTTTCAATGATCGAATGCGGAAGAAAATCTAGCGAAAATACATGAGAGGTTCGATTCCTTAAAAGAAAAGGGCAGCACATTAAAGTGTCGATGGCGCGTGGGATTACATTGTTTTAAAACCAAAAAATAACCATTAGTACTTTTCCATAGAATTTTAAATGCACGACCGGTCTCGCAAGCATCTTCAAGCATCAGCTGAAGATACAAACACGCTAGCAAAACAGGACGTGCATTTAATATTCTGTGGAATAGTAATAATTTTTGTTTATTTTTTATGTCTTTCCACGAAGTCACACCTTCCAGCATCTATTCTATTTTTTTAACCCATTCTCTGTTCCGAAAAGAAATTAATTTGCCAATTCATTTATCAAACGTATAGCTGAAACGGGAAAAGTATTTGGATATGTTGATACGGCCATTATATTGCTGACTAATAACACGGTTTCAGGTGTTACTCTGAGAAATTTATCCTTAACGAAAACAACGAAACATCTATATCTACATATGTACCCAGTAAGCCACCTTTCGGCATGTGGCAGAGGGTTCATGCACTCTACTTCCCTAAACGACTACTTTCGCTTATCGTTCACGTCAAAAATGAATTTTTAAAACGATTAGTTCTAGCATCTATTCTATCTATATTTCTCTGATTTATCAGAATCAGAACGGCCTATGTAACAGGGAGGACGCGCAATATCGGCAACATCTTCTACGAAAGTATCTTTCCTGAACTTATTAAATAAATCATGTATTTGTTTAAATTTTTTATCTCCTAGAGATTCCCATCCTGCACCCTGAATTATTAGAGTAACAACAACTCACTGATATATCGCGACAATTTTTTACGAAAACACTATGCAATTCCACATCTTTATATTGGTAGCCATGATGGAGGGAATCACGTGGTTGCTTAACCACCGTAATTATTATCGTTAGGATTTTATTTCTCTACTGATAGTTGGTGGAGTTACGGAATCTTACACCGGAAAGACACCAAAGTTTTGGTAATAATTGGTTGCAGCCACGAAAATGGCGTTTCCTATCGACAATCGTTGCAATAATTATTACGCGAAGAGAAGGAAGCAATAATTGAAACGGTCGCCCCTCAGGGTGGCCCTACGTATTTTAATTTTTCCACGCAGCGGCCACTTCCCGAGAAAAGGTGCGACGAATCGAGGGTCACTTGGGAAAGGAATGTTCTCTCCCTCTTTTTCTGCCACCGATCGCATTCCGAAGGGAAAAAATCGATGGACAGTTTTGTTGCCGGCCAAGTGACGTCACGGAAGTATTTCTCCGCAATCGTTAGAAGTGTTGGAAAAAGGAGGAGCCAATGGGGGGGCGTTGGGGGTGGAGTGTGGGCGGAGTGGGGGGAGGGCAGGGAGAAGAACACCTGAAAAAGGACTCATTCTGAAATTTCTCACACGAGGGAGAGTTTTTTGGGAGTGACACGAGCCACTTCCGGTTGGGAACCGCAACTCACACCTACGCAACGCAAGGCTGCCAACTTACGGATGCCGGACGGAAAACTTATCCCATTTCGCACCCGATCCTTTAAGTTATGAATGGGATTGTGGGAGATATTTCTAGGGTAACTTATGTGTGATGGAAACTCTGGATAGCCACATTGGTAACGCCTTCAATGGAAGTGCTTCCGGGTTCGATTCCCTGTGGGGGCTTAAGCGCGAAATAATAATATTAGTCTTTATTTGGGAAAATTGAGATTAAAAGTCTCCTCTTCCATCTAACGTATCGATATATTTTATACAGTTATTAATTAAAGAAAAAGGAAAAATTAGAAGAAGTGTGGGTATAAAAAGACCTAAGAGATTCTTAGGGGAAAAAATCATCCACTGCAGGAAAACACCTCCTCCTATCCTAACTCCCATCTTATAAAATATACTTGATATGGTGGGAGAAACAATAACTAATACTCAATTAATTTCGACTGTAACTTCTCGTATATTCCATTCAAAGTAATATCTTTAGTATTTTTCGATATGTATTTTTAATTATATTGTTTCTTCTATTTGATTTTTCTGTGTTTGAAGAATAATGTAATACAGGGTAGAATACAAAGGAAAAAGCATACGGAAGGCAAAGACAAAAGTTGTTAGATGACACAAAGGGTGGGGTAAGTTGCCAGGAAGCGAAAGATATGGAGTATATGGAGTTGAGTAGGGAATATTAGGGCACATACCGAATATTAGGGCAACTTACCGAACAGTAGAAAACTTAAGAGCTTTAATTTATAGAAGAATGAAAGAAAAGCGCAATATTGTTAGAAAAGCTTCCACGGTTATTAGAAGATGAAATCTATGAATCAAAGTGTAACGTTGTTTAATATTACTATCGTATGGCTATTCCTGACGTCAAAAGAAAATCTAAGCCTTGGACCATAAGTCGCAGACCGATTTTATATTGAATTTTCGCGGGAAAAATGTGCGCCTTTTAAGCAGGGAAATACGGTACCTCGGGAACGCAAAATTAATGCGATAAAAAATCCACAAATAAGAAAAGGATATAAGAAAATGTTGATCTTTATTGGCTGCATGTACGATATGCCGAACCGACATTCCACCTGAGGCCACAAGTTGGTAACATTTATTTATTTAGCAATACCTACAAAGTCAGGTGGCAACGCTTATTTACATTGCGATATACTGCTAACCAAAAAAAATGCTACAAAGTTGTACCTATACAACTACAGAACATTAGTATTTAACCACCGCCTCCATTAATTACAGTAATATGGCGTCTTTTATTTCGTTTTCAATCATTTTAATAGAATTGTTCGAAAGCTTTCAAAAGGTATATCAAACAGCACCTCTTCACCAAAATTTACAATCTCTTTATAAATGAAATTGAATTTTTTTAAATTAGTTGTTTTTAAGATTCATATTGCACCCCTTCGGAGAGGCGCCTGTAATGATCACTTCTCCGAATCAAGGTTGAGTATCGATGTTCAAATGTTTCCGATTATTTCATTCGTTTACTTCTTTTGGATGGAAATGTTCTTTACGTATTCGAAGGAACTTCCACGACGAACTCTCCAATTGCCTGCATTCCACGGCTCACTTTCCGCCAAATGGAGATGACTCGATTTTCCGTTGAATCCGAGGAGTTCTCGAATAGTTGGGAAGAAAGTACATGCTTTTCGACCTCTCCTAGAATATTGCTGAGCTATTTCGCATCCTTACGAAGTAGGATTAGTTTCCGATATTGAGATGGTTCAACGTCGAACGGCTACGTTTGTGAGGGAGATTTTAGATTCGAGAGCAGTGTTCAGACTACGGCAGAGTCCCTCGGGCGGAATTCGCTTTAGAATACAAGACGTGATAGCCGTTGGAAGTTATTCTAAATATTAATCACTTCAGATCTCGTCCACAAGACAGTTGATCTTGTTGCTCCAATTAACAGAAGTGCAATAGGACCGATTGATTTCCTAATTTATATTAATAATCAGGTTAATGGCAAGGTTAGGTTTATTCACCGATGATCTCGTTTACAGAAAGATTACGTCACAGGATGACGTCCATCTTTTACGGAACGATTTGAGGTTTATTTTAAGGTGGTTCATGGATTGGCAGCTCGTTTAGAATATAATGAAGTGTGTAGCTATGGCTCTCATGCGTTCCACTAATGTTACCCATGTACCAGTCATATCTCGGCACATCCTCTGGAATTTGTAAGCCATCACAAATACATAGGAGCTACACTCAGTAAGCGTTTCCTTCAAAGAGCATATTCTAAGCGTAGTAGGAAAGGTGAATGGGGTGTAGAGGTTAGCCAGGGGATGCTCATCAAGAGCGAAAGAAATAGCGTATATTTCCCGGACTCTAAATCTCTTAGAATATTACTGAGGTATTTGGGATCCTCACGAAGTAGGATTAGATCTTGGGATCGTTCAACGAAGTGAGGTTTGGTTTGTCAAAGGCGATTTTTAATTCGACTGCGGTGTTTCGACTATAACTCCCTATGGTGGAATTTGCTTAAGGATAGAAGACTTCAATTCCGTCGGAAGCTACTGTAAATGTTTATCCATACAGATCTCGTCGACGAGTTAGTTGATTTTGTTAATCCAGTTAACAACCTTTGCGATCTCCAAGAAATAAACAGAAAAGCGTTACCAGGAAATAATCGCCAGGATGAATTGCTGCTCCTGGTCATCTTTCCCGTACCGCATTAGGGAAGCTAGTAACAGTTAGGGTTATATGTGGAAATCAGTGTTTATAAATCCCCTTCCACACACCACTGGCATCTTATTGGATCAGTATGTAAATGTGAAGTGGAGCACGCCATGTATTAAGTGGACATTTTTGCTTTTGTTTACTTTTTATGCTAAAAGTCCATGCATTGTATTTCTAGCTCAACCTGATTCCGTGTTTTAAAGAGAGATTTTTTCAAAGGTTTCAAATTTCAAATTATTCGCTGGTTTGGACGGATTTCCAACCGGTGACTTTTAGCATATCCTTTACTCCCTGTGATCTGATCGCTTTCCTCCCGTATACACTCTTTTGGCGCAAACATTCGCTCAACAAAACCTAAGATTAATTCCTTTTTTTTGAGAGGTGCATCGAAACTAGAGTATCAAGAAATAGCTATGGCGGTATAAACAGGAATTTTGTATGATTTGCCCCAAAAAATCTCTGATTCCGTATTCATGAGACATTATTTTGGATGAAATTTAGTCTTTTCTTCAAAATATATCAACAGCATAAATACTGTTTTGTACACATGGTTAAGGAATATTAACTGCAGTAGCATTTAATTCTAAATTAATTAGCTTTTCAATTTCATTAGTGAATTTTCGTAAAAAAATTTTTCCTAATTTATTAACTTTCATATACTGGAAATCTCTCAAATACAACTCTTGGACTGTATTTTTAGTTTTCCTACTCAATATTTTATTTATCTAGGAACATTTTCTTTTTGGATCATTCCCAACGAATGCAAACGTGTTCAAATAGGACTTGTTTTTCTAAACCCTTATAGCATTTTACAACCTTGATTTTTTGTACATAAGTACCTTGCAAGCCGCCTTTCGGTGTATGGAAGGCGGTGCAAGCACCAAAATTCTACTTCGCTAATCAATTGCTTTCGTGTATTTTTCGCGGAAAAAAATGAATGTTTGAAACGACTTGTTCTAGCATCTATTTATCTGATTTTCGTCGCAGTATCAGAACTGCTTATATAACATGGGAGACGCATTATGTCAGCTACATCATCTGTGAACGTACTTTCTCTAAATTTATTAAGTAGATTTATCCTTTGTTTAAGCCTTCTGTCTTCCAAAGATTCTCATCCCGCGTCCTGAAGCATTTGTGTAACACTGACTTGCCGTAGAATTGCTGTCGTAGTTTGTAGGATTATTTTTCATTTTCTAAATAAACTGTCCCTGATCATGATTTCTTTCAGTAATTCGTGATCCATCCATTCCAGTGATAATAGTAATTTCATAAAATCGCTGTAATCAACCTGTGAAACTCCATAACATTAATGGTTAAAATAACTATGCTAAAGTTCCACAGAAATTGTTTTTCGGCAGCTGGCTTCAGCTGATAATAGCTATCTACTATTGTGACTACTGGCAACACGCTTGTAATGTAGTGATACAGCTATTAACACTACAAGTTGTGGTCTGACGATAGCTGTTAGAACATACAATACTTCAGCTGCTTGAGTTTTTGGGGATCAATTACGTTAAGGATGATACATGACCTTTTCTTTTGCTGTTATATTTAGTACATTTAGTACTTTTATTGCTAACTTGACACATACCTGTTTTGGAACCGTTGTATTTGTATGTCATAATATTCGTTGCTGATTTTTTATGACAATTTATTTCTAGTTGTTATGTCAATGAAACAATGTACTATCTTGTTTGCTTTTCAGATGTGATTTTTCCTAAATAGATGAGATGGTCTCGGCCTTCGGTGATTTTTCCTGCCTTTTCCATAAAACTTTGTTAACTATCATCAGTAGGTTTCGCAGGTTTTAAACGCCCTTCTTCTTGTGGGTATTTTTCGGCTGCGGTGTATTATTCCTAAAGTAAAATTTGGTGTTTAACCCACAAATTATTTTTCTTCTTTGAACATTCTCTTCTAAATTTCATATGACGATGGTTTATATGCAAGAAGAGACTCGATAGTCTCAATCTCGCCCGAATGAAGTCGCATTATCATTATCACCGTTATCATCATCATTACCACCACCATCATCATGATCATCATTATTTTTGTTATCATTATAATAATTATTATTACTATAAACATACCCCAACCAGGGTCAAACTACAATTTAGGTTTCGCTTCGTTGCAATGCATTGAACCCCCAGAGGGAATCGTACAGTGGCCCACCGATTGTACGCAATCAAATATTTTGTGAGATAAAAGAGAAAACTGAAGCGATCTCCATAGGAGTCAAAGTCGATGCTGTTTTGTTTATCCCTCCGCAAGACTCTCTTTCAAAGGCGCCAAAGGAAAGAAAAACAGCGCGTTTATCAGTCGATTCCGACAGACGTACCTTACAAATATTTCGCCTCCAATGAGATTATATTCCGCAAATCCGCCGTTTCCGTCAGCCAATGGAACGGCGCCTTTGAGTTTCGTCATCCGCTTAAGTGGCGTTTACAGCGCAGAATACGTAAGCCCATCAAAAGGACCACTAATGAGCCCTCCCATTCACACGCAGCTCTAATTAATTTCGTGGAGACGGTGATCTTTTCCGATTCATAGGCATCTCTGATCAAATGAAAACGCCGCTGGATTAGTAACCACCGCCGTGCGTTCGCCACATATGCTCGTTCAATTCCACGAATTTTCTCTTTCGTTTTTGCGTTCCCCGTTTCCATAACATCCACCGCTCCCTCCCAATTCTCGGTTTATCGTAAGTGGGATGTAATTCTCAAGGATTCTGCGATAAACTTTCTATACGATTCTCTTATAAAGTCGGAAGTGAAACTTACATCAGAATAACATCTACATCTACATGAAAGCCACATTTCGGCGTGTGGCAGGGGGTGTAAACACCAAGCATTTGAATCTCCTCTTTAGCTTATCGTTGTTGCGTATCGTTTGCGGAATAAATGAGTCCCTAAAATGACTTGTCCTTGCATCTATTTCCCTTATTTTACGCTCATTATAGGCTCGGCCGAAGTAGCGGAAGGGAGTCGCTTGATACCGATTACTGCAAACTTTCTCTGAACTTATTAAGCAAGCGCAGTCTAATATACTTTCTTTCTGGGATTCCAAACCTAAGTCTGAGAGCATTTGCGTAGTGCTTCCTTTTCTATCGTAGCACTTTTAAACAAATAGAAAGGCCTTGCGCAGTATTTCTCGAGTTCGCGAGCATTCGTTTCATCCGCTTGGTACCATAAATTCGCCGCATATTTCAGATGAGGCCTGACCAATGTGAAATAACATCACTCTCTAACCCCTTCCATTGCATCTACCTACAATGAGCTTTATAAAACCGAGCTTTTCAGTTGATTTACCGCAGATTTTTCGGATATGTATCCCCCTCGATTTTCAGCCGGGTCGACCACATTTTTATTCTTTCGACTAATTTCTTTAATGTAATCGATCGATTCCTAGACACTGGAGCAACCTTCAAAGGTGAATTTAGCGACAAAAACCTGTGCCCTATTCCGCAAGGCATGCGAGGGCGACGCAGCAAGTCCGTTAGTCCTTGGTAACGGTGTAAATAAAAGACGTCGATTCGTTCCATTTCTTGCTCCGCGTAACTGTTAGTGCGCCTCCACTGTATCAAATTCTCGATTCGGACTCTCTTTTCCTTCTCATTTCTTTCTGAGGACGAGTCCAGATCTTCTATTTCACACGTTTGGTAGGAAAGTTGCAGGGAATGTCTTCAGCTGAGGTTTTAGGATTTGATGATTCCTCTCAAAGAATCTGTTTCTTTCCGGTTTCTCCCTTCCAGGTTCCTCCAATCGGTATTCTGGTCAAAATTTAGGAAGCGAAATATCCATCCACATGATATGCATGGTGTAAGGAGGAGTTGCCTATATCGCAACACTTTCCAATTCGCACCACTAGTACAAAAACGGATATACTGCGCTTGGGTCCCATCTATCACCTGCGATTGAGACTTCTAAGATACCCCAAGTACTCCTTACTTGATTTGTGGTAGCGTAATTACGAAATGTTGTGTGTGTGCATTTTAAGGAAATGTGTTTCTCGGGCTAATTTTCCGGATTTTCGTAATAATATAGGAGTCAGGTAAATCTTATTTCTTCTGTTTTAGTTAAATTTGTACACTATCTTAGGTTATATTTAGTGTCATAACTACAGTGGTATTCACATGCGTTTAGGTAAGGAAAATCATTACTTTCAGAATGACAAGGGTTCCCAAATCGCACCATATCGCCATGAGGGGTGTGTATACGATAGTTTTTGAATCAGAAAAGTTTTAATATCGTCAAATATAAGCAAATCTTCTTTTTTTACTGCAGACATGTGACTACACCTTTCCATTATGCTTCTAACGACATACGCTTCTAAAAGATATTTGCTACTGCGTCTAATATGGTTCAAGTTTGTTATTCATTACTATTTTAAAATGGGGTGCGATTTGGGATGCATGTGGTGCGAATTAGGAAACTTGTTGCCCAAATCGCACTGCTTGCAATGGCTTTCAACTATAATATACAGTTCAAGCTGGAATACAACTTCCTTACCTATTTCGTAAAAGGAGGAAATGCTCCTTTACCCGTTTGAACGCAAGAAACTTCATCTTTATCTCTTAATTTTAAGGTCCATTTTTTTTTAATTGGTGCGATTACGCAAACCTTCCCAATGCATCTATAAAGGGGGGTGCGATTTTGCACCATTCTTCCCCTCACTAGCAGAGTATAGAGCGTCGGGAACGCAGATTATGATGAGGTGACATTTAATCTCAATCTCGCACAAATAAAGGCAATTATTATTGTTATTATTACTACAACATGTCACTATCACGTAGTCCATCGCACGCAGTGTTTTAATTGCAAACGGAGTCTTGAAATTAATAAAGTTTTCGTTGATGTCAAATTATTTCCAGAATTTACAATATTTTATCTTTTAGCCATTATTTGAACTAATTAACTAATTTGATATGAACGACGCTACTTTGTTATGCAGTGAACATATGTATTACAGTGTAGTTTTTTATATGGAACTTCTTCCTGCATCAGTTTCCGAGTGGAATCCTGGATCGGATATCCTATTTTTCCTTTAGCCTTGTGCCTTTTTTGCACGAGATTCCACGAAAGCTATCAACCGTGTAGAAGCTGATTTAGGTATTTTTCGTTGCATTTTCTCTTCAAGTGGGGCAACAGAATGCAATGCGATGTCGTTAGGCCGTTGTTCTCAGTTTTTATACATTTTTCTTTTCGATATTCTTAACGCAAATTACCTAAATTTTTAATTGCTATTTAATCTTACATCCAATGGATATGCAAGGCTTTATGCGATGCTATCTATACAATGTCATACTTTGTCCTCCACAAAGATGGAATAAAGTTTGTAATTTAATCAACCATTTATAATGTCCGTAATCTTGGTGTCGAACAAATCCCCATAGTTATTCAAACATTGATGACTTATGTGTTACAGCATTCATTATCTACCTGTAGACTTAGCAGAGCCGTCAACGTAACCAAACCAAAACGTGGTTTTGATGGTTACGTTGGTTGATGGTTCAACATGCGGCATTCCTCTTTGAGTTTACTCAGCGAATAAATCAGATTTCCTAAATAGAATCAACGGATCTCCTTTAATATATGCAACACATCTTTCAAGTGCGGCCTGGTTCGACACGCTGCCTTCGTAGTAGTATTTTAAGAAGTTCTTCAGCAGCTAAGGTCGTTCCCCACCGGGAATCGAACCTGAGGACGCTTTCACCGAAGTCGAACGGGTTACCCACATGGATGTCCGGAGGCTCATAGGGATTCGTTGACATTTAACACACTATGATTTTAATATACTCCACCGAAAATCGAACCCGGGACCGCTTTCACCGAAGTCGAATGCGTAACCCACATGGATACCTATGGGTCCATGCAGCCATCGTATTCTCTAGCTCATTGGTCCATGCAGCCTTCCTGTTAAAAAAAGTACCAGAACCCTGCCCTGTGCTGTGCCAAAAGACAAATGGAAAATATTCCATCCATCAACGTATGGTAACAGGAAGCAAAGTGCCATCCGTCACATACCGTTCGCTATGCGCCCAGTATTTCTGCCCGTAATCTCTTTTTCCCTGCTAAAAAGTTGACGAAGATGGGGCGATTTTCCGAGGGTAAAGTAAGCACCCGTAGAAAAATACCTGGGATGCAAGGAAGCGTTATTTTTCCCCACAATTATCCGCAGGCAGAACTTGAGCCCTTTTGACGAGGCGCTACGCGGTCTGGAACAAACTTGTTTACCTTTTCCGCAGCGGATGGAATCTTTGAAGGCCCAGGTGGGCACCCCCGTGGGGCTTACCTTTCGGCCCTCTGGGGTCACAAAGGACCCACCTTCGCCCCCACCCACGCACCACTCCAAAATCCTTCGGAGAAATCTCCGGAGAGCGTGGATAATGCTCCATGCGAGTTTTTGCCCTAAGAAACCGTCGTTGGGTCTCCAGTTGCGGGCCCTCTCGAATTCCGCCGAAGATGGCGGACCGAAGAGGCCATCACACCGTGAGAAAAAGCCCTCGGAGGAAATTGCTTTGGAGGAGCGTTCGGAAAATCACGGAGTTTTATCGCTTCGAGATCTGTACGGTGATGATGTGGAGATTTGCAATGTACTTTGGGCACAGAGTCGGATTCAACATATTTTTTACAGCTACATAAATACCTCGCAAGCCCCCTTTCGGCCTGTGGCAGAGGGGTGTAAACACCAAGCGTTCGAGTTACCTCTTTAGCTTATTGTTATCGCGTATCGTTCGCGGAAAGAAAGAGTCCCTAAAACCACTTGTCCTCGCATCTATTCCTCTCACTTTTCTTCCGCTCATTGTCGGATCGATTTTAACCTCATTAAGTGAAAATGTACTATTATTAAAGAAAATATCTGCAATTAATGAGTGTATTTTTAAGCTACGAGATGGCTGTATTGTAATATTGTAATGTTATAGCTTAGAGGAACACCCAGGGTGGTGACCAACGGGCTTAAGACCCCCATCCCAAAGTTTCTACACGTATTTATTAGGAACCAATTTATCAAGGATTTTATCAAGAAATATTTGTCTCTTAAAGTATTTTAATTTTCCCTTATTTCCTTTTTAATTTTCTTTCTTGCCTTACAAGAGAGTGACAGTTTAAGATAGTTTCCTTATGAACTCTTCTCCAATTATCTTTAAAATAATATTTCGTCTTGGTAAATGAAGTAGATATATAGTGATTGTGTGAAATCTTCCAAGTCTGATTTTAATCCAGGGTCCTCATCACATTCTATACTATTTTTTTAATTCTTCGAGGGATGAGATATCGTTCCTATCCATTTGGATTCTCTAATTAATAGTATTTGGTAACGCTTCGGGTCAATTTCTTAAGGAAATGTTTCCTTTTTCTGGGAGGACCAGGTAGCATATTACTCGGAGATAGTGTGGCTAGAAGTACCTCACCTCGGAGAGTGATATCCCAATCCTAGAATTAAAGGTGTGAAATAGATCAATAAACCCTTTATTGGCGCGGTTGGGCCCATGTGGGCCTTTCTTCCACCTTACCACGTATATCGTTATTATATGTACAGTTATTAGTTATAAACAAAAGGAAAGAGTAGAGTGTGGGAGAAGAACTGCAACTTAAGGTAGACAAGGAAATAACCCACGCTGCGGGGGAACAGCCACGGAGAAGGGGGTTGAAAAGAATTATTTTTGCGATCATCCCTTAGATATGTTTTAGATCTATCATTTTGTAAAATTATATCTTATAACTGATTTAAACATTCAAATATACCTTTATAGATTGCAAATTTTTGTTAATAAAATATTTATTGCACTTAAAAAGTAATTTTTTTTATTTTAATTTATCATTTATTTGTACAGGACCAAAGTATATAACTCTGAAAAAAAATTTACCAAAGTAAAAATTCATTTTTTACTGGATTTTTGACACTTTTCAGGGACTGACGTGAAAATAGGCAGCTAAAGGGTTAAGAGAGCGAAATGAGGTTGAGCATCTTGTGAAAACAGAAAGAATTTTCAGATGCAATCGTTTGACGATCAATAAGGATTTATACTGGAAATGCCCGCCCGGGCCGAGTAAACGGTGGGCCTTAGATAGGGCACAAATGCCTCGTTCCTCCCCCAACTAAATGCCCCCGTTTCAGAAATAACCTTGGCACTCACTTTATACTGTCAGCCAAATCAAAAATTGCCCTTTTCTTGAGTCTCTTACTTGAGCCGCAGCTAATTAAGGAAGTGCTATTGTAATTTCGAGGAAACGACCTCTATTTCGCCAGGTGCCAAGACTTTCTATGAAAAAAATCGACATTGGCCCAGAGCCAAAAGAATTCACTATGTGATGATACATTCCTCCTTCGCTATGCAAAAATACAGAGAATAACGGATCAACTTTACTAACACTTAAGAAGTATTGGGAAATCCACAGCGATTTCTACTACAAAATATCACGCACCAATTTCAGCGAGAAGAGGATTAAACACTATTTCTTCACAAGTTTATCTCTTCCTCACAAGTTTATGTTACTAAATATTTCACTTTTTCACAAGTATATATTATTCTATTCTTACCATTATATATGACCTATTGCTTCGTGCTTACAACGCTGTTTCATAACGGTAAAAATATGCCCAAAAACGTCAGTAAAATGCATTCAATTTCAACGATATGTTTATATAACAGTATTTACTTGTATAGCCCAGATGTATTGTTCGGGAAATGCATTAGCGTTATTAATTTAATGAAGCAAACACCCACAATCATGTTTAAAAAATATTCAAATTATTGTATTGTTACCTTTAGTGTTTACAACGTTAAAGATCCCGTTTATCGATTCCTCAAAGTTTTCATTATTAACATAAATCTTTCGCTTTCACCTTAAGAATGCATCTTTTTTCGTTCCGTTTCAGCTATCTGCCTTTTTAAAGCGTTTATTCGCATCAATCCAGTTTTGCCCAAGTGCAACTGTTTATGTCTTTTTAAATTTATTCGAATTCCATAGAAAGAATCTTGCATTGAAATACGTGGAGAGAATGAAGAAACGAATTTAAGGAAATCCAAGCCCAATCCAAGAAAAAAACCGACTACTCATTGTCGGACAAGAGTCCGATGCGTTTCCGTCAGTAAAGCATTCAGCACGAAGGTCAGTCGGGACCTCATCCTACGAAGATCTAAGAGATGGAAACGAGGCTTACTAGGCAAGATGAGGAGTGAGGTAGTTTTTACTTGCTTTCCTGACTGAGCCAAAATGCTATAAGCGGAGCAAATGTAGGTGAAGCTCTACTCTACGAGTATTACTTTTCGTAACATTGCATAAGGAGATCCCTTACTCAATACCATAATTCAACACCATTAACCTCAAAAGCTTTCAAATTACCATAGCCATGAGAAAGGATGAGACAAAGACACATTTCTCTCTATCCTGTACCAAAAGACAAATGAGAAATACGTCTGCATTTACGTCTGCATATGTATTCTGCAAGCCACCTTTCGGCGTGTGGCAGGGGGTGCATGCATCATGATACACTTCCCTAACCGATTACTTTCGCGCATCTTTATATAAATTAATTCCTGACACGACTTGTTCTAGCATCTATTTCTCTGGCTTTTTCTCAGAATCAGAACGGTCTATTTAACAAGGAGGACACATAATATCAGCTACATCTTCTACGAAAGTACCCTCTCGGAACTTATTAAGTATATTAAATCTTTGTTTAAATGTTCTATCTTCTACTGATTCCCATTCTGCATCCTAAAGCATCTGGGTGACGCCCACTAATTTTGTCGTAGCATTTCTTCACAAAAGGTATCGCCTTTCGCTGAGATTTTCCAATTATAGAATACAGCACTTGTCGGAAGGATCCCATACACTCTGTTCATACCCTGAACTTATGTCATTCATCAAGGTATGGAACTTGGGCCGTTTTGGACAAGTAGGCAATTAACTGTAACTTAAATAATTTTTAATTACAGAAAATACTAAATTTTTGACTGCGAATGCTTTTCGCTACCTCTACGAATATACTAAGAACTATTTCGATTCGCAAATGTTCAAGAAATTTTTTTCTCGTTAGGTCCTCTTACTTTATACTTCGTATGCTTCCCCAACTTCGCGCCACTTTCTAAATGATCATCGGATCGAATCATCGGCCGGATTGCGACATTCCGTACATTTCCTCGGAAACTTTAGCATCTGCTCACTTTGTCTAAAATATGTAAACGAACGCAGAGATAGCGCACCGGGGCTACTGGACCGTGCAGAGGCCCACGTGCGTCAAAGGGCCAAAGGAATGCACCGAAATAAATTACAACGGAAATCCCTGCGGAGCGCCCTCCCACACTAAACATCCCCTGTCAACCTTTCTCTGACGGCTCCCTCGATTCACAAAAGCGCGGTGCATTGTGGGTGGGGCAGTGTCGGGTTGCAGCCCGATGACGCATCTTTCCATTGAGAAAAAAGCCCACGGGATGAATGGAGGCGAGTCGATTTGTTAATCAGGCGTCAAGCACTCCGTACCACAGTACACCACTAAATACTCCGGATTAGAAAAACGTTATGTCAAAAAAACCACGATTGATTGGTGAGCGTTATCGTTTCTTGACGCAGGATGCGAGGAAAGAAGATCGAAAAATTGGACTGGACTTGATCAATAAATTTTGATAATAACTCGATAGCTGGTCGGTCTTATGAGTTTTAGCGCGTCTAGCATCTTCGGGGTCCCGGGTTCGAGTCCAGGTTAGAGTATGGTTGTTTGTGATCTTGAAGTTGATTGTAAAAGTGGTCCCTTAAGACCAAGTTCGGATAATATGGTCGATGTTATCATCCTTCCACATCTTCCTGTACAGTCTTCAGCCTGAAGGCTGGCTTGAATCGCATCCCTCCACCATCAGCCACGAAAAGCTTTGGAGAGGGGGCTGAGGCGACTAGGCAAAATGAGGAGTGAGGCAGTTTGCTATTGCTTTACTCACTGAGCCAGAATGCTATTGTGCGAAAATGCACTATAATGCGGAACAAGTCCACGTAAGTGAAACACAGTGACTGTACGAGAAGCACTTCTTATAGCATTTGAAAAGGGGAGACCTTATCAATGCCATTATTCATAACTCATAACTCAGTAGCTTCCATATAAAAGGATAAAAGCTTCCATATCAAGCCATGAACCAAACTGAGGTAAAAGTAAATGAAAGATACATTGTTCTTTATCCTGTACCAAAAGACAAATTAAAAATATTCTGTTTATCAGATCAGGACCCTTCTTGATCTACACCTAGATAAATACCCTGCAAGCCGCCTATCTGCGTGTGGCTGGGGGTGCAAACTCCAAGCGTTCGGGTTACCTCTTTAGCTTATTGTTGTCGCGCATCGTTCGCGGAAAGAATGATTCTCTAAAACGACTAGTCCTCGCATCTATTTCTCTTATTTTACACTCATTTTCGTATTGGCCCAAGTACCAAGGGGGTCGCATGATCTTCCGCAAATATACTTTCTCTGAATTTATCAAGCAGTCGCAGCCTAGCTTCGATAATCTCGTTTCTTTTAAAGAGATTATTATTAATAAATTATTAATAATGAATTTATGACGATTCCTTTCGAATTACGACCAGATTACTATCTGATTGTTGAGCACACAGAAGATAATTATTGCTATTATTATTATAAGCAAAAAGGTTAGAATAGGGGACCGTATTTCGCGTACCATTTTGCCACTTAAGAGATAATTAGGCCGCATATCAAACTAACATATCTCACTTTAGCGGTGTATAGCCTGCACTCGACTATCTCTTTACACATCGTAATTGAGCTAAGTAAATCTAATTCAGTTTTTAAGTCATCTCCAATATGATATTTTTCAATTTATTTCACGTCAAACAGATAAACGAGACTGCCATCCAAAATAATTTTTCCACGCATTTTTTTTTTAGGAATTCAAGGAAAGGTCTTCACTGTTTTCCACGAATAATTCAACATGAGGAACAACATTGGTAATATAAGTGAGGAGCATTTAAGAAACTCGGATTTGTTAAGAGAATTATCATTATTATTATATTATTATTATAAATATACGTAGAAGCGAAGAAATAGTCCGTTAGCGAAGTTACTTAGCGTTAGTTAGGCCTCACCTTGAGTATGCCAGTAGAGCATGGAACCGTACCGACAGGTAATATTCCAAATTCTAAAAATTAAAGGCGGTGCCCTTTGTAAAGTATTTTTATAGCAATTCAGTGCGCAAAACGGACAAAAGCGACTTTGCACGTACACCCGTGCATCCAAGGAAAAACGGATATGAAAAAGTGTAACAAAACCGGGGGTCTGACCCTGAACTCCCAATATTGAACGGAGGAGAGTAGGTAAATGTTACAGCAACCGCCCGGCTTAATTTACTCAATAAATTCAGAGAATATAGAATATGTTAGAGATATAATTTGGTACATATGCCGTCCAGACACTCGAGAAAAACCAGGGAAATAGGTATTAGAGCAAGTTGCTTCATGAACTAATTTTTTCCTCGAATGTTACCGTTTAGGGAAATGCTGTAGCTGCCGCACTCCGAAGGGTGGCTTCAGGGGTACTTATGTAGATGCATAAAAGCTCACTCGTGTCTTGGTTTGGTTCTTCCTCATACGGAATGAAATGAAGAATTATACCATACTCCTTTATACTTTTCAATTGATTTGCAATACAAGTATACTCCTATATATTAATCAACACCTTTACAAATCATATATACTTAACACATCCTTTTTATACGTATCTATTTGACCCAAGAATTTTCATGCGAATCCATTCCAAGGAGAATTTTCATTGAATTTAACTTGAGTACTATTGTGTAGGTCCATTTTCTTAAGAAATATTGGCAAAAATCGTTATAATTTAGCACTTTAACGAGAAACTTTGAGTTGTTACCCGCTTTCCTATTAGCCGAAGTATGTGCGAGAAAATGAAAGAATTTTTTATTTCATTTATTAGTTTTACAGCTTTGAAAATTAAGCTCTGGCCAAAGTTCAATTTTCGTTCGTAGGTAATCGCTAAATCGCAATCCTACCACCAGATGGATACTAAATACCATTATATTCTGTATATTATCAGTAGTGCTAATTATGATAGTAATTATATCGAGTGTTGGTCAGCTCTCATTTTCTCCATAGGAATTTTGTATTAAAAGTTCTACTTTTCCACGTGTACAGGCGGTTGATGAAATACGTTCCCGGAAATTATTATGAGGACTCGTTTTTGTGGTGTGAGTTCTAGCTCTAATTTGAATTTCAAGAGTCCGCGAGGATAAACTCGCAAATACGGAATATGACCACTCGATTCAGAAGGTCTGCAGAGAGTGACCAATAGCAGTGTGCGAGAGAACTCAATTAGCTACAGCATCCTCCTGGTGAGTGGAAGCTCGAACCCTCGTCGCATCATACTTTTCCAACTTTGTTCATCAATTGATGTGTTGAATATTACATCGAATATGACAGAATGTTACTACTTAATGTGGAAATGACTAATGGGTAAACCTAGGTGCCCGGGCTGAATTAAAACGGTGTTAAGAAGTAATTTCGCTTTATCTGAAGAGAGATGTAATACGACACCGACCATTTACTTCTAGATCTACACGTACCCTGCAAGCGGCCTTTCGGCGTGTGGCAGGGGGTGTACGCACCATGACTCTGCTTCCCTTCCCCTACTTTGGCTTATTGTTCAAAGAAAAATCAATTTTTGAAACGGCTATTTCTAGCTTCAACTTATTTGATTTCTCTCGATCAGAGCGGCTTATATAACTGGGAGGACGCATAATATCAGCTACATTTTCTAAAAACGTTATTTCTTTGAACTTATTAAGTTAGTTAAGCCTTTGTTTAAATATTCTGTCTTCTATTACATTTCTATGTTATGTTGCATGCACCCCCTGCCACACGCCGAAAGACGGCTCGCAGAGTACATATATAGATATAGATGTTCTAAAGAATCCCTCTCACTAATAACTTACTAATTAAATCCAGACTTATTTCATATGAATTGAGTGGAAATAATTTTGAAGGATGATAAAGTCTCCATACAGCTATTTATACTTGTTTCTAAAAAATAATTCTTACCGAATGTTTTAAATACAGTTTAGATGAACGAGGAGAGTTTTAGTCTCAATCTCGACCAAACAAATACGATTATTATTATGTTATTGTTATTATAATTATTATAAACACTTAGCTATTCATTCTGGCAACCTATATGATAGGCGCTTGTGGTCTTACCTCACCCATCGACACGACTATCTATATATGCATACTTAAAGACTCACGTAGAATAAAAAGAAACTTTGTGCTTTTTCACAGGCCTGATGATGTAAGTACGCCTACGAGACCGGTTGTGAATTAAAGTCCCTGTGGAAAAGTACAAAGTTTCTTTTTATTCTGCTATGTCTTTCCACAGTCACGCAAACATGCATAAATATATGTTAATATACACTTATTTAAGTGTTTTGCGAGATCGAATGTTTAGAAATTGAAAGCTGAATGGGATACCATTAATAGAACTTTGGAAATAGAAGAAAGAGGGTTATAACACGAGCTCGTGGGCTTACAAAGGTAAAGATAGTAAAGAAACAAATGAAGTGAGACTACGGCGCATCGACCGACCCAGAGGACTGTCCTAAGCATCCCACCGTGGCCATTGCGCAATTTAGTCTTTGGGAGCCCAAATTGAGACGAGAATCCGATTATTCCGAAAGCGGCCTCGCGATCGCTGATTTTCCCGCGCTAATCCTCCGAATAAAAAGAGTTCGATACACCTCCGCCTCAAGTAATCCGCGCGCGCATGTGCGGTAGCCATGGCAACGCCGCATTTGTTTTCCTCTCCACCCCCTTATCCCCCATCCCTCATACCCCACCCCCTTTCTCCTCCACCCCCTCGGCTAGACCCTCGCGGTAGCTAATCTTCATGGGAAATAGCGGGGCCTGTCAATCTCTCGCTTCAAAAACCCAGCCGCCCTTTCCTTCCCTTCGCCAGCATCTTCACTCTCTTTCATACCTCTGAATCTTCATTCCTCTCGAGAGGATGCCTTCCTCAGTGGTGCTCTGCCGGCGGTGGCGGGTGCAAGGCGCGGGTGCTTCTTCACAGATGTTGCATCTTCACTCAAACGTCGGCAGTACCCCAAGAAATAGGTGTTTGCTGGAGGATCGGGGAAAAAATGCAGACCGCCAACTTCTCTTTCATCCTCCGTAGCTGAGGGAATTGTAGTAATTGGGAAAAGTTCGGATAGGGTTGAGAAAGTTTCAGGTTTGATGGTGGCGGAGAGGTTAGGGCTATGCTAGGGCTCCACTCAAGGTCCCGGGTTCGAGTCCCTGCTAATCGGATTATTTTGGCTAGGGAACGGTCGTATATGCCAGCACCGGTGGCGTAGTGGTTAGCGTGTTATCCTAGCAATGTCGGGGTCCCGAGCTCGGAGCCTGGTTAGGGATTGGTTGTTTGTGACCAGAAAAAGGTTAATTGCAAGAGTGATCTCTTAATACAATAAAGTCGCCATTATTATTATTATATGCTCGTTTAATGTTACGGTCCTTTAATGTTACAGTCCATGCCTCTCCTGTAATTATCCAGTTTATAGATGTTTATGAGGACACAAGGAAATTAAATAAATGTAATGGTGCTGAAGTATTTTTGTTCATGGGGTTGGATAGTCTTTCTTAATTTGAAGGATCCTATACTGTATTATCTTCTGTCAGAAATAAGTTTTCCAAGAGTTTTTCCCTCTTCCTTGAGCAAATTCCCGAAATACATTTTTTCTTACACTCAATTTAAAATTTCTAATGCTTAATTTTCATGATATTCGTTCATTATATTCATAACAAATTTTATGTTTACAAGTCTGTTTGTTTGACTATACACTTATGTTAGTATATAGTGTAATGTGTAACCACTGTCCAGTAGCGCAGCCAGGATACATTGAGGGTGTCCGAGATAGTTGAGAGAACGAATATATGCCTACTTAACAGAAGCCGGGATAATCATGCACGCTACATCTTACAAGAAAAGTGTAAAAAATTCCCCTCAAAAACAATAACCGGATAGAAAACGAGGAGAATTGTAGTAGTAGTAGTATTGTTAAAAGTGCTTCGACAGCTTAGATCATTTCGCACATGGTCTCCCACCGGGAATCGAACCCGGGACCGCTTTCACCGAAGTCGAACGCGTTGCCCACTTGGCTATCCGGGAGACCATGAGGAGAATTACACGGTTATGTGGCTAAATAATTTATCTTTCCGAGATTGGGGAATTAGATTGTGATATTTTTCTTAATGTATTTAATCCTCTTGTGGAGGTTTTAACCCTGAATCCCCCCTTGCTATGCTACTGCCACTGTCATCTGATCCTGCATCTACTCTCAGCGATCGTTTGTTATACGAATAATAAAATTGCAAAAGGCTCTTAATTGACGGCCAGAATTAAATATCTTCCACGTTCCAACTCAGTTATACATATGTGCCTTGTGTAATGTATCTCCGCAACCGCTGTCTGCAGCCAATTATTATTTTGCGAAGCTGGTTGGCAACGAAGCGTGATAATATTTTTTAAATTCCTATTCTGTATATTAATTTATAATGTATATACCTATCAGGTTAGTTCGCTCTTTAAATTCAGAGTTTTCACAAAAAACACAGTCAACCATAAACGAAAAGCTGAAAAGTGAATTAGCAGTTACAATTTACATACGTACAGCATACAATGTGATTAAATGTCTGACAGATTCAATGATTGGATATATCTTAAAATGTATCGATACTGTGCTGATTTATATAACTAAAAGCTTTTGGAATCTTAAAATTTTATCATTGATATCCCTTATTTATTGTGGAAATCGGTTAAGAATAGTGCCAATTAGTCGAATCGACTTAATCAGCCTCGACTTCCTGGTAGTTTTCCATCATCAAGAAAAATGGAAAATAATTTTCAACTCAATCAATTTAAGTTGAAATTAATCCTCTGAATTTAAATTATTATCAATTAAATGTAAGAGGAGACAAGTCCTAATTTTTCCAGAAATAAGGATTATTTACTTACTTAATCTGCCGTGGCAGTATTTGGGCATTACGGAAAACCAACTTCTATACCATACCTGCAACGAACGGATATTTAACGTAGTATTTCTGGATATTGACCAGCGCAGGAGTATATGAGATCTATATACATCCAGATACATACATTTAAATTGATTTTGTCTTAAAGATTTCATAATAACCACTAAGAAGATTAGTAATAGTCTGACTGTAAATTAAGTAAATGTTCTTTTCCATGACAATCGGAGTAATTCTTCTTTGTGGCTCCACTCTTTTCCACGAGATCTATATACATCCAGATACATACGTTTAAATTGATTTCTTCTTAAAGATGGTATTATGACCACTAAGGAGTAAAGCAATAGACTCGTAAATAAACCTGTAAATGAAGTAAATGTTATTTTCCTTGACAATGGCAGTAATTCCTGTTTGTGACGTCACTCTTTTCCTCGTCATTTAGTCAACTCACCTCAGCTATCAACGCCGTGAATTCGATTTTAGGAGCTGACGAAAGTACAGCCGACACACTTCGTAAAAATAAAAGTCCAACTCTTAATATACAGCCGCTGCAATTGCATTGGCTTCGAAAATAAAACTTGCTCGAAAGTTGCCCTCTTCCTTTACCTGGATGCGGGCAGTTCAGGGAAATTCGGTCCCACCCCCATAAACCCCTTTTTGCCCTTTTCCCCTCAAAGGAACGGCCTTTATTCACTTTTCTTACCTGCGAGGGTATTACCGCTCCCTTCTAATGCTCCTCAGCTACGCTCTTGCTGTTTACTTTGCTTTTTTTTCGCTATTTGCTCCTGGCGAACTTCTTTCTATTCTGTGTATTCTACGCCATTTGGAGTGCAATCCTGGAAGGAAAATCTGCCCTTAGTATTCCTCTAAAAAGAAAAATGAAGGGCCAAGATAATTGTCGTCAAAACGATTGGGATTCGGTAGTGTAATTGCTCTCTCATTGGAAACTTTCCATTCTTTTTGCTTTGCCACGTAGCTATGACCTTAATGAAGATGATTTGGAGCAGATAGTGCGGGATGTGGAAACTTTTTCCATCAGAAGGCACGTACCAATATGACACGCGGAATGGTTGAGCCGCATATGAAAACACTAGGCCGCTTATGAATTACGTATTCCGTTCGTGTACTTGTAGTCATAATGGAGAAAAGCGCAAAAAATCCAACTTAATCTCAAAGCAGACTAAAGAAAAATGTTTCCTGTTTTATTTCTGCTCGGCGTGAAAACCAGATATTGATACGAAGTATTCTAAAAGTGTTATTTTTTTACAAAAAGTGAAGAAAAAGCCGCTTTCGAGGCAGATATAGGCTACATGAAGGCAAAATACCCGAGAAGAGGGTGTTCAGTGATACTGAAGTGATACTGTTGAAAGTGCTTCAACATCTGTGGTCATTTTGTACGTGGACCCCCTCCGGGAATTGAACTCGGGACCGCTTCCAACAGAAGTGATCGCGCAGCCCACTTGACTATATGGGAATATATATTTGTTCCCTGGCCTTTTGTCTCACTTCCATTATTTCAATGTAAATTATTTTGTCTTTACTGCATTACATTTAGAACTGCATTGTTCGCTGACGTTTTTTCTGAGAGAATTACTCACGGTGCCGTAAAATTTAGAATAATCATTATATGTCAGTGATGGTTACGCTGGTCAACGATCGAACTTTAGAAAGTGTCGAATGATGCGAAAATGGATGTAAATGGAAGTATGGCTGCGCTCTTCTTGTTCTGTGGAAGCGAAAGTCTGTTAGGAGAAATGCAGAAGTAAACGGCTGTTTGGAATAGATTATATGCATCATGATGTTGGTTTGGAAGTGGACTTAAATGGAAAGTAAATTCCAGAAGAAGCTGGTTGAATGAGGTGAAAGAGCTTCTGGAGGGATGTACTTTATTTTAAGAATAGAAAAGATCATATTAGAGTTTGAGAAAAGCTCCAAAAAGCCGTACTTTGCAAGCAAACTAACCGTTAGGAAGCAGCGGGGGTTAGGGTTCTCCGTGGTCGCGCTTTGCAAGCACTGTTCTCAATACGTATTTCGGCAACTACATTGCCATCTTCTGGAGAGAAAATTACTGAATAAAAAGAATATTTAAAAGTATTTATGGGTTTATGTGAAGTGAAAGTTATATGCAAGGATGTGTAATTGTGGAGGATTATTGTATAATACCTTCAAAAGAAAAGAAATCGAAGGAAAATATCATAGAATAAAAGACAAGAGGGCGGCCTAGAATGTCTACATTCTGTAATAGAATAGAATACGTCATTATTCAGACTTTGAGACTAAAGTCTCCCCTTACATCAAATCCTTCGTCATTTTAAAAGTAGGTAAAGATAGAGAAAAATAGCAATGAAAAAGAGAAAAAGAAGAAAACCTAAGTCACGTACTTAGAAAAAAAATGTCCACTGCAGGAAAACGCCGGCAAGAAGGGGGCGTGAAAAACCAGCAAAACCAATTGATAGTGATAGCTAAATTGTAATAAAATTTCAATTTCCAACTGCATGCCCTATGATGACATGAAAACAACAGCTGAAGACCAAGAGAATGGGTACAGCGACGGAGACAAATTATCGCCTTTTTAGAAAAGAAGGTTGTGGAAAAACGAGGCAAATAATTTACTCTCCTCGAACTTTAATACCGCTAGTTATATGCAAAAATGAGTCACCTATTATTAATGATATATTTCCCCGCATAGCTACCTAATTCTTTCTTGTTTTTGCCAAATATAGACCTGGATAATATGTCCTATACAACGTGATTTTAGACAAACACTGTAATGATCTGCGCCCACGTTTCCATTCGCATTCATAGGACTTAATCTAGGTGTCCACCGAACGCGTGTTTACTCTCTTTTCTTGGGGCCCCCACAGGAGAGCGGCTGTAACCGAATCGGTCGAGGAATGGCCGCCCTCTCAACCGTCCTTAAGGGCGCACCTGGACCCTTCATTGTCAGCATCACTCGGCCTTGTACACCCCCGTCTCTGCGCCGTTATTTACTGCCCTCCACTCGAACCTTCGAAAGCACATTCAAACTCAACGATAAAAATTACGCGCATCATACAATTTCTGCCGAAAGATTCATCTCGCTGACTTTGAGTCCTCTCTGACCGAAACGAAGAGTTATGAGCATCTTTCTGATTTGCCGACTTTAGCGTGCGAAATGTCATTTTTTTCGTAAGAGACCAAAATGTAGCCTGAAAAGAAAAAATGGTCGAAATACTGAGAAAAAATACCGCTAATTAGTGGTAAAATACATAACAGCTCAAATTCATTTTACATATCAGGGGTTGAACTTGAATACTGTAACCAATAATTTCCCATTTACGTTGTAATGTGAAGTAATTGATTTTTATCCTGAGAAATTGCCTAATAAGTTATATTTTAAGCGACCGAATATTTATTGATAATAAGTAAATACTTGTAGAAATTTAAGAGGGGGGCCTCAATCACTGACTCAGGCGCGCGACCCTGGTCGCGCGCCTGGTATAAACTTATAATATTAGTTCAGACATTATTTTATTTGCATCTATGACATTTATAGCAAGTCTCCTATGAACTGAACGTAATGCTGTTTGATTTATGAATATTATGTTATGAGACATGTGCTTAGAGAGGCCTAATCTACGAGGAGGATTTCTTGCGAGGAATGCCGCTGAGTAAATTTGTTGAGAAAGCTAAACGTTGAGAGGTATAAAGATAAAATCGCTAGGTTGTATGCTATGCTACGTTACTATGCAAGATTTTCAACAACTAGGTCCGACGACCCGGATTTAATCTGTTTGTCTTTGCAGTCAACAGGCACGATCATCACTTAGAATACTCAACGAAAGTATGATTTAGGGGTATTTGAAATTTAAAAAAATAATCGTTAAACGTTTTACATTTGCTCACGAAAAGTATTGTGCTTATTTTTATCTACCGTATACTCGTACTTACGCACATTGTAGAGGTATCGCTTTCATAACCCAGAATCTAGGACTAAAACTTACCAATTCAAGCTTAATTTGGCTTAGGAAGGATTTTTAAATAAATAATGAAATTCACGGACGAAGGCGTCAATTTGTGGAACTCTGTCACTCCAAAAGAAAAGAAAATGGAGGAGTGCTTTTTCTGCTGTCTATGTCTATGTCTATGTGTATACCCTGCTAGCCACCTTTCGGCGTGTGGCAGGGGGTGCATGCACCAAGACTCTATTTACCTAGTCGATTACTTTCGCGTATCGTTCGCGGAAAAAACGAATTCTTGAATCGGTTCGTTTTCGCATCTATTTCTCTTATTTTCCTCGCTGTATCGGAGCGGCCTATATAACAGGGAGGGCGCATTATGTTTGTTGAGCCACGACTTTTTTCAGAGTATAATCGCCATCATCGGGTTGGCTCATTAAATTGTGGAAAAAGTACTCTCTCTTTTTACTTTGGAAATAAGGAATAAGGAATAGATAAAGGGAAGGAAACCCAAAGATACACGATATATATACCCAATACATCACTCAAGTGCGGCCTGGTGGTCTCATACGCGGCCTAACGCTTTCATATACGGCCTAATGCAACTTTCAAATGGGATACAGTTCACCTCCCCTGGGATAGCCGAATCTCGAGAATGCAAAGACAAAAGGATATGATGAAGCAAATGCAAAGGGAGAGCAAACATCCATCTTGTGAGGAAGGAAGGAAGTCGATTTCTACAGTCGCGTGCATTAGATCGGAGGTAATGAAGTGAATGTGGGGTCCATTCATCATCACCTGATGACGCTCAGATCCCCTCCATCGAACGAAAACTGCCTAGATACTGTTTATCCACTAAGAAGAAGATCAGTGTTACGGTCTCCTAATCACAGACACTCCATATTATTCGTAAACTGGAAGTTTCGTTTCCTCATAGTACAACATAATTATCGAAACCGGCTGATTTATTTTAAAGCTATCTTGGGATTGCTAAATAGGAGGAAGAACGTTAGCAGATTATGCGAACTCCATCATATTCAGGTCCATCCACTATGAGCTTTGGATGTTAGAGAAGGGATAGTATATCGCAGTAAACACTCATTCTGTCCTATCTGTTATCTATAATGGCTATAAACAAAAACAGATGTCGATCTTTTGGCTCTAACCCCGTCTCATTATCCACTGAAATTATGAAATGGTGCACTTATAGGCAATTAGAGCTAAATGTAGACAAATGTTCAGTAGTTAACTTCTTTGAAAAAAGATCTGTTATTAATGATTATTCGTACATGCTTCGTGAGATGCACTTTTTAACTGCAGAATCGGTGAAAGATCTTGGAGAAACCCTCATGAATAATTTTAAATGGGGCACCCACATTCTTAAATATATGTGGATGAGCACTTAAGAAACTCCGGTTCATTAAGATAATAGTCCGGAAGGAGCGAAGAAAAAGTTCGTGCGCGATGTTACGTTGCGTTGGCCAGGCCTCATCTTGAATATGCGTGTAGTGCATGGAATACTGCTGTACTGTTATATTCGACAATTAGAAAAAGTACAGCGAAAGGCGATACGTTTCGTAAAAAACGTTGCGACAAATCAGTGAGTGTTACTCACTCTATGTATAAATGCTTCAAGATGCAGGATGGGAATCTCTAGAAGATAGAAGATTAAAACAAAGAATAAATTAATTTAATAAGTGCAGGGTGGTACTTTCGTAGAAGATGTAGCCGATATTATACGTCATCCCTGTTAAATAGGCCATTCTGATTCTGAGAATGTTATAAGTTCAGAGAATATACTTTCGTGGATACGTCCTCTTTGTTACATAGGCCGTTCTGATTCTAAGAGAAAGATCAGAGAAAATAGATGTTAAAACAAGTCGTTTCAATTAAATTTTCCCGCAAACGATACGTGAAAGTAATCGATTAATAATCAAATGGAGTGCATGCACCCCAGAGAATCCAGAGTACTTGTCTGTTGCCGGCCAAAGATTCACTGAAGATTTCCAAAGCGGAAGAAGTGAATAATATTTCCATCTAAGATGATGGATCAATAAGTGCCCGTGTTTGAGGAAAGGTGGCGTTGATGAGGAAAGTTGGCATCACCATCCTCTGCCTTCGTCTTTCAAACTCGCCGTGCAAAACTTCAGATCGAATCATTTGGGAGTTTTGATTTGTCAGCCACGCCAATTAAACGTCTCGGTGTGTTTCGATAAAGAGGGGAAAAAGAAAGGTGGAATTTGAATGTCTATCCATAGTAATAAATTTACATATTTTCATGCTTTATTTACTGATAGGGATAGACAGGGATTCCAATTATTTTTTTTGAGATTTAAGAACTGCCGCTAGATGCACCCTGAAAAGCAGCGAAAAGTCTCTAAAATCGGAAAAAATGTCGCTAAGAAATAGTTGATTAATAAAATTGCTTATAAACGGAATATCAGCTTAGAAATTGCAAATGTGAAATATAGGATATGAATGTTGACTTTTATCAACTGAAAGTAATGTTATTTTCATATTAAAGTAAGACGAATGTGTTATGTTAAGAGTAAGTAGAGGAGAATGAACGGATTACAACATATTTCGGACGAGAATGCTCTAAGACAATAAAGGTCGCTTAAAGAAGGAAAAATTCGCTACATCTAGTGACAGTATCGCTAAATTAGCATCTATGATATGGAGGGGCGTAGCCAGGATTAAGCTATGAGATGGGAGGTTTAGAGCCATTGAGTAAATAGTGCATTTGGCAATGGCATTTGGCTCCAAACAGGGCAGTGTAGTACTTCCGCCCAAGATCTAAAGAAAATATAGACTGATTTATTTTGGTAAAATCCTGCGAATCTCCAACGGCATTTGTATGGCATGATTGCGAGAGGCTATCCTCTCTTAAGTTTTTATAGTTTTCTTCGAGGTTGGAAGTCCTGGTAGTGGTCGATTAGCATTACTTACATTAGTATCAATCATACCTCAGTACATCTGTCATAAAATCATAACAACTGAACTTGACTGAGACAGAAATAGTTGAAGGACACGTTACACTCAATATGGTTATTGAAGACATGAAAAATCTCCCATTTATTAAGACATGGCGGCAGGCAGCGGCGTAGCCACGATTTGTCTATCGGGGGTTTCAGATCCATGGAGTAAACACTGCATTGCCTACAACTCGGGAGAATGCAGCCTTCTGTCCGAAATGTAATAAAGCTGGAATCAGATTAATATTTACATATATTCCCCGAAAATCTCCAGCAACATTTGTATCGCATACATCCTCTCGCATGCTTTCGTTTATTAGGATTAAGAAAAGGTGTAAATACTTTGCACGATGAAGTCGTGCGGCTGAATCCCAAGGAATAACAAGTGTGAAGAATAGCCATATGACTGACTAAATGTGGAAGCTGCTCGTCTTGCTCAAAAAGCATTCCCTTAACAGTGTGGAGATTTCCTTAACAGTTAGGTTAGAATACCTGCCCGGTAAGTGGGATTCCCGGGTTCGAGTCCCAGTCATGTCGCTATTTTTCACACTTGTTATTCCTTTCGTTTGGCTCTGTTTTCATGGGAGGTTTTGAACCCTCAAAACCACCCCCTTGGCCACGCCTCTGATGATATGGACTATAGTTGCACAAATGTGGGAAGTTTGGTACGAGACATTATTTCTCTTAGTAAAGGCTCTAATATAAACAGGGCCAGTGGCGTTAACGTCAGCTTCATCTGCAAACAGAAGGTCCCATTCCCTTTAGGACATTGAATTTTTCTCTAAAAAAAAAAACAGAAAATAAAGCGGAATGCACTCCTTCTCGAGTCTATCCTTGGGTGCGGTCCTTTTGTGAGCATCATCCATCTCTCCACTTCCGATATTTTCCCGGCTTAGAAATTCATCTTACGAAGGAGGGGGCATTCTAATCCGGGAGAGCCATCCATCAAGGCGGAGTGTCAGCGGCGAGGAAAAGCTTCGCCCAGAGCATGAATTAAACAGACGAAATGTTTGACACCGCCACGTGATGAATTCCCCAAATTAAATCTGGAAAACGCAAATTAATTCAAACGTGTTTTTCGATGGATGAAATGTTTTATACGCGGATGACGAGGCGAAAGAATCAAATCTCCGCTCGTGTTATTCCTCTGAATGAGAAGAGTGAGTGGAGGTAATGATTTTATCAGTGAAAAATTGTCACGAGAAATCAGTGAGAGTTCCTCTAATGCTTCAGGACGCAGGATGAGAATCTCTAGAAGATAGGTTTATGCAATGGCTTAATTTAGTTGACAAACTCAGAGAAAATGCGTTCTTAGAAGATGTAGCCGATATTATGCGTCCTACCTGTAAAATAAGCCGCTCTGATTCTGAGAGAAAAATCAGAGAAATAGATGCTTGGATAAGTCGTTTCAAAAAATCATATTTTTCCGGGAACGATAGGCGTAAGTAATCGATTAGGGAAGTAGAGTCATGATGCATGCACCCCCTGCCACACGCCGAACGGCGGCTTACAGGGTACATATGTAGATGTAGGTGAGTGAGAGTTTAATTTCCAGGGTTACGCTCCGATTTCCTACTGATTTTTAATAATAAATGCACCTTTCAAAAGTGTTTTCGTTGTAACGCATATGGTTTAGGCTGCGGAAAAAACAAGTTCGAATTAACACTTCAAAACGCTTGATAGTAAAGCATTTTAAAGGCAAGTAGTTTCAAAATAGCTCTGCGTTCATAATGCGTAATTTTGAGCGACATCAAAGTTTTAAACTAATGCGCTTCTTCTACAATATTCTTCAAAACCAACAGTACCATACTTCCCTCAACTGCTTGATATCAGTCAAAGAAAATAAATAAATCTCGTCTTTATTTTAAGCGAAATTGTGACTTTAAAGCCTCCCCTTCCTTTTGATCCATCGCAAGTGTAAATTAGATCTAACTGCTAAATATTGTCAAGACGTAATTAAAATTAATGAGGAATGGAAAACATATTTGTGGATTTAAAAACTTATGATAAACCTAGAAAAATTATCCATAGCAGGAAAACTCTTAGAAAAAAGGGGGTGTGTGAAAATAACTGCTCAAACCTACTGATACTAATAATTAAAAGATAGTAAAACAATTATCCTTGTCATGAATTAGAAAAAAATATGGTACAAGTAACAAACACACAAATGATATACACTAACAACAGAATAAACTAGCAAAATAAATAAAATACTGTGTGCGAACGTGCATTGTAAACATTTTAGTTTCACATTGTGATAGTATTTTACTTCATAAATGGCGATTCACTCCCATTAGTATATATAAACGTGTAAAAAATGGGTTTATTAAAAATTTACGGAAGTGATGTTTCAATTTATGTATTTTTGTGTGTGGCAGTGAGTGTAAACAAGAAGCAATCAACTTATTTGCTTTGTTTATTACGTTCGTGGATCGCTCGCAGCAGAAGAGTTTAAAAAGCAATTTACTCTCATAATTCACTTTCATTTTCTGTTCGGCCAAAACAGAAGGGGAGGTCGCGTAATATTTAATGCGTACTTGCTCTAAATTCCTTCAGTAAAATTGTTAAATAACCTTGGCCTAGCTTCCTTTTCTTCAAGGATGTTAAACCTGTGTATGAGAGCATTTCAGTTATACTTGGAGTTTTACCTTGCCGATATTAACCGTCGCAACAGTCGTAACCTGTCAGTTATAGCTTCCATAGTTTGCGGATGTACGTTTTATCCACGGGATACCACATACATATATAGACTATTCCTGGACGAAGCAAAGCAAAACTCCTTTCCGTCAAATTTACCGTCACTACTCTTTACAAAATAGAGTTTTGTAATCGATCAACCCCTTATTCTTATGATTTGGTGACCCCAATTTAAGATGCACGTGAGTGCAATTCCCTCTCTTCGGGAGAGTTAACTACGGGGCGCTTACCAATTTTGTATTATGTATTAATAGTCTTCAGTACCCAATATTTGTGTAAATAATGTACGACTCACATCTGAATCTTTAGATAAAGCCATTCGGTTTTCCTCGTTCGTTAACCTCTATATATCTGAGTCATAAACCTCGTCGTTGAGGTCTATGAAGTACATCAGAAAGAGTGGAGGTCCGATTACGCTACCCTGGGGGACACTTTAATGCACCTAAGCTCAACCTAAATCGTCCATTACCATCGTTAATGGTGACCATATAAATGAGGTCTACTATTTCTTTAGTTTTGATTTTTTGATTTTAATATAACTGGTGGCATTCTAAGTAAATTTACTCGATCTGCCATTTCATTGTTCGGATTCTAACATCTCAAGGACGATTGGCCAAAGTGAAGTTTCTCTCGATCATTTCCTCTAAAAGCCATGCTGGATTATATTACGAAATGATGACGACTCCAATTCATCGTCTACGTATTGACGCCAGCACTTTATTTTACGCTCTTCCTCCAAATGCTTGTAGCAAAAGATGAGTCACTTGAATATTTACGATTGAATACAGTGGAGAACCGATTTGCGGTTTTCATAGAATATATTTAAAGAGAATGGCATGAAGAAAGTTAGCAATACCTTTCCTATTTCACACACCATACTTTGATGCGGCAATAAATATATATAAGCTAGCTCCAGGTTTTTCTGTCTTTTTAGAAAGGTGAATGCCTTAGAATGTCACTTTATAATAAACTGTAGTTGTAGATAAAAATGGGGAATATCTAGAAATCAATACAACACAAAAAGCTGGAAGATTGGAATGTGGCATAGTCATGACAATCAAGATGCATCACGACTGATGACAGCAAATTCTTACCATAAGAAGGAGAAATATTCATGATGGGAAAACAAGCTTATAAGGGTTATGGAAACCTTTTGACGTTCATAAACATATGAGTTGAAGAAAATATTTGCGGAAACCTTCCTATGGAGTGCCGAAGGAAGCATACGTTACTTGTAAAGGATTACACAAAGAACCTATCTGGAAAGAGGAGATGTGTGGAAAATAATTAGTTGGACGGAAAGCGAACGTAGAAAATATCACATGAAAGACAGAATGAAGAAAGAAAGGAGAGCTAGTGTCTTGGATCACGTCCTTTGACGAAGTTAGAGAAATAAGAATGAAATAAATTGGTTGATCAGAGATAGGATATGGCGAGGAAGACACTAGGTGCATAATATGAAGAGAAAAGAATTGAAGAAAACGAGAACTTCTGGTTGCATAAAAAAGAATGTAATACTTTTCCGGAATGTGATATGGGGTACATATATATGTATATTTGGGTAGGTATGAATATTCTACATTCTGCTGTGGCTGATCCTCATCTACTTTAGGTCAGTAAAATCAATCAAAAATTACGGTTTTGTTGACGAAAGCCATGTTTACTGTCAGAGGTCTCATTCGAAAGTAAAATGGACTGAAAATCGGCGCATGGGAGATAAGAAAAAAGTAGCCAAATAGATTTGAGAAAACATACGAGAGATAGAAAGGGAGTGAATGACGACAATTTGGCTCCTAGGTTTGCAATTACGAGAGGAATTCTGGGAATGGCTTCATTTTGACTCAGAGTCATCAAAATTCTGGTAATAATGACTGGGTTTTGGGGACTTGGTCTGAAAAAATTAAGACTGTTCCTTTTTGGTATATGATCTGCCTGAGCCTAACAAAGTGCTACTACTTCGACTGACTGAGAAATTTTTTGGCGAAATTTGTTAAACTGATCCCATATCAAATGGAAAATTCAGGAATGATGGCTCCCAGTGATAAGACGAATAAAAATTATTCATAGGATGAAGGAAACGTAAAAGTATATCCTTTCGAATCTGTTTATAAAGTGAGGAATAAGGATGTTATCGCAGGAAAAGTCTTGCGACTTGTACAATTCTCAAGGAGAATCGGGCATATAAAAAGACTGACAGGATAGGGACTCGAACCCGGGTCTTCCACTAACAAGAAGAGAGCAGAATCCGCGAAACAAAATACTAATTATCTTCCGGATAAACACGTTACAAAAGGTACGAAAGCCTTCCGCTAAAGCGCGAATATAATTTGCATTGATCGTTATTTTTGGTATCGTTATAGATTAGCGCATCAACATTCCAGAGAGACAGCTATAATTACCAGAGTGAGAATTAAGATTTAATTGCGTAAAATAGAGGAATAGGAAGGACATCATCAACTGATTCAGAGAAGAATGGGAGGGTTTAATAATAGAGGGCGGCGCGGTTTGCAAACAGAATTAATCGGCCGAGGAACGAGGGCGCCGAGCCCCATTCGACACGCGCTCCCTATTTTACCTCCTTTTCAATCCCTTCATAAACGTTTCATGAGGAGCTGAACCACTAACCTCGCTCCCCGGAGCTTGTTTCTGCTGAACACACACAAGTGCGGCAAATCCCCTTCCTTATAATTGCATGCAATCGTTTGTCTCCACCAAGATTTCACTTGTAGACGATGCAATGCGGACAGATGCGGCTGCTAGGGCGGCCAGAAATGTAAATTGTAATCAGGACTGCAAGAAATACTGGTTCGGGGTACCGATTCTCTATTGCATTGCGCGAAATTCGTATATTTTATACGATTTCCAAAGAATTGCAACAACTTACACTCGTGCTTTTAAACATACATCTTTATCTCGTAAAAAAGGAATATTAAAATACCCTTTTTGGTACTATTGTCCATACATTGGAGAAAAAGCGCAGTAACGAACCGTCCTATGTTAAAGTAACACTTTAAATTAATAAGACTGTACAAATAATAAGCCCCAGGATCTCAGGAGAGCAATTGTGCAACATCTGGAAAGTATACCTCCCCTGTTTATTTAATCTCTCTTAGCAACCTCTTTAATCTTTCCTCTGCAAACACGTCTCGGTAGAATGTTCTGCGTGGACTATAACAATTTGCCCATTAACTATTCATTGTGTCGCCCCCTTTCCGTACTGTCAACTGAACCTCTGTCGCACTCCTATCTGATAGCTTTTTTATCGAAAAAACAGCCAGAAATCCTCTGTATTATGCAAAAGGAAAATATGCAAATTTCCATTCACGTAGTTGCGTGTGGCTGGGGGTACAACTGGACCTATTTTCCCGCTTATTTTCTTCGTCTAGCATCCAAATTAGACTCTAAGCGTAGGCCACTACCAGAAGGAAGTCTCCATTCAGATGTACACATATTTCTTCACAAAGGTGCGACGGTAGCGCTTTTAACGATTTCTCTTTCTACAAAATTTAAAACAGATACATTAATTCCACTATCCTAATAATATGAATTGTTGTGTATTATTATTATTTTTCATTGTACCACTAATACAGTTCTACATATAGTTTAGCTAATAAAATTTTATGGCAACACACAATTCAAAACGAAAATATTAACGATACTAAAATATATAGTAACGAAAAATGATTGGAAAATATTATCACAGTATTAATAAACAAAAATCCACAATAAACAGAAAATATTGGATAACGAAAGTTGTAAACTTATTATTAACAAGAAATGGACAAGTTACAATTATTTGTGCCTGGACAAAGATAGTTCTTAATAAAAGACAAACATTCAAACCTGGAGACGTCTGAAGGTGTCGTGGGTTAAACATAAATTTGAGGGTAAAAATTAAATCTTGTTTCCACTACTGCAATGAAGTGAATTACCTTACTAACGTTCTTTTTTGCTTGATTTCTCTGTATATATATTTCCATATCCTTAATGTTCCTCCAATGTTCTCTCATTAGAATACAATGGCAAACTTTACTTCAACACTACATTCAAGGCGACGGGGTGTGAACGTTAAGAAAGAGAATCTTTTGTAAAAGTCTAAAATAAGCCATAAACTGCAATCATAGCCATTAAACACATTGGACACATAGGCACTAATCCGCTATTTAAATTGCAAATTCAAAACAAAAGGTTTCGAGGTGATTACGATGTTTTTGCCTCATCATCCGGTCGTGTATTGCATTGGTAAATTAAATTATAGAATAGCACCCATTTTATGTTCTTCTTGATGTTTAACATGAATACATTCCTCCAATAATCACTTCAGAGCTTTCAATTGTAATTTATATAAGGAATATTTGATGAAGAGCCGTTTGATGATCAAAATTAATATTCTTAGTGAATTTTTTGTTGTTTTACGTGGCCCAATCTCGCAGGGTCTTTGTTCCTAGTCAAAATTCAAAATTAGCAAAATTAATTGTCTCCACATACAAATTAAACGTAGTTTATCTGCATTTTTTAAGGTAAATAGTACCACCGCGTTCTGCAACAAACGAATGTGTGGAATTTCGCTGGACCTCGTATTGATTATCTTAAAATTAATCTTTCTCATTGCTGCATTTAAATATACTTAATCTCTATCACCTTCCATTCATTATGATTCGTAGAGTTCCACAAATTTATTTTCCTTGTTTTCTCCATAGCGTTAGTCTATCGCCTGATTTTTTACATTTTCTTTGTCATGCACTGCTCTGATGAATCAAAACTTGCTTTCATAGTTTTTCAAACTCGTGGTAATTAATTGTTAATGATTGGATGTTAAAATAACCCTTTTCCACTACTTGGAATTCTTTCCACTTTCTGATGGTTTCTGCTGAAAAGTAAAGTAAAAATCTTTTAGCTAACAAAATACATCTCGATTTTCTTTTATTTAAACCAGTTCTCTCTTTCCTGATTTTCTCTGTACCCACTCGCTATAGGCTAATTAACAAATGATATTCTCAATATTTTCTTTACTTCACCTCATACATGGTTTGGAATTTGCGTATCTTTCTAGTCTCATTATTTCTTTTCGGTAATAGCAGATGGTACCAGAACGACTTGAGTTGAGAATGTTTGAGTGCCATTACAAGGTAATTTTGAGTTCGTTCATAAATAAATACATTGTGAACAATATCATTAATTGTTTTATATAATGATAGACTGTATTTGCAAATTTAAGGATTCTGATGAATTGTTCGAAACAATTGTCAAATGAAAATTGTGTTTGTAGTGGTTTTAGATTATGTGCTAAATAAGAGAGGTTTACATTGTAAGTTAGCGTACTTAGGAAACTAATGCAGTTAATGTAAGAGGTGGTGAAATACTAATCTTCTGTAGTTGTATATATAGAACTTTTTAATACTGTTTGTGTTAGTTATACATTGCAGGGTAAGTTAGCGTCGCCGCCTGACTTTACGTCTAACTGCGGCAGTACATCACTGTAATAAATAAATGAATGGAAAGAGTTGAAATTCACGCATTTTCGTTGATTTAAGATTTTATCGATTTTTTATGCATTTCATGGTGTTCGACTGTTGGCGAAATCTCTAGCAATGAAGAAAAACTTTTGGTTCTTTCTGTTCGATTTTTCGAGTCCTCCCTTATTTTCCTTTCGTTCCATTTTCTTCTTCGCACAACTTTCTGCTCCTCTTTTTTTCCCTTTCTCCTCTCTCTTCTTTTTCTCTTCCTCCACCTTCATTTCCTCTTCTCCAATCTCGGCGCTCTGTCTGCCAATCTTCTCTTTAATTTTCTTTTTGAAACTTTAAACTCTTCTTCTTCTACTCATTTCCCTTTATGCTTCTTATTCGCTGTTCATCACTTTAATTCGAAGAGACTATACTTCACTCTTTTCCTGTGGTTACTAACGTAGATTTATCCTTGAGTTGAATTACAAATATTACGTATATACTATCTGTATGATGCACTATTTTGTTTACTTTCCAGGTGTGATTTAACCTGCCTTTCCCTTAAAACTTAGTTAATTATCAGTAGGTTTCGCAGCTGCTTCACACTTCCCTTCTCGTGGGCGTTTTCCTGCTTTGGTGTATTTTTTCCTAAACTCTAACTTAGGTTTTTAAACCCGCGAAGTAGTTTTCTTCTGTGCACTTTTTTTTCAAGTTATCACTTTTAAACTTTATATGTCGATGGGTTAGATTCGAGATGAGACTCGTTAGTCTCAATCTCGTCCGTATGAAGTCGCATTGTTATTATTGTTTTGCCGGCCTCGGTGGCGTAGTGGTTAGCGTGTTAGAACACCGGGGTTCGAATCCTGGTGAAGGCATGGTAGTTTGTGTTTGCGACAAAAGAAATGTTCTTTGTAAGAGTGCTCTCTTATAACCAAATATTCACCTAATTAAGTCGTTATTATTATCGTTATCATTAGATATCGTGATAATATCGTATATATTTTGACTTACACGTTTATATAGTAGATGAAGAAATTCAAATCTTTGTGTTAAAATGTCTAATGTTATCTCCTTTAGATCTTGCTACTGGAATATTTAATAAATTCTCCGAGTTTCGTAGAATAAGGCGAAATAATGCGGAAATCCATAATGGAAAGACACTCAGATATGGTACTCTTCTCACAAAGGTTTTTATTCGACAAAAACTTACTACCGTTCCGACGAATGATCTTCATACCTGGTCACTATCCGACGATAATAATTATTAACCAGTAAAGCCTTTGTTTTTGTTAAAGGAAGAAGGAACTGAGTGTGGATTAAAAACTTAAGGGCAATGTCCTCATGTGGGGGGTTAGAACCCCCAAAACCAACCCATAGACTACGCCTCTTCCCGTGAAGCAAATAGGAAAATAGATGAGGAAATTCCAAGCGCGTAACTGCGTTTCGAAGCGTGTTTCTGCAATTTATCCCCGTCTTCTTTCTCTCTTTCTCATTTTCCTCTCGTTTTATTCCTCCACTTTTTGCCCATCCAAAGTATTCCTTCAGGGTCAGCTCCGCCAATCTTCTCCTTTTAATTTTTAAAATTTAAACCGGACCTCCTCCTCTCCTTTTTCCCCATATTTCTCTAAGAAACCTCTACGTTTTCCTCTCTTCCATTATTCTCTCTTCTTTGCTCTCCCTTCCACACCACATAATTTCTCCGCTCCCCCTAAGCAAACCCCGTAGTAGTAGTTTACCCGCGAACAAAAGCCTCGTCTGGCGCCGCCCCCAACTCTGTTTGACTTTAATAAATTCGCGATGCGCTGCGCAAACCCACTCTCTCTCCCCGTCCATTAATATTTCCCCTGAGCGAGAGGCTATCGGCACTGGAAGTGAAATTGAGCGTATGCAGGGTGCCGCGCCTGCGGCCCTTTTAATAATAATGGGAATATCAAGGTGGGCGGCGGTAGTGGTGGTGGTTGGACTGGAATTACCGCTCCGAGGTGGGCCACCATGCAAATTAGCGACTCCATCGCTCTTTAAATGAGACTTGAGGGTCTCAATGTTCTTCTCTCTACGCTCATTCCTCTCACGCGATGGTTACCGTGTGAATTAAACAGTGTTTTAAAAGCGTAGACGACGAATGCTCTTATGAAGTAAAACTTCTGTGGCATAACCTGTATGCAGCGGAAACTTGTCCATTAAAAGAAAATTTCTCGGTCCCGACCTGCGGGATAGGAATCACTATCCAGTACTTTAACCTGTCTATTACGTAAAGCTGTCCATGACGGAATTTTTTTCTGGACTCACGCGATTCCGCCATAGACAAGTTTCACAGTACGTCGTAAATGTGTGATATGGCGGTGGTAATTCATGCTTAACATGCTTAACTGAGCGGAATCACAGAACTACGAAGCAAAAGATACGGATGATCTATCAAATAGGAAACAAGGGAGCTGAAGTGAACTTCCCTATGGAATCTGTTGCGTTGTAGTGTTCTTTATCTAATTATTCGCTTTATTAAGATATTTATCAAGACGAGATAAAGGCTAAAAGGTCTCCCATCTAACCTCTCGTCAGTGGTATTAATGAAAACATAAGTAATGTTGTAAATAAAGAGGGAAACTTAAAGAGTTATGCTTGCAGTACCTGAGTAATCTCCTCATAGGAGGATAAATATCCACAGCAAGAAAGTAAAAATAAATAGTATGTTAGAGAATACTCCGTAAGGTATTTAACCTCAATCCTGATTCGAACCTCATCCTCTTTTTCATCTAGTATTTGTGTCGAAAAAGTACTTCGACAGCTGAAGTCACTTCGCACATAAAGCCTTCAGCCGGGAATCGAGGTAGGTAGTAGTAAGTTTTACGGTACCCCGACAGCTAAGGTCATTTGGCACCTTCTCAGTATACCGGCTATTAAAAATGATGGTAAATTTCCATCATCTAATTTCTACCACAACAAGAAAAATGAATATTACTTGCAGCAATGCAGAGAGTTTGTCATAATAATCAGAGCGAAGAAAAAACCCCAATTTTCTGTTAGATTCTTTGGAATAGTCCAGTCTCCTTCATAAAAGAAATAACTTTGTCTATCTTATCATGATCATCTCCAATGATATCTTTTAGTTTGTTTCCTCCCAAACATATCCCGTGGTGGCTAGAGTAGTTCCTGCATTCAGTGAGGATATGACTATCAGTGAGTTGGGAGTTACACTTGTCACAGTGGGGAGGAATACGGGGAGTTCTCAAGAGGTATGAATGTGTCAGTGCACTATGTCCAATCCTCAAACGTGTTAAAACTACTTCTTCCCTCCTATTATTTCTAACAGAAGAACCCCAAGGTTTAAATGTTTCCTTGATTGCACGTAACTTGTTTCCAGTTAGTGAAGACCAGTGCTGTTCCCAATCCTTTAAGGCAATCGGGAATCGAACCTGGGATCACTTTCACTAAAGACGAACGCGCTATTGTCAGCAAGTTATCAGTAAACCACCCGTTCACCTACCTATAATCTGCATCCGCATCTATATATGTACCCTACAAGCCGACTTTCGGTATGTAGCAGGGGGTGAATGCACCATAACTCTACTTTCCTAATAGATTACTCTCGGGTATAGTTCGCGAAAACGATTAATTCTTGAAATGACTTGTTCTAGCATATATTTCTATGGCTATTCTCGCAGTACCAGTAACACTGAGGACGTTTCATAACTACATTTTCTTAGAACATACTTCCTCTGAACTAATTAAGTAAATTAAGCCTTCGTTTTAATATTCTACAGATTCCTTTCCTTCGTCCTGAAGCTTCTGAGTGACACTCAACGATTTGTCTTAACAATGTTCTACTGAAATACTGAACTTAAAAGAGGGAATGAGGCTTCCTAGGTCTAAGGCAATGCCCTTGCTTTCCCCCCGAACTAGATGGGTTATGTGTGAAAAATGTCCTAGTAAGTAAAGAAAAATGGCTCTAGATAAATACCTTTTATTCTATAAGATGTGACCGAGATGAATGCAGTCACTCTCTATCTTTCATACCTCAGAAGCTTTCATAGAATCATGACCAAGACTGAAACAGAAGTATCTTCCTTTTGAAAATTATTATGTTACGTATTACTATCAGATAATTATTGTAAAGTAATATTGTGGCACAGTAGATGAGTATCCGAATGATAGACGAAGAAAACGTTCTCAAATTGACCAACTTATTGCAACAACTTTGGTGGAAAGAAGTTCATCTGGCCCAGAATCTGTGATTGCTCTATCCAGTGAATTGTCAGATTTTAGTAAGCAAAATGAGAAACTGAAAGGTTACCTTTCGGATCATAATAGTTGGAGAACTCAAATTCACATTAAAGGTTCGTAAAAGTTTACAAGAGTGAGAGCGAGATGTAATTTTCATGTGTTCTTTTAAATAACTCACTCTTTCTGGGTTAATTCCTTCAGTGGAGATATATCTTTCATGATGCCATAATATCACAGTATTTTTTGCTCAATAAAAACCATTCACCTTCCCCTTATTTACAATATTTCTGCTTCCTTAAAGCAAATGATTACTTAGCAAACTTAATTCATTATGTTATCCAGTGAATGTTCATTCAGAATGGTTCAAATCGCAGGTGGGACTTCCTGGTTCCAATTTCGCCATCTAAAGTCGCTCGATTTATGTTTTTTTTTGTTTGACGCCACAGGAAAGGAAACCGAAGATTTTTTCACATTTACATAATGCAATGGGCGAAAGGAAAATTCAGGTATTGAGAAAAGAGCAGAAGAATCGTAATTCTGTTACCACGAATACCACCTTAAATGATTATTAATTCGAAGCAAGCGTAAAATGCAACTATCGTGAACATTTAGCGGGATTGATTCGATTTCCTAAGACCTTAATTACATTAGAACTTCGTAAGGCACCAGTCTCACGCTATTTAGAAAGAAATTCAATTCCATTGACTTTCCCTTAGCGGAAGTCATGTCTCCTTTTTCGCAATTAGAGGAACGCTCAAATCGATATGAGCAGTCGTCCTCGCATTATCTTTTTCCGATTCTTACACACCGCTATCTGAAACCGCGGAAGTGTATCTGAAGATCCATTCCACTCACAATTAGGATCGATTTGGGAATCGATTTATCGATTTCTCTGATATCTCTCTCGCGGTCTTTTATGCGACTTCATTAGCTGTTTCTGTGATCTCAGCGCGGAAATGTTTGAGGGAATGTTACACTGCAAATTATGCCACGGATTTTTTAAATCGTGAATTTACGTTTTATGTAAGAGTAGTTGTGATCTAAGTTGGAACTTAAGTTTAGCTTGGAACTGGTGTGCACCGTTTAATGCAATTCATGGCACAGATGTCTTCTATTTTGCTCTGAAAGCTTGAAAATGTTTTTGAGTTGTAGTTGGGGCTCCTGGATAGACAAGTGGGCAACGCGTTCGACTTGGATGAAAGTATTTCTGGGTTCGACTCCCAGTGGGAATGCGAAATGACCTCAGCTGTCGAAGCACTTTTAACAATACTACCACCACTACTTAGCTGCAATTTGATGTCCCTCACCGGAAACGTTACACTAATTATATCAACCAATCCCTTTAGTTAAATTCAACTTAAAATTCATTTTCTAATTTTTTATTCTAATACTACTCCAATCAAAGGTTTATCTTAGATAAATAGAAAAATTAACATTTTATTGGCAAGCTCAAGCCCAATTGAGCCTATCTTCCACCTAACCTCGTTATACCGTTATTATATGTACCATAATCAATGAAAAAGAAAAAGTAGCGTGAGAAAAATCTTTGCAACTGACGAAATTGGACATAGAGAAAACCCACGTTGCTAGGTCTCCCCACGTATAGAAGGATGCTGGAAATAGACTAAACTGCCTTACCCCTACCTGCTTATCTGATTCCCCATCAGCTACCTTACCTCGCGCTTCCTGATTTAGGTCCATATTGAGCACTAATCGATAATCTTTCCAAACTAATCCAACATTCAATCATAACAGCATCAGCTTTCACTCAATCGTAGGTCTTCTCAAAATCGACTTATCAGAGAAACATATCTTTTTACAAATGCCCTAATCAACAATCGGTTTATAAACCTATAGTCCAGAATAAGAATAGATTAACTAGAAGGCATAGAAATATTCCTTCACCGGTTCCTCCAGCTTTTCGAGAAACTCTCCAAAATTATATTTTAATCTATTTAACTGACAGATTTCGCATCAATTTTTCCCTTTGTTCTTTCATTTTATGTGAATCCTTTAATCACCTAATTNCTCGCGTCTATTTCTCTTATTTTACGCTCACTGTCGGATCGGGCAAAGTAGCAGGGGGGTCGCATAATATCAATTACGTCATCCGAAAATGTATTTCCTCTGAATTTATCTAACAATCGCAGCCTAGCTTCTAATCTCCTTTCTTTCAAGGATTCCCAACCTGCGTCTGAGAGCATTTGCGTTAGTTTTTAAATTTCAGTTACTATATCACTTCACCTACATTTTAGTATAATTTTTCAACATTCATGTTCCACTTCATCCAACTAATTTTAATATTCTTCGCCATTTCCACATTTCTGTCGCTTTTTGGCGGTATTTCTTTGCCTTTCCAAGGGACCAACATTCACTGCAATGAATGAATGAAAGAACAAAATGAAAAAATATTTCAGAAAATACTTTTATAGAGTGGAAACTGTACGTTTGCTCTTCAGAAGATTTACTGCACCTTAAAAACACTCGTTTTGTTTGGGTAATTATTCTTTTTAGTTGAGCTATGAATCTTTTATGAAGAGCGACTAAGCAATCCAGGTAGCAAATTGTTTCTCCTTTTAAACATTCTAGTTTATTTTATATCTCGTTCATGTATATTTTTCCTTCTTTTGTCTAAAGCCATTGTTTTCTTAATCATTTTACTTAATTTACATTTCCTCAAGGCCTATGATTAAGCATCCACCACTATATTGGCTTCCTCATCTGAATCTGCTACTGATCATCCGTGAAACAATGAATCCTTCTTCCATTCATTTTAAATTCTTTCGCTCTATGCTTCATCACGGTTGTACCTTTTCGGGGCTGAAGTTAAACAAGGATTAGTGAAGGTATCTTCCATGCTTTTCCTTACGTTTCCATTCAATTTGTTTATTTTGTACTTTGGTTTTGATGCTACTAAGACACCGGAAGGAAAAGAATCTATACTCTCACCAAGATTCACTTGCTACCAAAGACTTATTGCCCTTCTTAATGATGATTTTGGATGCTTAACGATGAGAACCAGTAAATGTAGAGAATCAAAATCTTCCGCTGTATTTTCGCTTGAAAGAAGTTGAGGACAATTTTATGAATAAAAACTGCTGTAGTTTTAATATAAAATTAGAAAGTTTGTCCTAAACACAATTATGTAAGGTTTTAAAGAATGTATTGGAAGTTAAGAATGTTTTGGAAGTTCCAACTATGAAACGTCTTATTCCTAAATTGATAATGTAAAGGCAAAAATATCTCTCCCATACAAGCTGTAAAATTACAATCGTATCTTCATGAAGTCTTTTCCGATTAATTCCAAATTTCTAATAACATTTTATTTCATGCTAATTATTTGACGGCATCGATAATTTTGAAATAAAATCGGCGAATGATAAACAATTCCCACACGCAGCTTCTACGTCTGAAGTGAAAGAGTTGGCCGTTTTGAGACCAACTGCAATCGATGGAAATGCCCCTCGTTTCTTTCAAACAATTCAGTACCCGCAATTCGAATCGCCAAACAAAAAATTATGAAAAATGCGACGAGAGGCCAAGTCTTTCTGACATTACATTTTCGACGGATACAATCGCTAAATACTCAATACAGCTATCATATATCTGGAAAATATTTACTCTCTTTCCTTTCGGAGAATGTTGGTATTAAACCTGTTAATGTGAAATATTCATTTTTATAATACGGTTCAAGGTAATCTGAGGTTAGTCATATACGTAGGGAGTATCAAGAAAGAATCCAAAAGTTGCACTGGTAATAGTAATTGTGCCTCATTGATAGACCACATTCTTACAATTTGTCAGTAAGAGTACCGAAGTTAAACTGATGTATCGTCATATTACACTGGTTTTACAATTGTACATCATTATACATTTTGCAGCACATCCTCTTGATAATATCCACTTTACATTATAGTTCCACTATACGATAAATATAAATAAATTATTGTACAAATGACATATAATCATCATCATCAGCCATTTTCAATCCTACGTCAGATGTAGGCCTCCCCAAGCGCTTTCCTAATCATCCATATTTTCTAAAGGAAACTCCGTCATGATCAAGGAGAGAATATTTCCTCCAAGGAGGAGTAAAGATCGAGATATTTATCAGTGTAGGAAGAGATAGGGAAACTTTTGGGAGATTATAAACAAAAATGATCCATAGATTTTAAAAGAATTTTCTGTAGTTTAAGTGATGCTCATGTATTGAATACTGCTCAACAAAATGTTATGATTATAATAAGTCAATTCTGGCCGTACTTCATGAAAGACATAATAGAAAATAAAAACAAAACACTTTGTAATGTCCATAAAGGGTGCTATAATAACATAATAGGTACTACTTATAACATATAATACCTATAATATACTAATAGGTACTTCCACTAAGTATAATATGATATACTTAGTGGGAAAAACAGTGTTTGTTTCTTATTTTTCAAAATTATATGAAGTTATTTTTACTGCGTTCCGCTTGTAATTCCAACTTCAAATTCTGTCACGATGGATATCTATAAAAAGAGGTGTACTATAGGTTTTCATTGTTAGGAATCATGAGATGAATACAATAATAGTAGTAAGAGCTCTGCATTCTCCAATATGTTTGAATTTGTTCCGATATTCTTGACCGAGGGAGTTAATGGGAGAAAAATCCAAAAAGTTTCTGTTAAATCAAAAAGTTGATACAAGACAGAAATACAAGAAATTACGGCAACATGTTACACGAATGCACGTATTTGTGTATGGATAGATATCCTCGCGTGAGTGGCTTGCATAGAGGGATGGCTTCCGATCTTTTTCAACCACTTTTATCCGAAGAACCTCTCCGAGTGACGCTCAGTACTTGAGCAAATGAGAAATTAAGCAGCGGCAGCAGAGAGTGGCAGTACGCACGCGTGAGGGGTATAATCCGTGATTAGGTGGGAGCAGAAGGGGGGAGCTGGACCGTGAAGTGGACTCGAGAGATGGCTCCATCTTGCGGCTCGCCCAAATCCACTCCCCCACTCCAATCACCCTTGCGCCCTCCGCCATGTTGCCTCTGCACTCCAAGTCGATATTCTCTCTCCGCTGCACTCCATCCAACTCACTGTTTATATCCCACCAAACACGGAAGACGAGCACAACCCGAATTTCAGAAGTTTTCGAAATATTTTTAAGCTATAATGCGTTTGTAACCCCGAAATTTGAATCATCCGGAAGGCCACACTGCCCTATTGTAACTCCAGACATCCTAATTTTGCATCTTTCATTCTCATGAAACATAGAAATCAATCAACTTTTCCCTTCCATGGTTAGCAAGTGTCATATGATGATGTTACTCTTCCGTATACAAATGATTCTGTAATGTATTTTCGAGTGCCTAGAAGTCGATTTTGAACCAAATAACTCAGATTCGTCACATGAATCATCGGTAAGAGCAAAGGAACTCTGTGCTGGTTGGATTACAACTTAAGAATGTCCCGCAGGGTACCGCAGTCGGACCATTACTATATTATTTACACATTTACATTCATTAACAACCATAATAATCAGATTTATGGTAAATTTTATAGTTGCGGACGATACTGTAATTTACAGTGAAGAAGAAAGTAGGAAATACAGTAAGTATTGGCAAACGTTCCGAAATTCACTTCTTCAAAATAAAATGTATTGTCAGTGATTATTCGTACACCCTCCAAGGGTAAACTTCATCAACACTAGAATCGGTGAAATATCTTGGAGTAACCCTCACAAATAACTTAACCTGTGGTACCCACATACGTAATATATGTGGATGAGCACCGAAGAAGCTCGGATTCGTGAAGAGAACAGTCGGTAAGAGCGAAGAAAAAGTCCGTGAGCGTTATTAAATTACGTAAGTTAGGCATTGAGTATGCATGTAGTGTATGGGATCCTGCCGAAAAGTGTTGTACTTGAGAATTGGAAAAAGTATAGTGAAAGGCGATACGTTTCGTGAAAATTATTACGAGAAATCAGTGTGTGTAACTCAAATGCTTCAGGAAGAAGGGTTGGAATCTCTAGAAGACAAAGACTCAATTTACTTAATAAGTTCTGAGAAAATACATTCTTAGATGATGTAGCCTGTGGCCTCCATATTACATAGGCCGTTCTGATACAGAGAGAAAAAAAAAAGAGAAATAGATGCTGGTCGTATCAGAAATACATTTTTTCCACGAACGATACGTAAAAGTAATCGATTGGGGAAGCAGAGTCAAGGTGCATGCACCCCCTGCCACACGCAGAAAGGTAGCTAGCAGGGAACGTATGTAGATGTGAAATACATTACTTTTAATGGCGCATATTAGGTACCTCCACCGCAGGATCGTAATCAGCTCATTACAACAGCTTCCGCATTCCTCATCTCTCAGACCTCATTCCTTATCAAATTCCACCTCATTGTCCTTTCATTCACACCCTCCTTATTTTCGTCTCTCCAGCTGTTACGTTCTGTAATACAGGTTTAATAAATACGGGTTATTAAGTTAGGAGCAAATGTTGAAGTTTGTAAATTTTCGCTTAGAAACTATTAGAATATATGGGAAAATGTATTATCTGTAAGGGATATTCATGTATTCTGATAGTCTATTGTTATAGCTAGAGGATTTTAAGGCTAGTATTTGTAGCTAGCCATTTGTAATGGTGTAATTCTCCATTAGTTTAGAGTGATGTAAACTTTCCCAATGGTGTTTCCACCGTACATATGCGACGATTAATTAATTATACGAGTATTAATATAAGTGGTTCTAATTGAAACGATCAGCTCAAAGGCATCCTCATTCCCTCCTCTATGACCTCGGAAAAGCTATGGGGAGAAAATGAGGATTACTACACGAAATGAGGAGTGAGGTATTTTTAGTTTGCTTCCTTCTCATATTCAGATTGCTGCGTACAGAAAAATGACCAAATGAGAGACACTTTTCGTTGCATTCAACATGGAGTAGCCGAGAAAAGTGACATTATTCAGCATTAATCATACCTCAGTAGTTTCCATACGATCTTATCAGTAATAAATCTTATATGATCAAGCTCAACTTTGTGGAACGGAGCCATACTAAATAAGGTACGAACACTTAGTAACTTCCACAGATATCCACATTCCACAAATAAATAAAATATATCTGTGGAAGTTATTAAGTGTTCGTACCTTATTTAGATCTTATCAGTGATCAAGATAAAGAAAAGCAAATTAAAGATACAAATTGAAGCATTAATCGGATAGGAGTACTGTATATCACAGAGAGTCAGAGTCGGTACAACGCAGAGCGGTTCGTTCCGTTAACGGAGATTTTAGTTTCCATAGCAGTGTATCAGAAATGATCGAAACCTCGGCTGGGAATCTCTTAAGGATAGAATAACCGAGTATAGGCGCAAGTTATTCCGGAAAATTCTGAGTAGGTACTGATTTTCACGACAAAATACCATTTCCACCTCTAGACGTCAAAGATATCTTGCGAGATTTTAGCCAGAGCGGGCAGCTATTACTTGTCTCTTTTTCCAGATAGTATTAGTTATACCAATCAGGTAGCGTATTAATAGGTTCGGTATTTTCACACCCCCTGCCATATGCCATACTGCGGCTTGCGGGGTACTAATGTAAATTTAATATTGAACATTCTTTACAATAAATTAACCAATCCAGGAATACGACTCGTTTATAGCCCTTGAGAATTTCGTCCTTTTCGTTTTCATATCGAGTTTTATGCCTTTTTATTTTCATTTTCCGCATTCTTGGAATCCAAATCTTAATGTCGACCGCATTTCGATATTTTCTCCTCGGAATCGACGCGAATCCGAAGGAGGATTCCTCGTGGACCAATTAGGGGAGCTATTTGAAAAATTCGGCGGAATGGAGTGCTTTTCTCCCAACAGGGGGCGTTCAATTACTCCGTATCAAGATTCCCCCTTGGCTTTTTTTGTTTTCCCCTTCGGAGAGTGCCTTCTTCCCTTCCCATCTGTAAAACATCGCCTTAACTGTCGCGACAAAGTACCTTCCCTCCCCAGTCTCATCAACAAATGCATCTGCCTTGCTACGCATCACTCGCATGGAAAATGTCGAGATGCGTCCCACCGCTCCATTTTCTTGCTACCCGACTCTTTATTTTGCCTCAAAATCAGTTTTTTCCCCGGGAAATAATTCATGTGTCCGTGTACAGATAGACCTTTAAATGAAAAATAATTCAATCAAAGAATAAAATCGATGGAATCTGCCGTGACTTTGTAAAATTCCTGAACATTAATGGAACGGCCTGATTTATAATTGGGCGTAATACCTGAGGTCCTCATTCACGTTGGGGCCTGAATAAAACTGTATTAATAATTTCCGATTAAAAATTTAAAAAATAATTTTATTTTAATTGAGTCTTCGTAATATTTATTAGAGGTTTAAAACCACTCCGTAAGCCATGTTAGGTGGAGGTCGCGTTATAGGCAAACGGGAAGGTCCAGATTACTTATTTCTGGAACTCCATATGCACATTTCGGAAACAATGTTTCCATTCTCAAGAGTTTCAAAAAATGATTTTTTTCAGTTGTGGAACCCTTGAGAATGGAGACAATGTTTCCGAAATGCTCATAGGGAGTTTACCAGAAATCAGTAATCCGGAACTTCCTGTTTGCCTCTAAACGCGAGTTTCGCCTGCAGACGTACGGCTTACGGAGTGTTTTTAGGCCTCTGATTCATTAACAGCCGTGTTCCAACTTTCTTTTTTTCCTACGTAACGTGTTTATAGAATATATTAAGTGGCTTATGTCGCTATATAAAAGGTCTAACCATCATTCATTGTAATTTATAAAAATGCTACGTATAGTAGTTCAAAACTTGTTTATTTTTTCTTGCTAGAGTGAGGCGAATGAAATTTCTATGGTTTTTGTTATTGTACATTTAATGACAAAATTGGAATTTTTACTGATACTCCTAGTGGGGGCCGCTTAGGGCGTCTGATCCGTCCCTGATTTATCTTTAAAATAAGTATGTTAAAGTTTCTCAGAAATAGTTTATTGGCGACCGGTTTCAGCTAATAATACTCGTAGCTATCATTAGACCGCAACTATGTCAAGTACTGTCATAGTGGCGAATTAAATCAGCACTGTTTATTATGTTAACATACACAATTTGAGTCCAGTTTGAAATTCGTCCGCCCAAACGTGTTATACGGAAATTTTAACATTTTCTCTAGTGCATGAAACATTGATAAAGATATGAGTTTCAATTTTAATATAATCTCACAAAATTAAACAGTATGCTTTCCACAATCTGAAGATTGAAATAGATAAATACTGAAATAGTTTTACCTATTTTTGTGCCTGAGTAGCATTATTTCATGGATTTTATAAATAAGGTTAGGGGATATGAAACAGTAGGAAAGAGAAGGCTTTGGAAAGCACACCAAGAAGACAAGTAAAATATTAATTCTCTTGTGTTGTTTAGCTATGATGGTGTGAAACGTGGACTTCGAAAGGGGAGGGAAGAAAAAGGTCGACGAAGTGAAACCTTCGAGTTAGTGGAAGAGATGGTGGAAGAAGAATGGGTTTTGATAAAAGAGATGTAGTGGAGACATAGAAATGGGTAGGGCTAATATTGCAATGGCGGGTGTGTAACGTGGACTTTGAAAGAGGAAAGAAGTAAAAGGTCGACGAAGTAAAACAAATGAGGGAGTGGAAGAGATGGTGAAAGAAGAAAGGTAGAAGATATATAGTGGAGGCAAAGAAATAGGTATGGCTAATACAGCATGAGCGAGTGTGAAACGTGGATTTTAATGAGGAGAGAAGTAAAAGTAGGAGAACAAACGGGGATGGAAAAGATGGGGGGAGAAGAAAGGGTTTTTTGGTGAAGAGGTAAAGTGGAGGCAAAGGAAATGGGTAGGGCTAAAGTTACGAGGGAAGGATGGTTATAGAAAGTATTGAAGTTCGGGTGAAAGGGGAAAGATAGAAGAGAAAATAAACGCAAGAGTTACTAGATGTTTCAAAGGCCAGTTTAGAAGAAGTTAAGAAAACATTAAAGGAATTTCTGTGCAGGTTAATTTACCGAATACTATTTTCTTATGTATAGACAAACTCTCTTATGTAGTATTCAAACACTCGTGTATTTTGGAGACTTTTGCATAGTCTTTATGAAGCTATTTGCCCATTTTTCCTCTAGCGACAGAGTTTACGTTCGCCGACTGTCGATTTCCCCTCCATCTTCCCTCCTTTTCCCCTCGAATGCAAATCGGGACACTTTCATAACAAACTCCACTCTCTTCTTTCACTCAATTTATCGTATCTTTTGCTCAAATCTCTCTATTGCCCCATCAAACTCCCTTACTTCTCCCGCCAACTCATTTACATCCACATTATACCTCCTCCTTCCGAATGCATTTAATTATCTCAATCGCAATCCAATTTCTCTCTACTTGATCTTCATCTTTTCCCCGCCCGATGGAATATTTTACGGATCTTCTCCCCATTCTTTCTTCCTTCCGTTGCTTTATTTCCTTGTTGCTTCCCCGTTTTCTTTTCCACGACTGCGAACACATTTCCATGTAAAATGTCTTTTTGGCGGCCTCTATCAAATTGGCCACTCCGGAGTCAAATGGGGAAATCGTGTATTCCGCCATTTTGACTCCCTTTTGACTCTCCGCCTTTTCCCAAGATGTTAATCGCGCCGCCCACTCCTCTCCCTCTGCTCGTAGGCCAAAGAGAGTATTTTCTCGTCGCTTACGTTGATTATAATTAAATGAAATACGTTTCGTCTCTCTTTTAATCACATTAAGACGCTCCGTTTAATTCCCTCTCCTTTTCGTCGATGAATAAATTGGATGAATTGGACTTTTTGGCCGAATGTTTATTAGCGATGGAATCGTTTCCAATCTATTGTACACTACTTAGGTGTTAGAGAATGCTTTTCCGGAATACTTTCAGTCAAACTAATTCTCGAGAAATCCGTGACGCGGTCTTCGACCCACCATCTTCAAAGTTATATATTCTTAGGATTAATTTAATATTATATATGTTTACGTTCTTTCGGGAAAGCCAATGATTGGCAATCAGTGCTTCGTGATTGTGGCTGTGTACCCGAAACCGGTCGTAATAAAACATCTTGTGGATGTAACAAAGTTTTAGTTACTCCTTCAATTAGTGTTACGATTTGGTTCCTCGAAACCCAATAACAAACCATAAACCTCATACATAGCGTAACACAAATTCAGATAAAACCTAAGTTCGCAAACAGACACACAATCATGAACGAGCTATTCTCTTTTAGAGTTGCTTTTTTGCGAGGTTTAAAGTTACTATAATTTTGCAATTACGGCGAAGTTAGCCGAAAATGTCCTCTCTTCTGCTTAATGTATGGAGATGTTACTTGGTAATAATATTAAACTAATAAACCGAATACAATTGACCAAAATTAACTCGTAACTAGAAAAGTAATTGAATACATCAAAACCAACCGGAAAACATTGATGGAAGATAATTGTTGGAAACAGTAGATACAACTAATAGGCAGTCTAATTGATATAAAATCTAATACAAGCAAACGGGATGTGGATAAATATAAAAACAAAGATTTGGGTTGTGGGGAAAAACTCTTCAGCTGAATGTTTATCGAGAAAAACCCACGATGAGGGAAAAACATCCACACAAGAAGGGTGCGGTAAAAACCTTGAAAAATCAGAGGCAATAAATAGGTAATAGAGTATTATAGCGTATTAACGCTGCTGCGTTCCTTTTATAGATTACGTAATAGAGGAGCTAAATAAATAAAAGCATGATTTAAAAAAAAATACGTCGACACGGTAGATTTAGATTTCAGAAAGCTGTTTAACAATATATATTAACAATAAAATAATGAACTAGACAAATTATTTCCTCTCAGAAGGAGAACAGCGCATTTAAGTTGATGATAATAGTTGTAACATGATTAAGGAGATGAGATTAAGAAGCACAATGTGTCCCACGCGGTTTGGTAAGCGGTCCTTTACTATTCTTAGTATGTATCAACAACCTTAGTAATGCTATTGACAGGAGGTTATGGTATTTTTGCGATCGAATTTTGCGAACGCAGACAGGAAATTACGAGATTTTTAGCAGAGAAAAAATATCGTGGAATTCCGTGAATTATAATTACCCCTTATTCTTATGCCGCCAGCGATACAGAAGCTGCTATACAATCGCTGATTTTGGTTTAACTATGACGCCTGAGATATTCAGGCTTTGAGAGATAGCCGCCCAAAAACTGGAATGATATTGGCCGTTATTGCAGTGTGGAATGCTTCATTTGGCACCAGCCCGTTGTGAATTCAGGCTTGAATGTCGTCTTCTCTAAATTTAATTTAACAACACATTATAATAGCGAAAGTGAACTTTACAGTCCATTTTAAGTAGGTATACATTACAATACCGGACCCTGAAGTGAACTTCAATTCAAATCCATTTTAAGTATATCCTATAATACTGGGCCCTAAAGTAAACTTTAAATTCCTTTTTAAGTATCCGGGCCCTAAAGGAATGGAATATGTTACCTGAAGAGGCCTTCAAACCCTTACCGAAAACAAGTGAGGAATTTAGACGAAGGTGTAAAAAGATATTATAATAATGTATTGTAATGTATATATACGAGTAATATATATTTATTGTCATTTCCTTTTTCATAGTGAATTGGTATCAGTGTAAAGATCTTACTTGGAAAAATGTGATCGCTATAGAGGAATGGTGGGGATGAGGTGATTAACTAAGGACATTTTAAAAGTATTCTATGTTTTAGGGCAAGTGGTTTTATGAAAATTTTTATTGAAGGACAATTGCTTTTTTAGCATTAGCGATCCTTGGCGAAATTAGTACTGTATGCATTGTCCTCATGTACCTCATTAAGTACTGTGAATACTACCTGAGGGACGTTTTGCGAGGGTTTCTCAGCCTTCTAGGGCAAATGCCAGGCATATCGTAAATGTTCCCCCTCAAATTCTTATTTCATAAAATTTAAAGCATGTAATGTAACATCTTTCAAAATTGTACCCACTTCCACCAGGTCATGCACTAACTTGTAATAAAATCTGTAAATAATAATAATAAAGTAAACAGTAATTCAAATCCATGTTAAGTATACCTTATAATGGATACCTTAGTGTCCCTTCCTGCACCATTTTCTTTCCTTTGGCCCTCTTTATTTTCATCCCGTGCTTATTTCCCCCTACTCCATCTCCCGCAATCGCTCCACAGCCTCATCACGTGCCTCGAGATTCACTCGAAGAATCCCACGCTCGAGTCCATAAGACGGGCGAATGCAAATGGGAAATGGTTCGGCGGAAACCAAATGGGAAGTGTGGCGAACCCAAACAAACCATGGGCCTGGTATTGAGCCCCCTCACGGCGCCTGCGCCCTCTCTATCGATGCGATCACGTGACCTTCCCTCCGAGCCACTGTGGCCCTCCGCAATTATTTCCTCCTTTATTTTCTTAAAATACCCGCGGAATCCTTGACGGAGGTAAAAAAGGCTGTCGGACCTGCGAAACTTCCTGTGGAAACCCTTTTGCTCTTTGAGAACTCTCTAATTTCGTCGCTGTGGCAATTCTTTCCATTCACTTACCCGTCTGCTCCCCATTATCATTCATCATGAACGCGATTAAGGCTCATGAGCACGCTCTCCTATTTACACACGCTCTCATTCCAATCACACACAACTTCTCACATCCACGTTTTCTCTCACTGATTCATCCCCTTCTTCAATTTCGCCTCATTATTCTCCTCCGATTGCATGATCAACATCTTCCACGCCATTGATGTGCCAAAAAAGACAGCCATTCTTCATATGCTTCGAAATTCGAGCTTAAATCGTAAGGTGGAATGGAAATCGTTCGAATTCCGTATTAGTGTTCTTCATATAGATATGACTAAAGGTGGATAAGTCCAATCCCAGAGTCTCAAAATTTCGGCTTATTATTAATATTATTATTATTATTATTATTATGACAACAAATTACGTCGCCATTGGACAGTTGTCCGTTAGCAACGTAACCTTCGTAATAACTAACATCCGCATGAATACATATGCACAACTCTCATCATTACATATACAGAACTATACATCATACTACATATACACAACAATAATTCATAAAACGAGAACAATAAATAAAATACGTAAACGCTGTATAATAAGAAAGAGTGGTGTAGGCCACTGATGATGATAATACTAAAATCCATCAAGGAAATCACTCGGATTACGTACATTTCGCTTTTCATGAGAGCATTCTCATAGCTCTATCGACAGAATAAAACTGTGATATATATAACAAAGTGAAGATTGAATTTCCCGCAGTGCCTTATTGAGGAGTGCCTGATGTCTCTTATGACTGGCGGAGAAAGAGTACTGTCTGGAAGAAATGTTATAATCGATAAAAATTTCACATAAAGATAGTTCTGAATTTTTTTATGTTTAAAAGGGACATTGCAATTACTTAACTTGTGATTTCTGAGAATTCTGAAGGAAACAGCCTTGATTCATCAGGAGACAGTGACTCCTCTTATGGGGAGTGCTGCCTCATTTTCTAGTTAAGATAGACTGGTCCTTCGTGGGCTAATTAGTGCCAAGACATCGCAAATGAGCGATGCACAAGAGATGCTTTTGCAGACAACTTGGGCGCAAAACAGGCCATTCAAGCAGTGAGCTAATTCTTTCGCTGTGCATTTTGAACACGGCAGCAGCGTCGTTCGTGCTTCGAATTCAATTCCTCTCGAATTTAATCCTTTTTCCATTCTTCGAAGTTAGAAGTTTGAGATGCCTCCATGCTAATATACGTACACCAATACGTTTTAATCAACTCATTTTTGGGGGAAGCAAGCTATGTTATTCACAATTTTTCTTTTTACATTCCTATCCTAGCTCACATTTTTCGCTTCAGGCTCATCCATACACCTCATATAGGAAAGTTGTCTATATCGTACCAATTCTCATACCGCAGCAATAGACCAAAAAATGAAAAACTGCACCTGGATCACCAACGTTCGAAACTTCTAAATCCAAGTCTCTTTTCTTATACTGAGGACACGTCAATACAAATGTTCCCATCCATGATGATTCTAAAAATATATGCCTTCAAAAGGCACTTGCTACTGCGTCTGATGTGGTTGAGGCTTGTTATTCATTAATATTTTAAAATTGGGAGCAATATGGGATGCCTATAGTGTGATTTAGGAAACCTGTTGCCTTAATTGCATTGCTTGCAAATGTTTAATATTAACTTTTATTAAATATTTCAAGCTGGAATACAACTTCATAATCAATTCTGAAAACAGAACCTCTCCTTTACGCTTCTGAACACACAAATACTTCAATTTTATCGCTTGCTTTTAAGTAACGTCATTTTTTTAACGTGCTATTTCGGCAGCCCTCCTCTACGTACATTCCCTTTGGTTTTTCAAGTAATTTATATTTCTTCACTTAAAGTTCTACTTTTCAGCATTCAGCCTGTTTTCTTAGGCCTTTGTAATATCTCACTCTCATTACATACCATATTTGTCTCTCCATGCATCCAAACCAATGCAACATTCCCATTCCTTTAGCATTATATCTGCTCTCGCGTGGTCGCACTGTGGTTCAGGATTTGGCTCGGAGAAGTATGATCCAGGTTCGGCTCCATTCGCCTCAAATCTCGTCGTATTTTCATCTCGGCATATCCACAATTGTTCTCAAATTCTGCGGATCACCGTACGATTCTTTAACATTCATTTTACCTCGTCATTTAGATTGAGTCATTCTCTGCTTCACTCGATCAAGATGCAAATTTTCTCCTAAAATGCGACTGCTGGTGTTCGGAAGACGAAAGTGCCTTCTCTATCCTTAATTCTTGAAATTTGCTGTTTTTTATTGCAATATCTGAGACCGAAGTTTAGTCTTAATGAGGTGCTATTCAAAATTTTAAAAAATGATGCTGTCATCGGAAAAGTATTTGTAGTAGAGCAATGAAACTATATCTTGTGACTTAGTCTGCGGACAAATTGGTCGTGCTATTGTGTGCACAACCTGAGATTAGTCGTTGGAATCATTCCGGATGGCGATTTCAGGGATCATCATCAGCAGTATCTGATGGTTCAACATTCCTGTCATCATGGGTCCATCCATCCATGTCATGAGTGATCATCACTTGTGTTATGGTTACGAACCTAACACAAAGAACCATCCTTTTAATGCAAAACACTGTTCAGAAAAGAGAATGCAAGTGAAAAGTATTATCAATGAGTTCTTTGATATTGACCAGATTCTTCCCAGAAGACCAAACAGTCGATTTCAACCACTACTCTGACGTTGTGCGATTGCTACGTCATCACCTTCTGACCAGAAGGCAGCACTGGTTCTGAAAATGTTGTGCTGTGCTTCGTACTTACACGAATAATGCCGGCAGCGGTAGAACATCGGAATGGTGGGCTGAGGTACTTCCAAAAGTAGTCGTAAACCACTGCGACTCGGTATCGTAATGTCTAATCAAATCTGTTTGTCAGCTAACCTAAGGATTAATCTTAACTACTAGTTGGTGGCAATTAGCCACCCGTATTAGCGTTATAGAAAACTATTCTCTCCGTCAGTGAGCTTTTCACCGATACTTATCCGTCATGTTGTTTGTTTACATCCATGGTGCATCCTGTTAACCATAAGGTTAAACGTTGAGCATTCCTCAATCTTTCAATTGAGATAATCATGCTTTTAATAACCAATTAAGGTTTGACTATCGACTGTAATAAAATTCGTTAGCGTTAATCTGAATGTTAAAGTAAACCTCCCGGCTAACCATAAACAGAGGTATCTTGGCTAACGATGGCCTTAGTTAACGATGTACTACTTGGTTAACGACGAGTAGCTGTAACCAGAAATTGTCTCGGGTTGTCAACGACAGTCTTTGGTTCACGACGCCTTCTGGTGAAGATCGACAAACTTCGTTCGTTAGTTAAAAACTTCTTTATAGATTATTCATTTTATTGATGATTGCTTTTTGTTACAAACATAATTATATTAAATGTACCATATTTTAAGGACATGTGTTTAATTCATATTTGACATGCAGTATGATTATTGAAAATAACGCTTTAGATAACGATGGTTTTGTTAACGATGACGATCTTGGAATGGATAACCACCGTCAATCAAGCTACCACTGTATTATATTACTATATCGGTATTATAATATACAACATATCGTCACATGAGATAGCATTTCCAAGTCTTCGACATTTGGAATGTTTAGGGATCGATGAAATGAACTCTTGTTTCTCGAGAATTCCTGAAACTGCCCTTTTAGTCTCATTTTTGTATACGGTGACCGGCAAAGTTTAAAACGAAAACTTCTGATAAACTGCATATCCGCGGTGGTCGGAAATCCCGTCCGGAAGCCCTGCTTAAAGGTCGCCCGATCCCTGTGAATTTCGGCGACTGAAGTAAGTGCGTACAAATGATCTTGAATTGTAGGCGAAGCTCTTGATTCCGCAGCCATCCATAGCATCTCCGTTTCCTCCAGTTGAGGGGGAAGATGCTGTAAGGAGGAGGGGGCTGCTGGAAGGTGGCCAAGGAGGAACTGCGGGGGACATCCGGGGGAGGAAGGAAGGAAAACCATTAATTCAACTCCCGCCTTCCCAAATTACTACCGGCATGCGAATGTTTTTGCGAAGGGAGAGATTGTTTAAGAGGGAAATGTGGGGGCTGAGGTAATGGGGGATGAGTACTATTTGCTCTAGAGGGGAGCGTCTTAAGAGGGAGACCACCTTACCAAATGTAGGTATCGCAAGGGGTCGTTTCCCCGGGAACGTCCTTCGGAAATGAAGGAATGTCCCATGCATAAGACATTAAATACCAGCAGTGAAGGCTGCGGGATCCGTTTTTCTTAAAATGTCTAAATTTCTTAAAATGAAAATAGAATCTAATAAATCGACTCCGTGGTAGGTCACCATTATAAAGAATAACGAAAAAAGAACACTTATACCTTTACCACAATATTTACTCCACGACCATGGTTTCAACCCTTTAGGTCATCATCAGGATCGAAACCATGGTCGTGGAATAAAATACTGTGAGCAAAGGTATAAGTGTTTTTTCCGTTATTCTTTAGAATGAAATTAAACTGAATAGACAGGTATGAAAAATAGCCTAAAGATGTAAGTCAACTTACAAAACCGGTCGCCAATAAATACAGCGTGGAAAATTTACCAAGGGTATCCTTCTAAACTGATCTATTTTAACTTGTATACCCTGCGAATTTCTAGCGGTATTTGTATGGTTTAATTGTGAAAGGCCATCCTCTCGCATGCTTTCGTTTATTATTGGTTCTCATGGTGGGGGGGATGAACCCTCAAAACCACCCCTTACCCCCCCTTAATTGGTTAAGACACGTCACAAGTGTAGAACCAATTCTAATGAAAGAAAGAAAAAGTTATAATATTAGTACACGAGTTTTAAACCTTTCGGTTTATTGATATGCCGTAGTATTTCTTTCTATTAACCTATTCTTTCACCCCTTACACTCCCTTTTATGATTTATTTTTCCATCAACCTTTCTCCTCTCATTGTCTGCCTCTCCCGCCTCCGTTTTCACTTCGATCAATTCCGTTCCATATCCATACGTAACTAAGGCACTCATCTGATCAAGTTTGCTTTGTAATTCAATGAAAATGATACCAAGTATTCCTAACAGCTCTTCATTTGATTCCGCTAATGTTTCGCCGTTTGTTTTAATAGCACGGTCTCTAATAGACGCGTCAGAAAAGCCATTAATCATTCATAGACACTCAAGTGCTCTCTAACTTCGATAAGTGTTCGATAAAATGAGTGTTAAAGATGATAGAGCTTTTGTATTTGCAGAATCTGTTTCCCAACGAAATTTTCCGATCGAAAAGTATCTGCAAAGAATATTTTTGTCGGGTTTGTACAGTTTTCAGCTCGAGGGCTGGTTTAACATCATCTTTACCACCGTCAAGTTACGGAAAGCTTTGGAGAGTGAAATGAGGCTTACTAGGCAAAATGAGGAGTGAGGTAGCTTCCCATTCCATTGCTTCCCTCTCTGAGCTAGAATGCTATATGCGGAGCACGTCCACGTTATTGAAGCACAATGACTCTACGAGGAACAATTTTCATAGCATTCAAAAAGAAGATACTATACTCAATGCCATTATTTAGCATCACTCATACCTCATTTTGTTGAATATGGAACGAAAATACGTGCTTACCAGCGAAGGTAAACTGAATTTCTGATTATCAAACGTCTATCGTCTGTAGGAAGATATAGCTTTTCGTCTCGTTCATTCATAATTGGTCTTATGACCTTAATTATTAATAGAAATAGACGCTATGAATCGAGTAATGAGAAATGGAGACGAGGTAATGTTCTGGGTTACGATTGGAGTTCTCAAGCGTAAATAAACTGAAATCGATAGTGGTAAGCGGTTACTTGGTGGTAAATCATGATGAATGCGAGATAGACTTCGTATTATACATTGTAAATATATAATCTTGGACTTATGTTTTTCTGTAACTGAAGGTACAAGCAACCGGTGCTTGTGAAACCGGTCATACATTAAATGTCCTGCGGAAAATTTTCAAGTTTCTCTTTCTTTGGTAAATAAACTTATTTAGATAGATTAGAAAGCAAAAGTTAGAGACATGTATACATCAGGTCTCAACCCAGCCCTGTTCCAGCCAAACTGTGACTTCAGTCATTTCCAGAAGATCATAGACTGGCACTGATGTCTTCCTTTGATTATGCAAAAGACTATAAATGCACATTATGTTTACTTGAAGTGAAGCACAATGAGAATCTGCGTCTGATGGAATGAATAATTTATGGTTCACACAGGAGTAGCCACTAATTGATTTCAGCCTTCACTCGTGTACACGTAAGCGGAACTTTCCTTATTAGCTGCGGGTTCTTCGCCTTGGAAATCTCCTCCAATTCATTTATTCATTCCACCAATTCCCTTCATCTTACTTTAGTGACATTCCATTCCATACTCCCTGTATTCTTATACCGCTGTCCTCTTCAAGGCACTTCAGGACTGCCCATCATTTCGTAACTTAATCAAGGCATTCAGATAGTTTGTATATAGTCATGGAAAAGGGTTTTAGGTACTTGGCACGATAAGGTGTGCACCTAGGAAAACTCCTGAGGAGAAACGGAGATGAAAAAGTCTGACGGAACGGGGAATCGAACTCGGTGGAATCCGGTGGAAACCCACCCGGTTCTGGTGGAATAGTCATTGGATAGAGCTACCGACCGGCAATTGGGAGACCCGGGTACGAGTCCCTGTTCCGTCAGACTTTTTTCATGTCCGTTTCTCCTTGTATATAGTCATTTAAAATAACTTTCTATGATTAAAACACACCAGTTTCTCCTGATATGTATTGTGCCGTTCATAATATACGACCTCTATCGGGGAATTTTGAACGAATCCACGTTTGAAAGAATCTTCATACAGGTAGTATGTCTTGATAATGACTTCACAAACAAGAATACTCGTCGAGGGCGAACAATCCGGTACAGGATCGGCGAAAAGTATGCTCCAGTCATTTTCGTAGTGAGCGGTGTTGAATATTTATACCCGAATCACTTTTTTTCAAAGCATAGGATTAGGTAAGATTAATGAAATGGATGTGGAAATGCCTCGTAACAAGAAGAAACGACATTTGCAGGACGTCAACAGTTCTTAACTGGGCACCAAGAGATGTGAAGAGGCCAAGATGAAGGCCAAAGAATTAATGAGTTAGCTTACAGACACCATTCCCGCAAAACATATCGTTTTCAGAGTAAGAAAGAAAGGAAATCAGGAGATTTATTCAACCTTGCCGTTTTTTATGTATAATTGCGGATTTCTTAGTACATAGAAGCAGAAATATGACCAAACTCAACCCACCCCAGTTCTAAAGAGAAATCGTGCAGAGCTCCTTTCCCGATTAATACCTTCAGTGTATCTCTTCCGATGTTGGAAATATGCGAGGAACGTAAAAACGGGCCGAAGACGGCGTTTACGATGGTTGAGCGCATCGTATTAAATTTGGAAATCCCTTCGGGGATTTTGAAGGGTGGGGAAGTGATTGGAGGCGAAAGGGGAGTCGGAACATTAAAGTGATGAGAATGGGGCAAATCCCTCGTGTGCTCCACTACCAAATACATAAATAGGCTCTCTCAAACATATGTTATTACACATCCCATACCATTCATGTAAACATTCCAAATGTTACCCCTTGGAGAGATGCAAACATTAATCATTATTTGAATTAAATTGAATAGTCGTTGTTTCCGTAACTTTTGAATTACGAGGATTTATATTTTTCGTTGAATTATAGCTTTTTAATCTGCGTGAAAGTAAATGCATTTTTTATCATCCAAAGTTTTTCAGGTATTACTCCCAGCCTTCTCATTTCCCGCGTCTACTGTTTCCTACATCTTTTCTATTGCTCCGATTCAATTCTACTTTTTTAGAACGAAACACTACGTATAATAATAATAATGAAAATTTTATTCGGGCAAGATTGAGACTGTCGTGTCTCTTCTTACATTAAACCCTTTCTCATATGAAGTTTAAAAGTGATAGCTTGGAAAAAGTGCATAGAAGAAAACTACTTTGTGGGTTTAAAAACCTAAGTTTACAATTAGGAAAGACAAGACCAGAGCAGGTAAACACTCACAAGAAGGGGAATGTGAAAAACTTGCGAAACCTACCGAAAGTTAATTAATCTTCCTTGACGTAAATGAACTCTAAACAATCGTGTGACAACGGAATTGGAAAAACATACAACCAAAATTAGACTTCCTTTCCGATCTCTTTTTTCAGTATTTTTGATATCTATAATTTACCGGATTCCACTCTTTTTGCGTGTATGCAAACATATCACCCAAACTGTTCTCTCTCGGGGTGTCTGTTATTTGTTTATTCACGACACTCTTCCATACGCACTTTCCCATCCCATTTATGCAGACGCTGCAGTCATTCGACTCGTTCATTTTTACGAATTCGAAAACCTTTGCTTTGGCAGCTTTTGTTCTCGGGTCCTTTCCCTTTCCTTCTACAGCCATTCTATCTATCAACTTTTACATCACGTTTGTTGATTCCTCAATCAGTATCGCATCGTCAGTGTAAAACAGTACCCGTCTGTCAAGCTTCGCGAAGTTCACACCTCTAACAATCCTATAGCCTTCACCCACACATCCTTGATGGGCTCCCGGATAGCCAATTGGGCAACTCCTTCGACTTCGGCGGAAGCGATCGCGGGTTCGATTCCCGACGGAAGTCTACAAGCGAAATGACCTTAGCTGTCGAGGCAATTTTAACAATTCTACAGCTACTATTGATCTACAGATTATTATACTGAACAGGCATATTTGCTTCTCTATGCTGAAATGGCATGGTGCAATTACGGCAAAAGTAGGAGGTATGCCGGTACCTGTATACAAATGAAAAAGACACGGCACACCAATCTGTAACTTGGATTACACGGAACTTTGGTATGTCGGGACTGGGATAATCGAGATTCTACTGCGTTTAGGGCAAATTCCAGATGGCGGAACAGTATCACCCCGAGTACCAGGAGCGGATTTAAGGCATCAGAGGCGCAAAAATTAGATAAAGGACCACACTACAAATAATGAGTAAAAATTCGAATTAAATTTAAATACAATATCTAGACCCGTTATTGTAACACTTACTTAACATGTAACTATTGCTCACTTTTGGGCCTGGAATTATAATAGTTTGTTGGATTAAAAGTGAATATTGTAGTTAATTTCCAATGTAAATTTGATAAATTAGCATTGAACGTCCTTAAATGACCTTAGCAATTGGTGTGATGTGAGGAAATGGTGCGATGGTTGGCAATTAAAACTCAGTGTAGACAAATGTTCAGTAATTGAATTCTTCAATAGCAAAAATAATGTCCATGGTTATTCGTAACTAAGGGAAAAGTTAATCAATAGTGGAATCGGTGAAATATCTTGGAGTAACCCTCAAAAATAACTTAATATGCGGTACCTATATCCGTAATATATGTGGACGCGCACTAAGAAATTCAGATTCGTGAAGAGAATAGTCTAGTCTATGGGAGCGAAGAAAATGTCCCTGAGCGATGTTACGTTGAAGAAAATATCCTGTAGAAATGTATTGCATTCGTGAATTAGAAAAAGTTCAGCAAAAGGCGATTGGTTTCGTAATAGATTGTTACTACAAATCAGTGAGTGTTACTCACATGCTTCAGGACACAGAATGGGACTCTCAAGAGGATAAAAGATTTAAACAAAGACTCAGTTTATTTTATAAGTTCAGAGAATATAATTTCGTAGAACATGTAGCTGATATCATGCGTTTACCACGCTACATAGGCTGTTCTGATTCTGATAGAAAAATCAGAGAAATAGATGCTAGAACAAATCTTTTCACAAATTCCTTTTTTCCGCAAACGATATGCGATAGTAATCGATTACGAAAGTAGTGTCATGGTGCGTGCACCCCCTGCCACAGGCCGAAAAGCGGCTTGCAGGGTACATATGTAGATGTAGATGAGTGCTAATGACCACAGAGGTAATGGTAGAAGGTAGAGAAAGGGTCAAGGGAAACTTAGAGCAATCAGAAATAAAGAATCATCTCAAGAGTAAAGTACAAGATGTAGAGCGGTGGTGTAAGCATCGGATTGTCGAAAAAAGGGCGTCGAAGTCGCCGAATCGGCATATTACAGCAGATGACACAGCGAAGCAATGGTAATTTGGTAGCGATGTCCATTTGGGTGAGTCCCTTCCGTCGGGGATTCCATTAGGGCTTCGATGGAGTGACCTTTGCTCCCAAACGAGGGGCGCAAACTGCGCCGCGCGCGGCTTCAAACCAAACCAAATTCGAAAACGACAAAAGCAGCTTTGTGGGTGGGCAGCCGAGCGGACGGGTCGCCCATTCGAATCCCCCTTCGGCGGCCCAGCTAAAATCGTTTGACATTTTCACGTCTAATTGCGGCGATGGAGGCCGCCCATGCATAAAGGTACGCTAACACACTATTTGCTGGTCTAATTACCTCTTTCCGGTCCACTCTTATCTCCCCGTGCAGCTTCCCCAGATGGAGATTATAGCCAAATTAATCTCGTAAGTGGACGCGAAAACAATCTGAAGTTAATGGTATAATGATAATCCACGCAGATGTAAAATTCTGCAATTTCACGAGTATCACAAGAATGGGAATAAATGTACTCTCGCGAACCATTTAGAGGTTAAGGAATGGAAGTCGAAATTCGGAATGTCTAACGGTAAAGTATTCGATCCGAAAGCAGGAAAAGTAAAAGGAAAATTAAAAAATAATGAGAATGTGAGGAGACAGGAGCATTATTTTCTCCTCATATTCAAATGAAATCAAAGTAAACTGATAGAAAAAATAACTTCCTAGTTAAATTATAGAATGAGTTAACGGGAATGTATTTCATAAGGGAAATTGAGTAAGAATGTCGCGTGCTAAGAGAATAATCGATGAAGGGAAACTTCCCATTGTCTTCTCGTTTTCTTTACGTTTGTATTTTGAATCTGAAGATTTCTTTAAAGGGGATTGTTAATCGCCCTTGAAAGCTCTCAAAATGTAAATTCAAAATGTAAAGCTCTCAAAATTTAAGTTTCTTTTCAATTACGCCGCGAAAACTATTCATGAAGTTGCAAGATATACCTTTGGCTTTCTTTCGGGAATGAATTAATATTCGATTTAAAGATGAAGTGAATATTTCCAGGTATGGTAGTCATAGTATAGCTCAAATGTGTTCCTGATCGTCATATTTCTGTTTCCCTGAGGTATGTCGCGCTGCAATGACGACGTAATTTCATAAAATATAAATCGTCTGTTATTTGTACAACTAAATGTTCTTGCCACCGTATTCCGATGAAATTAATATTTCCATACGTATTTTGGCACAGAATAAAGGAGAACGTATACTTAACTTAGACACGTAATTAGTCTTTCTCGTCTCAGTGATAACATGAAAGTGCGATGCTTTATAATCGAATTTATCTTCATCACCTCATAAATGCTATGAATTGTGTTATTCACAGGGCCTTTGAGTAGCACTTACTTGCACTTGTTACAAGTGAAGGATTGTGGCGGAATGAGGGAAGCAGAAACGAATGACCTCACTCCTCATCTTACTTAGTAAGCCTCGTTCCCTCTTCAAAGCTTATGGAGGTGAAATGAGGATCCCAAGAGCCTTAGGGGTAACGACCTTATAGACAATGATGTTATAGTAGAGGAATTACTGATTGAATCTATTTTCCTGTTTAACTTCTAATTTTATACGTCGAAACGTCGATTTTCGAAATGCATATTCGTATTCGCTTTCTTTACAGATTGAAAATTGGATTCAATTGCAGATTTCATAGAAATCGCAACTTAAATAGTTCCTCAGTTATACCTGTAGGCCATATATTAATGGTTGGATATCACCAAAAAATTCGCCGAAACAGATTTCTTCGTTTATTTTGATGTTTTACCGATTGAAAAATAAACATAAACAGGGAGAAACCAATCACCGTAAGAATCCCGCTCAAATGAAAGGATTGGAAATGCGAGGGAATTGGCATCCAACGTATTGGCAGCCTCGTTTGTGAGCAGTGAAAGCGAATTCCGGCTGTATGACTTCCCTCACAACGCTCCTAACATTATATCTGAAGAGTGTATAAATCCCTTCAGCTTCACAGTTTCCAATATTCGGAGGACGATCGAATTTTGGTAATAATAACCCATGGGATCCTCCATTGATCTCGAATTTTCCATCCCATTTTGGGTCTGTTTACAGTCCCCAATATCGCGAAGTAAGAATTACTCTCGGTCTAACTCTCCCGTTTCATGCATTCCGCTGTCGAATTCGTTGATATCATTAAAACCTGCGTCTTGAAAAAATCAGTAGAGATGGAACACATTTGAAAGGATGAAGACAGGAGTAATTGACCTAATAGATAGGAAGGGTGAAATTGATTTGTACGGAATTATGGGAGAAGAAATGAAAATCGTTGGGCACCAACATATTTCAAATAGGCAACGAGATATATCAAGAGACCAAGAAGAAGACCAAAAGGCAGATGGAACTTGTTGGGACAAGGCCACGCGATTAAGGCAGTATTATAAATCCTTGAACACTTATAAACGCCTATAAATGCCTTTAATCGCCCCCAACACAGCTCTTAGAGTAGCGTCCTTATAGATCGAATACACAACTCACTGAACAATAAAAACAATGAACAATATAAATGCTACCAACTGCATGTGTTGCCTTACACCCGTGACCTTGTCGCCACCAATTAGGGTTGATTATTCAAATTTTAAAGATCAGATTTGCATCGAAGACTGTTCCTCGATCACAGAAACACATGCATATGTACATCCAGATATGTACCCAGTAAGCCGCCTTCTGGCGTGTGGCAGGGGGTGCAGGGAACGTGAAGTTTTGCTTCAGATAAATTGGAAAGGAAGAGGCGCGAACCGCAATCGATTAATGTGTGATTGGACTGGAAAATTCGATCCTCTTACGTTAGTTATTCAAAGATGTTAATTCCTGGAAGATGGACAGAACACGGTCTAGCTACCAAACTAAAATCTCGGAGAATTGGAGCGAGGGAGGCATCTGCCCCTTTGTTGCGGCACCACCTGGGCAGACTCACGCGGCCGTCAAACGCTGTAAGCACTGCGATGTGGACGACAACTTGGGGTCATTTCATCGGTGCCGTTTCTTAGTTTTCAGTCTGGAAAGAAAGCGTAGTTAACTTTGAGGGCGTTTTACGAGTAATCTTTGGATCTCCGGATTGCCATGTGGGTAGCGCGTCCGACTTCAGTGAAAGCGGTTCCGGGCTCTATTCCCGGTGAGAGCTCACGTGCGAAATGATCTTTGCTGTCAGAGTACTTTTAAAATTACTACTAATTCTATGGTGAATCTTTTTCGTTTGGCGAAGTGAGCCATATGTGAAATTCAGAATACGCATTGAATATGCTTATTGTTTGTTATCGAATCCATATCACCCAAGCTTGCATAGTTGATGACTACGATATTTCATCAGCCTTTTTATCCGCAACATCTTTTCTTTCTTTCCATAGATCTTTCGCTTTTCCGTGGATATTGCCAAGCATTCCCTCGTACTATTCAAGCAACGATTGCCCCTTTTTCAAGACCTCGATCGTCACATTCATGTAGCTGTTCCTCGGTCTTCCTCTCCCTTTAGGGACACTTACACTCGCATTTTACGTAAGCTTGGTCTTACATCGATTCATCTACCTACCTACATCTGGACGAACCTAGGAAAATGACAGTAGTTGCTAAAATATGGTCACTTGAGAAGCTGTAATATCCACACATACCTTTCGGTAGGTTCATGTGCCTTAATATTCTATTTAGGTACGTTTCTTTCGATTCTTGATAACTTACCCCAGCCTTTATGTCATCAACATATGTATCTTTATGTATCTGTCTTTGTCTTCCCCTCTGCTTTTTCCCTTGTATTCTACCCTCAATCGCATTCTTTAGCTCTTAATATTTCACCCACCCATGTCCTCTGTCGACGTTTCATTACATTGATTAAAACCATCTCTTCCCCGACCATCTCTAGTTCCTCTGTTTTTATTTATTTATTTATTCAAAATAAACCCATAAACAGCACAAGACCCCCGCAATGGATTAAAAACAATTCACTATGTAACAAACATACAAAATAATAAATGCACAAATTTAAAAGAAATAAATAAAAATCACAAAAAGACAGTGTAGAAATTAGGAATGATAACTATACAATTTTAAGTAAAAGTACAGGTGATAGTATAAGTCATGCTTGAGTGGAAACTCATTCAAATGGATCTATTGGAGAAAGGGTAATATACAGGTCAGTTTTACAGATGTGGCGAGCGGTTAAGTTTAGTGATGGAAAGTCGAAGTGTAGAACAATGAAATAAAAAGTTTAATCTAGTCGGACGGGAAGAGACGCGCAGGGGAAAAACGGGAGTGAAATCATTAGTCCTGTATTTACCATTACCCCATACCCAGAAAAATCGATGTGTGTATCTCAATATTTCAGCACGTAAACACGGCTTGGAACTACCAGCTCGTGTTTTTCTTCGTCGTATTGATTAGTAAACGATCACTGAAAGTAAGGAATAATAAGGATTTAGTGGAAGTGATTATTTACGGAATCGCGTAGTCTACTGATGGAGCACCTGAAGATTTTCCGGACATTAATTGCGCCTTTCCGTCACTCCTAAAAACAAGAGCTCGCATTTGAATAATGTTCTTTTTACACTTCATTTATCAAAACCCGTGAAAATAAAATAAAAACACCAGGTTAGACTCTGCTTCTTTCTAGATCGTGTTGTCTCAGTGTTCAGCTTATTGGCCGATCGGGGCGATCGCCCTCCGCATGGTGACTTAGCAGTTTGCCCAGGATCTGACAAGAAGTTCGAATGAAAATTTGATTGTGAAGTTTCCACGATCTCGATACGTCTACTCCATTTATCAAGACAAAATAGCCTTTAAAAATTTAATTGGAGATCTGTTCATAATGAAATTGTCTTGAATAGCACCCACTTTGGCAAGCTAGTCTTGGTTACCCGTAATTTTTGAGATTTCCATTTGTTCACAAGTCGCAAGTCACAATTACCTATTCGCTTGTTTCATCTAAATATTCAATTGTATTTAACTTCATCCAGAAACAGTCAGATGTGGCCAATTACTATGGATGGAATAGTTAAATTTTGATTGATAGTGAGAATATGATTAAATTTGACAATGCACATTTTATTTTCACGAGTTCACAGTAACTGACAAAGAATGTCTTGGAGTGAAGTGCAACTTGGAGGTAAAACGTTGGAAAAGCAGTTTCAAGCACTCTCACTGGTTATTATTCTCTACTGAATCTGCAAAATGTCTCACACATAATCGTATTCGTCCGAAATCGTCCTCCATAGCACGGGACATTTCATTGCCGCGTTTTCTTCGGTTTATGACATGCTAAATGTATCTCCGTCGGTAATCACAAGGGGCTGTTCTCAAAGCGTTCCATAAGAACATAAGAACCTTCTGGTGTCTTATCTCGGACTGCTCTTTTATTTCCGGGTTAAACAATGAGCAGCCGACGAAGCAAAGGGGTGATCGCAGCGCAGAGAGGATAGTTCGGGTGGTCCGGCCCTTGGTTTGGGTGGGCCGCAAAGAAACGGATGGGCGTGAGGCGATGCCCTCGGGGGGAGCCGTGGTTTCGGAACGGGTTTCTTATGCGGAGAAGGGCGGCGCTCCTGCTGTCAATGAAACGGTCGACCCTTCCCTGCGGAACGCTCTCGGCTATTGGGGAAGAAGGGGCCGGTGGATTCCTTCCCACAATGCCCTTACGTGTGAACCTAATTGTTCAGGGTCGGTGTCACGTAGTAAGCGAAAGAGTAGCGAGGAATCAGGGGACGTAGCTGGATTTTGGTGACTGCATAAATAATCATTACTACGTCGGACTCAACCGTCAAGTTGGGGACCCTAAGAGAGGTCGGATAAAGGGGATGTGCCTGTTAACAGGCGCTATCTGGTCCCATTAGGTCGGTTCTTCCTTATGTAGCATTTATGGAGGAAGGTCGTTGCTTATTTCATGAGGGTTATATTTTGACCTAACGTGATACTAACGATGTCCATATCGGGGCTCTTGTGGTTTCATCAGTGCCTCCGTAAGACTGTTTTAATAAAGTCAAAGTTATGCATTCCCCAGGATTTGAGCTAGGTTTTATGATGTAGCGAACCGCTTTTCTTACATTATTGGCGTTTAAAACTCTCAAGAAGGCTGACTTTTCCGGTGAGAGTTACGGGTATTTGAAAATTTCTCTTGGTCTATCTTCTCACCCAGGCCGAATCCGTTTACCAAATCGAATTCGAACCCATAAAGGGCAGTTAAAGGTTGTTAATTTACGTAAAAAATATATCACTTCTCATTACGACAAATATCTCTTAATTTATATAATTTGCACTTGAATTCGGTAAACGCGTAGTTAATAATCGATTTTGCACAATTTTATTTCTGTTGATTCTTCAATTGACTCCTGTGTACACGGGAACACTAATTTTGGGGCTTGGGTAATTTAATAATAATGTTTATTTTAGAATTTTCAGAATTCAAACGGGATTTTTAGTGAATCTTCAGTTGGAACCTCTTGAAAGGGCGGTCATGGTTTTAACCAAGGCATACCCAGTTTCGAAAGCCTGGGAACAATTGCCTCAATACATCGCATGGCTTTGTATAAGTGGCAATGATGAGAAAGAAAAGATAGACGTGATTTTGCGTAAATGTGCACGGTTAATACTTTTACAACGCTTTGATTATTTAAAATCGGTAAGTCATTGGAAACCCTCCCGTGATATTTTTAGTCAAAGTAGCTGTGATCAGTTTGGGCTAGCCAACCTAGGCCAGGAACATTTTCCTACGACCAATCAATCACTTAACCGGAAGCGCAAACTTCCTCCGGAGCGGCGCAGTGGATTGGATCGATCTGAAGCCGGTAAAAAATCGCCGGACATAACGCGCTAAGAGAGTCATTTTTCCTGATTTCTGGACGCCTTTGGGGAACAGCAGTGCCGCAACCCTTGGGGCATTCGGCGCGAACCACTTTCAGAAAACAAAACCTACACGCCCGGATTTCAATGTCGCTTTAATCTCGACTACCTCTGTTAAATTCCATGACGCGAATATGAATCTCGCGGGAGATAAATCACGGACTCCTCGCAATCTGAGAGTAACGAGAGCTAATATGGACCAGACAGTGCGACACTCTCTCCTCCAAGAAAAATGTATCAGCGACGAGGGGTCGTGATGGATGTATCTGCTCGCTAAAATCAACAAGCAGCCAACGCTGAATCGCCTCTCATGACCGCTATCTGTCTGTCTCGTCCCTGTTTACGTATGAATGCAATCCTTCCATGGTATATCGGTGTGCATACGTGTCCTTAAGGCTCGAACTTGTGTTTTATCCTTTCTAAACTCCTCCGTACTTAAGGAACATAAACATTTGTATTAATATGGGGCATCATCAACATACATGCGAACGTTGTGTTCATTAAAAGATTCCCTGAGAGGCTAAGGCTAGGTAATCTAGAGAGCTCTGACGGCACTATCCTTTTCATGTATTCTTCTTTTAAAATATGAAGCTCCGGAGTAAATAATGGCGGATTCTGTCTGTTAGTAATGATGATTAACGANAGGGCAACCAGCAGCAGCACCATCAGCACCACCACGCCCAGCACCAAACGCCCACGCCCAACAACAACGGCGGCAACAACAACGCGTCTTCTGGAGGTGCGGCGGTGGGTGGTAAGAACCAGAATGTGGACAGGGTGAAGAGACCAATGAACGCTTTCATGGTGTGGTCGAGGGGTCAGAGGCGTAAGATGGCGCAGGAGAATCCGAAGATGCACAACTCGGAGATTTCGAAAAGGCTCGGGGCGGAGTGGAAACTGTTGAGTGAGGCGGAAAAGAGGCCGTTTATCGACGAGGCGAAGCGGCTGAGGGCCGTCCACATGAAGGAGCACCCGGATTACAAGTATAGGCCACGGAGGAAGACGAAGACGCTGCTCAAGAAGGACAAGTATCCGCTGGGTGCAGCGGGATCCACGGCGGCCGGAGGGCTGCTTCCCCCTCCTCACCACCAACAGCACCACCATCATCCCACGCACCAGCAACCAGCTCAACACCAACAGGCCCTGCAGGCGACGGGAGGCGGAGGGGTTGGTGGGGGTTCCATGGGAGGAGGTGTGCAGCAGAGAGATCTTTACCATCATCATCACCATCATCAGATGGCTGCAGCAGTTGCTGCGGCTGCGAATGGATACATGCCCAACGGTTACCACCACCACCAGATGATGAGCCACCAGGCGGGAGGAAGTCTAGCCTCCGGAGGAGCGGCGGGGGGTCCAGTGCACCATCAGCACCACCAACCACCGCACCATCCTCATCAGCACCACCACGACGCCGCCGTCGCCGCGTACCAGCAGCATTCTTTAGCAGCAGCGGCTGCGGCAGCCGCGTACGGAAGCGGGGGCGGTGCGGCACCTCCACCCCCTTCGACCACCCCTTCAGCCCCCGCATCCGCCCCATCCTCGCTCGGTTACCCACGCTACGACATGTCCCAAATGGGAATGTATGGAATGAACGGGTCATCGGGGGCCTACATGTACTCATCCCCGGGGTCGGCGGGCGGTGGTAGCGGAGGAAGCGGTGCCGGATCCCCGTACCTCCAGCAGGCGGGTTCCCAAATGTCCCACAGCCCAGGCGGAAGCAGCAGTATTAAGTCGGAACCCGTGTCTCCTTCCGGTCTGCACACCCCCACGTCGGTGGGGTCCGGGGGCGGCGGGGGCAGCAGCAGCGGAGGCAGCACAAGCAGCGGAGTGGCCGTCAAGAGGGAATACGGCGGCGGCAACCCATCTGCGGGAGACCTCCGGCAGATGATTTCCATGTACCTGCCCACGGACGCCGTGGACCAGAGCGGGAGGCTGCAGTACCACCATCTTCATTCCGGAGGAGCCACCGGAGTTCAGGGCCCCGGGTCCCCCGATCACATGGGGGGCGGGGTGCCGACCATGGCGCCTCTCACGCACATGTGACATTCCGACCGGTGACGTGTTTTGTAGAAGTGTAAATAATTTATAGCGCGAGTGACGACCCGTTCCGGAGATACCCACCGAAGACTAAGCCATCGCGAGTCGAGGAAATTCCTTTTCGAGTCCCGTCCTCGACTGCGGGCGAAAACTATGAAACGGACGCCATCAAAAATTGTGTTCGGTGTGATTGGTGTGGTTGAGGTTTTTATGTGTGATATACGCGGCGAAGTCGTCGCGAATTTCCAACTCTCGAATATATATAAATATAAATATATAAATACTAAACGAGCGCCGAGACGAAGGGAGCGTAGATCGAGGGGTGGCGAGAAAATGAACGGTTTCGTCTCTCTCTTTCCATCCTTCGATGATAATTTACTGAATCTTTCAATTTGATCTGTGTGTGGCCCGGCTTGGACACGGGACCTTGTTTTCTTCTTTGTTTACTCCCTTTTTCCGCTAATCAAAGAGTGAGTGTGTTTGTGAGTGTCAAGGTGTTTTGATTTCAAATATAAACGTTCTACAAAATATCTTCACTTTTAAGAGAAACGTAAGAAAAAGGTCCTGTTTCGATGCAAAGAACGAAGGCTGCCCGGTACGCGATTTTCTCAGATCTTCGCGAAAAGTGCCGTTGGAATCATTCATTCATTCCTAATTCATTTCTCCCCACTAATCTCATCCGGTTCTCTCCCAACATTCAACGAGGAGTGCATTTTCACCCGAAAAAAATGACTGAATTTTAGAAATTTCGCGTGCCGTGTTATGTGAAAGGCGGCGCAAAATGTCAGTTTTTTTTCCGTCGGTTGTGGAGCCGTGTGCAAAATCCCCCTTCTCATGGTCGCTCCGCAGGGTGTGGGGGGCTTCAGAAATCCTGTCCGGACCACCCTAAATATCCCTTGGTACCTAAGGGGTGTCGTAAAATCCATCCCCAGGGATCCCACACCCTTCCCCCACCCCACCGTGGCCCTAGTCCTACCGGGGCAGCCTAATCCTCTCTCTGTCTCTCTCACATATCCCACGTTTTCTTGTGTCGCCAAGAGAAATGTCTCCAACTTTCCTTCCTTCCCAATCTCGATCGGATGATAATTATTATTAATACTATTATATATTTGTAAATAACTGCACTTGCAAAAAAATGATAAAGTCTTGTTGGCTTCGCGCGTCACGTCGTCTGGTTTGTTCGTGGGTCTTTTGAGAGGGGCGCCCTTGTTACTTTTTCAGTTGACCATTCCGACACTTATTTGAGTCGAGCCCCTCTCTTTTGCCCGCCCTGGCAAACCTCGCGTCCGTGCCGTGCGAAGGAAAAAAGAAAAGGGCCTGCAAATAAAGTGGCAAATTTGAGAAAAAATGCATTGTTCTTTGTCTCCTAGCGAGAAGTCGAAATCTTCCCCATCTGAGCCCTGCTTATTATTTCAGAGAATGCCTCGCTGCATTCGGATGCTCGTTTGCGATCATTTAAGAGTGTTTGTGCGTTGTTTCGCGGGAGGTACGAGCCGGAACGCTATGTTGGGAATGAAATATTATGTTTATATCATAACTCAAGCATGTGGGTCCTATTTGTTTGGGGTTTGTCTTTTGGTAAGAGAGAAAAATCTATCTTTCATTTACTTTTGTCTCTGTTTTTTCGTGGTTGTGATAATATGAAAGCTACTGAGATATGAGTGATGCTTAATAATAGCATTAATTAAGGTTTTTCCTTATTCAATGTTACGGAAAGTGTTACTTGTAGAGTCATTGTGCTTCACTAACGTGGACTTGCTCCGCTTATAGAATTTTAAGTGGGGGAAGCAATGGCAAACTACCTCACTCCTCATTTTCCCTCAGCCCCCTTTCCAAAGCTTTTCGTTGCTTACGGTGGAGATTCAAACCAGCCGTCGGGCTGAAGACTGTACTGACAAACATGTTTGGGTTAAATAAATAAATAACTAGCCTCAACGAAATCTTCGACTGTTCAGTCAGTTGGAATGTTAACTTTAAACGCCTCCGATAAATAATTTCCTTGCCAATTACGTTCTCGGCTCGTTCCTTTCCGTTAAACGCACATTTCATCCATTTTAAGAGTACGGGTCTCTACCTGTATTTACGTTTTCTTTGAGATCACCTGCAATTTGAGACCTCGGCCAAGTAATACCGATGTTTTGGTTCCTTTTTCGATGCGTAAGTATCATTCTGGATGAGTGTGAGCGTTTACGACTGTGTTCTCCGTTTGCGAGTTGGTGTGACTCTTCTAATAGCCTTGTCTTCTTTACTTTCGCAGCTTCGCTCAGGTGTTCTCCCGCCGTCGCGCCCTCGACTCCCGCCGGATTCTTCACTCCGCCTTCCCTCCTCTTGAGGACGCACCCGGTAAATACCTGCTACTCTTCTCTTTGCATTTACCTAACGTTAATCAACTGCACATCTATTTCTTCAATTCACTCTCTAGCGGACAATACATTGGAATTTGGATTCTTTTCAAACGTGGTCTATTTTGTCTTACGGACTTAATATCTAAACCAGTAGTGGGCAAGCTAAGACCCACTCCTTACTTTCATTCGGCCCACAAAAAAAATTTGATGCGAAATGTAAATTATTTTCGACGATTAGGAAATGTATCAATTATATTATATCTCATCATACTTTCCTATCCTTCTCTTAGTTCGATCGAAGATAATAAATCATAGAGTAAGCGAGAAAGGAAAACATTTTTGAAAAATTAACATTCTCTCGAAATACACTTAGGTTAATTTGGCCAATCTACCGACAAGTAATGTGCTATCCATCCCGTCAAGCCAAAAGTTTGGACACCTCTGTTCTATGCTGGCCTCGTGTTTTCTAGTCCGCTAATCTCCATCTTTTTAATACGCTCGGAACAAATATATTCTTTCCGTTTCCGCCTACATTGCAGAATATAAGTACACTGCGATTTAGCGAGAATTTTTGTATTCGTTGGCGTTTAAGACACTTGGTCAAGGCCAGCTGTGACAATTCTTGTAGATTTACGTTGTTGTTAGAAAGAGTTTTGACTCTAAATTTAATTTCCCAAAGTTGTGGATGCGGTCGTCTCCAAATATCACCATATTATAATATTAATTTTTTAAATTCTCGTGTTCGTATTGCACACGTTTTCGTATTTGAGTTCTCATATGAGCATCTCCGCATCGTGTACACGGAAACGTATTCCAAATAGATCAGCGATAGGCAGTCTACGATTATTCGGGGCAGATGCGGCCCGCCGCCTACATTTATTCGGCCCGCAAAGATGATAGTGGCTCAAAACATAAGTGATTTTAAACGAATAGGAATGTAATAAACTACATTTTAGCCCATAAAACTTTCATATCCTTCCCGTAATCGGATCAAGGCTAATATTTCGTAGGTGTATTTAGCGTGATGAATTCAAAAGAGAATTTACAAAAAAATACTTTTTTCTTGAAATGCATGTAGGTAACTGTGGCCAAGCGGCCCCTTGTAATGTGCTATGCGGCCCGCCGAATAAAAAGTTTGAGCACCATTGGCATAGATAGTCACCACTCTCCCTATCCGTTTGCTGTTAATTCAAATTTGAGAAATTTCTCATTTTGAAAGATGAATATATTTTCACCATCGGCAGAAGCGCATGCATTGGCTTTTTAGGAATTTCGTATTCAATTTTTCTCGGTCTTTGGATTGTCCACATTCTAACTGTCATTCCGGTGGAAAGCCCACTTTCAGTTAAGTTGAATCAGGCGTCAAATCTTCTTTCATTTACCGTTTTTCGAGCAAAATGAAAGAAGGCAGACTCGTTTCTTATCTCGGTAGGTCAATTTTCTTCCTCTGGAGTGTATTCGAAAGGACGATCATCGCCTTTTTCTGGCGTTGCCTCGTATTTCGCCGCAAGAAATCTGTGCTAGGCGACTTTTCTTCCGTGGGGGTGCATACCACTCGTGTTTTTCGACTGCTCTGCATAACCATGGTCTTGGTGACTAATAGGGTATCCGGATACTCTAAGGAGCGATTGGAATTCTTCTGCGGCCCATTCTTGGAATGGCGTAGTGTGAAACGTAGGACTAAGTTGTTTCGTTATGTAATCAATATAATACACAATCATTGGAAATCGGGCCTTATCGATATACGCGAGAATGTTATGCACGTAACTTCATAGGAAAAGTAGCAGTTGTCTGCCTTAAACATGAACGTTTTCTGCTGAATTTGGAATAGCGCCGTCCCCGAACTGAATATCGCGGTGAATGCAGTCGTAACTGGCGGGCCAAACTCGATAGCGGAAGATTATACATTTTCTCCGTTATTGGGGTATTTAAATTTAAATTGGTAAATGGAGCGTATTCAAAACTACATTCGCTACCTTGTTCACTACTTTCCCTTGTCCTTGCACGTTTAATTATACGTGTTCAAATAATATAAGGACGATATAGAGTGGAGGAAGACAGATTTCCCCACAGCCGCTCGCTTGCTCCGCAATCTTAACGTGTTTAATCAACTATGTAAATGAACTATAAGAGTAGAAACGCTGCAATTTCCACATAAGATATAATTCATTGACCGGTTTCGGCTAAAATGCCATCGTCAGGTCTTTGGTGTTGATGATGGCGTTTTAGCCGAAGACGGTCGTTGAATTACATCTTATGGGAAAATTACATTGCTTTTCTCTTAGTTCAGCATGTTTTTCCGCGAAGTCCGGCCAGTGGAAATAGATTATGAACCACATGTATGTTCGCCTACAATTCGGGATGTAACGCAGCTTTAAGGTTCTGAAAACTTAATAAACTGATGACTACGTCAATAATAATGATAATGATTTGACTAAGGGGTGTTGAAGAAGTTCGTCCGAAAGAAATTCGCGTGAAATTTTATTAATCTTATCGGGACTTACTTCTTTAGCGATAAAAATGTGGAGGATTGGCCGCATGAGATGATTATCCCAACCATTAGAAAGATACTTTCTGGAACGTAAATAATTCATCGACTAACTTCTTTGGCTGGCAGAACTTAGTCAATTTTTTATATAATGTCAAAATTCGCCCCTTCGAGCGCCGTTCGATGTCTGGTACGAGTGACGAAAGTTGGCCCGTGTTTACTTTTTGCGTCCTCATGAGATTTCATTGGAAAATAGCCCCGTGAAGAATCGAGGCTGATAGTTTGGGGACTTTTTGCGTCTGAATTCAGACTGGATGCAATTTCACAAGCGTCCTTTCTGTCTCAAAACACAACTTCACAACTTTTAAACTCCTCAAGCCATCTCGGACTCGCCTTTTCACGCTGAAGTTTTGAAATTTGTGCTAGAATATTAAATTTTGTACAAAGGGTATATCTTTCTTTTGTTTTGAGTAATTTTGATTTATAATCTGACTTCACATTTAATATCAACGCGATATATAATTTAGCGCTTAACTTGTGCGGTTAACATTCGACGTCGTTCGGACAATCCATTGAACGTGAAAGTATGTTCGATGAATTTTCACCGTTTCCATAAATTTTATGAAAAAAAGACTTTTCTTTTGATAAAATTTGTGAGGAAACCATAATACATAGAGAATTCACTTTCTCTACGAATAAAATAGAAAAGTTTCACAGGGTAAAAGATAAAGTTGATTAAAGTTTGGCAATTGTATAACATATTTCGGCGATTGTTACATCCTTCGAGATCACGTTTGCACTTGAAAGCAGTAAACCGATCTGAATTTTCAATTTCAAATTCGATTTCCCAGAGTCGAATCATTATTATTTATTCAGTTATTAGGTATTAATTTAACAATTATTCTACTGAGTTTTCAGAATTTCAAAGCTGCGTGACATCTCTTTATCGAGTTGTAGGCGAACATACACAAAGTTTATAACCTATCATCGCCGGTAGGACTTCGTGGGAAGACATAATGAACTAAGAGAACGCTCAGTAATTTCCACAAAAGATGTGATTCAAACTTAAAAACGGAGATCTATTAAACGGTTAAAGGTGATTTTACTTTTGGACTTTTATGGGTGGTTTTAGAGGGTTCTACTTAGTTTGTGGTTTTACTGAGATCATTTTCTTTCTCTATGAATAAAATAGCAAGGTTGCACAAAGTGAAGGCTTAGGTAGTCGATTAAAGCTTAGCTAATCATTGTAATAAACACTTAAAAATTAACACGTAAGTACACTAATATAAAAAAACTAAATCTACGTGCGTTGTACTTGAGATATAATGCCTCCGTTTAGCATCGCCAGGTATTTCAGCTTGGATTCTGTAGATGAGCCCGAGCATAAGCATATTCTACACAGCAAATCCCGGAAATTTCGATTGAATCATCGCTGCGTGATAGAGATTCAACGGATTCGAAGGGTTTATCAAACAGAGAGCAGAAATTCTCGCACCAGATCCAGAAATCGCCTTCAGGTAGCAGTTGAGTAAGTCGATACAAACACGTCCAAGTAAAACGCAATTCGAAGTCATTTGATCGGAAACTGCCTCCGTTGCGGGATATCTTCCTCCGTCGTGCCATTTCTCTAAATTCCTTTTCGCTCTGCACACCGACGATGCTTCGTTCATAAATTGTGGTGATTATCCGATGGATTGGCCAATGCGAATGATGAGAAATGCTTCCGAAAGAGCAGTTCTGTCTCAGCGAGAACTGCTCTCGCATTTCTCAGCCGCCGTTCTACGCCGTTCGCGATCGACACGCCGATCTGTGGCCGATTTGTCACGGCCGCTGTATTCCATCACGAAGCTTCCCTCGCCCGCTAGCGTGGTAGTTTGTGTTTATTATCATATTCGAGGTTTCTAGACTTCTTCCGAAAGTTTCCAGAGTTAAATCCAATGCCAGATAAAGTTGCGAAAACGTAGCAATATCGCAAAGTGAAAGTGAAATTGTTATGTTGGGCATACATTTTCGATTGCTTTGCTGTTTATGTTTTAGTCAAAGTTTTGTATTAATGTTTAGTACAGATATTATCATTAACAATTATTTTTCTATAATAAATTATTAAACTTGTCGAATTTTCTGCACTGCATTAACTGCACATCTGAAATTTGCTGAATGTTTTTTTAGTGATACCTCTTATAAGAATAATTTCTACCGAACATCTTCCCTTATTTATTTCCAAAGGAAAACACTTTTTTCTCCTCCAGTTTCAGGACTTAAGACTAGTTTCGGCCAAAGTTGTGAAACTCAACATTATTTTTTGACATATTTATCATTTTTTGCACAGTTCATATATTTTACTCTTCTTATCTAACACGTAGATTCAACAGTACAAAAGAAAAAACTGTAAATTTCTCATTGTTTATAACCTTAGCCGTTAATGGGTTAAAGATGAACGGATGGTTTCAGATCGGATACAATTTCCCGTATTGCCTCTCGAAAAACAATGTAATTATTTTTATCAAATAAATCCAGCACTTTAAAATTGAATCTATTTCACTCGACGCGACATATCAACAAATTTCCCCTAAATCCCGCCAATTGCATCGTTTTACAGAAAAAAGCTTTAATGAGTAGACATAACGAAGGACGGAATTATTCCATACTTTTTATCCTCGAGAGGATAATGATTTATTTAACGACGCATTTCATGCGAGTGAAGTGCTTCACGATTCCCCGTACTAACTTCCTACAGAAAGAAAAGTATACCCTCCAGCGTGTATCCAGAATTCTCGCCCCAGATGAGTGGTTGACGACGCAGTTGTCCTCGCATACTTCTCCAACGATCAGAGGTGCAGAATTAACGTGATAAAGCGTCACTTCCGTCGAAATAAAACTTTGAAACTTGGAGATGTCAACTCGCTGATCGATTTGAAAGATCTCAGTGAAAGTTTAGGTGATGACTCAATGTCCTGCTTGAGGCGGTGAATAGTGAGCTTAATTGCGTACGACTAGGATAGATTCCGTTTGCGTATTCGACCAGAGCTGATTGCGTATTAGAGTGGGCACTCTGGGTTTTGGGATATCGAATCTAGTTTATGGGATTTAGTCGGTTCGCGGTACTATTAGTGGAATCATGGCACTCATATTCCGGGGAATCCTTATTTTCCTCGTGGAAAATAATAATTATTATGCGACTTTATTCGGGCGGGATTGAGACTGCCTAATTTCTTCTTGAATCTAACCGTTCGACGTATGAAGTTTCAAAGAGAGCTTGAAAAGGGGCTAAGAAGAACACTACCTTGTGGGTGTAAGTTAGACGTCTAAGTTAGAACTTAGAAAAGAGTACACCGCAGCAGATAAACACCCAAAAGAAAAGAGTGTAAAAAACCTGCGAAACCCACTGATAGTTAACTGAGTTTTAAGAAAAAGGTAGGAAAAATCACATCTGAAAAATAAACAAAATAGTACTGAGACATGATTTCGTAGACAACTAGAAATAAATTGTCATAAAATTTTAGAAAGAAAAATATGATAAACAATTAGAACGGTTCCAAAACGAGTTAGTATAGCAATAAAAGTTCTAATTGTAAAGATAAGAAATATTAAATGAATATTGTATGAAAAAAGAAATATAAAATAGCAAATGAATACAAACATATTTTCACTTGCCCTGGTTAGTCAGTGAATAAAATATAACCAATAACTCATCATTTACGATCTGAGTTACATTACAGTTATAATACATTTAAAATCGCACTGCACTATTATTAATTTCCAAGACTTTGTGTATGAATAAGAAGCAAATTCGAATCTTTAAGTGTCCCTTCCAATACAACATTTACCAGTCACTAATTTTTCTCTCGTTATGACGTAAACTTATTGTTATATTTTTCAACCGTTTATATCTTGGTAGCTTAGATTAGCAAAGATTCCTTATTCTTTTCTACTCAATACTACCCTTCCATTGGATAGTCAGTTCTTTAAATTAGCATTCACAACTGGTAATAATATTATTACAATGAAATGCATTGTTTGCGTCAGGCGATAAACAGATTGTTTATATATTTATTTTTTTTCTGTCTTTCGCTTCCAGCGTTAACGCGCATCTTTCCTCCAGTACCTAAATCTGAATATCTTGAGTTTATTACAAATGTCTTCTGTATATGAGGAGGTAGGGATAAGTGTATTAGAAGTCAGTATGGACCAAGTGTGTAATGACTGCGCCGTGTTTTTCTATAGAAAGTATTCTCGGGTTGCTGATGCTAGACAATCCTGTAAAGAGAGTGAAGAACTTCTTTTGCATGCACTATGCTATGTAAATTGTTTCCATTAGATATATTTGTCTACATCTAGTAATTCTGTGATGCATTTAAGTTTAGGGCATTGAATATCGTGTTCGCGACGGTCTGTGATTGAAAGAAATAAATGAGCAGAGTTTTGCAAGTAACAGTTGCCACTCTGAAACACGTAATTAGTAGGGTTACCGTATTTTGCTGACAACAAATGAAGACACATATCAAGATTTGAAAGGATTTAAACCGGGACGCTGTTTTAGCGCTCATTTTTACCAATTTCATGAGTTTTTTATCCACTGTGAGTGCGTTTACAGCGTCACAATCTCACACAGTTCAGGTATTTTGAAGGGTTCGTCTTTGATTTCTGTACATTTCCAGTAATTTGTTTTGAGCAATTTGGTCCAAACAAGGTGTACGGTAAGCCTTGCAAAACATCAATCTAGCGTTGCGAAAAATGGAATAACAGGAGTCGTTATGATCTATATAACTTTATTGTCAGTTTCTTTTTGCATTCTTTATATATTTATACTTGTATTGTGATGCATAAATGGGCTTTAGCTACTTAATATTCATTTTAGGGCCCGGTATTATTGTTTTCTTAGAGTTAAAATAAGATTTTAGTTAACATCCATGCTAATTCATCATATATATAGTAGACTAACTATAATATTTGCTTTATCTCTATCAAAGTTATTGGTTATGATACCGAACCCCTATGCATTAATGTCCATTCTAAGTATACATAACAAACCGGGCCTAAAAGTATTTCGTATTAATTTCTGCTTGGTGGGAAAAACTACACGAAGTGAAGTACTAGAATCCTCTGTATCAGACGTTATAAATTTAGGATGAAAGTTCCAAATTAACCGTTCGCTGGAAAATGTACAAACGGCTTTGGAATCAACACATAATCAACATCGTTTAAGGAAGATTACATAAGATAAGTAAACATAAGTTAAGGAAGAGCGTCGTTTTGTACACAATGCTCTTCCTTACCATTAAACGTCTCGTTCTCAAGTGCAATTCGCCCACTCACCTGTCCTGCATTTTGCCATTTCGGGTGGAAACACTTTCGGATAATTTTATGCTGCAAAAGCGCCTTCGCCAACTTCACGCGAATTGAAATAAACGTTTCGCCAATAATCGCGGCCTTTTCGACAACGGGGGTGAGCGAACTTGTGTAAGTTATGCCGGAAAATGAAAATATTTGGGGGACCGCGTAAGCATAAATGGATTCAGGCGCGTAAAATGCATGATTTAAGAAGAGAGCATCTTTTGATGTTTAAAAAGGAAAAGGACCCCTATGATCGCAGGACGAACGACCAATTCAACGTCTCCTCAAACTGAATTTCATTTCTCCCTTTCAAATTAAGAGATAAAGTCGAATACGTTCTGGGGTGATGGCTAAAACAGTTCCATGCTCTAGGGCGATGACTTATGTACTTGCCCGAAGGAAGGTTATTCTTTTCCTTTAAACCTATTAGACTCTTGTGATCATCAGAAGTCGGAAACTCAGAAAGGGGCTGTGACCCAAACAAAAATATGTGCTCCAGTAGACGCTAGCGTTGTTCGGAAGTGACATCGTTCAGACTTCAGACAACAAGCTAATTGGGGTGCAGAAACCAGCGGGGCGTCGATACTCGTGTATCAGAAAGTCATGCGAGCACCCAGAAGTGATTGAAAACGTGCTACTGTTGATTGCTCGTTACAACGTTGGGTGACTGTATTAAACCGCCATTAATATCATTTGTGATTGAGCCGTTTTATTTATCTCGTGGTGGTATAAGGAAAGTTCTCCTGAAGTTTCGGTTTCACTGTCTTGAGAGTTTCAGACCCGTTTCTTTCGTGAGAAGATTCCCCAACATTTTAGTTTCGTGAATGTTTTTAAATCCGGATAGCCACGTGGGTAACGCGTTTGACTTCAGTGAAAGAGGTTACAGGTTCGATTCTCGGTGGGGGCACGTCCGAAATGACCTTAGCTGTCAATGAACTTATAAAAATAACAACAACAACCACACTTAATAACTTAAAACAACAACCTTATGTTTTCAACTTTTGCTCTCTTTTAAAGGCATTATTTTTACAGCTTTACCACGAACTGCTGTTTCTTAATGAGAAAACAGAACCTCGTTTATGTGCACCGACGGAGAAACGCCGGAACATGCCTCTATAATTATCATTTTTGTTAATACAGAGAGAATTTGCAATAAGACCATCGTTCAGAAGGTAAGGTTAATCAATGTATACAAACCTTATCAACTTAAAAATATGTAACAGGTTACAGTGATCGCTGCTACACTCAACCAAAAGTTTCGCTTAACATCGCACTGCAGCACAGCGTAGCACAACTACCCTCAAACACAATGGTGTGTACATCTCTCCCACCGAAAGGTCGCCAAAAATTGACCAGCAAGAAGTTTATAACATTCAGATTTAATGAGCCAGCCTCGAAGTCACCAATTACACTTCTTCTCGGCTTAGCGGAGATAAAACGTATATAGCTGTTAACAAAAACGAGTGAACTATTATAGAACAGACGTATGAACTAGAAATATAAAAATGTACGCATAACTTCTTTGTGAACAAATTTATAGTTTATAAACGAATAATTTTGATCGAAAGGTAAGATATTATTATAAGTCATTTTTAATTCATTACTGTAACATTAACATAAATATCATGTCCTATAATATCTCGCGGGATTCGTAATGTTAAAATAAAGTGAACATTTCTTAAAGAAAATTCTTCCAGTTCTACTCTGAGTTGTTTTTATTATACAGGAGATGGTTATTTCTTTCTGTTTTGCGTTCGTACTGCTAAAAAGTAAACCGATCTGAATCTTCAAATTCCTCGTATTCCAAAATTCCTCGTATTTTTCTCACAATTTATTATTCGATCTGTTTCGGCCTTATGGCCATCATCAAGTACACCCCATATGTTAGAAGATGTAAGGACTTGCATTACTCTCATAAATAGGAGCAATGATATAAATTCTTTCTGTATTTCCATGGTTGGTACCTGATGATGGCTGTAAGGCCGATACCGGCCGAATTAAAATTGTGTGGAAAATACGAAGTACAGTTTTCTCATTTATTGAAAGGCGTTCCACGAAGTAACGTCTAATCGTATTGATTGTAGTGTATTTTCTTAATATCGATAGCAATATTTTTAAATTCATTTCCACAATTATCGGTACTAATTTTTCGAATTCCTCCGAATTATATGCGAATTCGGATGTGACTGTGATATCATTGCGCCTTTGAAATTCTTAGTAAAGATAACTAAATTTTTGTGTCCTTACTGAGGAACTCATGTCGATTACTTCTTTATCACCATAATATCATTATCTTCCAAAGGTCCTTAACAACAAGGCCTTGTTGTCGCAACCAATTGGTGTTTCCATCGCTGATCTTTTGATTTCCTCATGGGTTCTCATACTCATTAAGTATGTCATCTGGGAACTTCTTCCTAAATCTTCCTGTTCCTTTCTTACTAATATTTTCCCTCTACTAAATCCATTACAAAGATGTTGTAAATGAGCGTATCACCATGAGTATCATGAGCGCGATTCATGAAAAGTTACTGTAGCTTCCGTAGATATCTATACCTCCTCTTTCTGCTTTTCGTACATATTTTGAATTCATAATTGAAACATAACTTCGATGAATGCATTTCTTAGTCATATGATTGTATTTTCACAAGGTTCGATTAAAATGCTGGGAACAACCTTGCAGACAAACTCCTGACTGGGCACATCCGAGTTTCCCTCAGTACAGTGCGAATCTGAGAAAGTGTCCCTCATCCGAAAGTAACGGATGGTAACTCAGTGTACACTCTGTTTAGTCATTCTGTGGGTGCAATCGATGTGACAGATTCGATGCGGAAAATAGAGCTATTTCATACGGTTGAAATCAATCGGGAGTGTTCCATACCTCACGCGTCTTACCGAATTCACTTCAATATATTTCACGTTGCAACGATTCCGTGAGCAACACAGCCCAACAGAAAAAAACGCCTGCATTCCTTCAACTGTCGTTGACGGATTATTAATTTCACTCAACCCAACTTTATCTTATCTTGGATTATCAATTAATGGAGCCGTGTCCTATTCCAGATTTAGCTCAGACGTAGCAGCCTACAGACTTCTCTTCTCTACTTCTTTTCTTTTCTTGATATTTTGAAACAAACTGGATCAGCTAACTAGTTTCGGCGATATCTAATGGAAATTGTTCATATTCGGTTCAATAAAAACAAATTCTGACTGCGCCCAGATTCCGGTCGTAATTTTCTAATTAATTTTCTGTGGACGTAGTCTGATTTCGTTTTTGTTGAACCAAACAAACTAGATTGCTTAAATTGTTGCATTTCTCATTCTCGTTTGTTAAATTGAGTGAAAATGTAATGGAAGATAATATCCTTGTGTTTGCTTTGCAGTTAAATACGCACTATTTAGATGTCCATTAGAATGGGTACTTAATGGGTAATGGGAACGCAATACTCAAGTTCGGCTTAAAGTGTGGTCTAATGGTCTAATGATATCCGGACCTTCCGATAGAAAAGACCCCTTCTCGGCGTGCAATTGCTTCTCTTTCAATCTTCACTCAGCCTTTCGAATTTAAATTCGATGTTTTCCTTCAACTTTCTCTAGTTTTCTCGTTCTTAACTTGCCTTCCTAATTTCCAAGTTGAAAGTGAGGCAAAGCGTCGCTATTGGGTATTCTATTGAAGACTATTCCTTATTATACTACCTTCTCATGGGAGATTCGTTCTTAGCAAAAAGGAAAATTACGTGAAAAATGAATGAGCTACTCAATACTGGAGCATTGTAGCAACTAAATGTACTGTGTAAGAGTTTACCGAACATCTTTCTACAGACGCGCACCCAGGGGAGTGCCTGAAGGACTTAAGGTCCCCCCCAAAGTTTCCAGAAGTATTTATTCATAACCAAATTTTCAAGGGTCTTATCAATAAATATTTGGTCGCAACATTCCTTTATAGGCAATACTTTCTTATGATGAGACTCAATTACATGAATCAGTTAATTAGTTACAATTCCTCAATTCAGCTCCCAAGAGAAAATTTTGCATCGGCCCCTGTTCTTATAGATATCCAAAAGTGAAAGAAAATGACAGCCATGAGTTGCTATTCACCTAACGATGACCCTTTGATGTTATTGGTTGAGGGGAAGATGCCTGTTACGGTGTAGAATTTGAATTTTTTGTAAGAATGCTATAATGAGCAGCTGTTACAACTGTTTACCCGTTTTTTTTTCGGTCGCCTCGTCAATTTCTTCTTCCTCAAGTCAAATACTTCGGATTACTTCCCCACAATTGTATTGAAAGTAAGCTGTCTTTTAACTACCTGTCATTTACTAGTATTACAAACACCTAATTTTACATAGCACACGTGAGTTATTGTCCCTTGTATGCCTTTTTATTTAGTTACTAGTAGGCACTCCTGTCAAACATAAAGAAATTTGATTTATTTTAAAAATATATCATATCCATTTTCGTGTACATATAGTCCATGAATGTAATATTCCTCGGGTCGACTTATGGGATAATGCATCAGCATTATCCCATAAGAAATAAGAATTTATAATCATTTTTCTTTCTTTTGGCACTTGTTTCGATTTCGTAGGGCCGTTATTTCTAATTTAATTTTGCAAAAGAAACAAAGTCTGCAAGAAATGAAAACGAATTCTACGTTAATTTCTTATTGAAACGTTAATGGGCACTTGGGTTCTAGCTTTCTCACAGAGTTGTTTTTGTTGGGCTTTCAACCTCGTAGAAACAGTGCAGTTTGTCTCACATCTGTGCATCTGTGATGGAGAGGGGAACGGACAGACGGAGGGATTTTGCTTTTTATATGTTTTCTCCATTCATCCCATGGGTCCAAGTGGGTAGCGCATTCGCCTCTGGTGATAGCGATCCCCGGTTAGATTCCCGTTGACCCAGCATATCGAAAGAATGAGGAAGCTACCAGTGGTGGATCAGATCCACTACTGGATCCAGTAGTGAGCTAATCAGTGGTGGATCTATTGCGTGTAGAAAAGCCAATAAGGTTGCGCCGTCGTCGATACAATGAACACGTGTAAATGGCCCTTAGCTGTGGGATGGCCAAGCAGGCTGTTGCGCCATGGATTCGACTTTTAATATCACACTTAGTGCTCCATTCTCCATCAATTTGAATTCGTATTGACACCAACATAGGAATAGTTTAGCGTGCCGCGAAGTTCGAGTTAAGACGAACGTGTGAGAGTGTGCCAAAGGTTGGAAAGCAAAACCGTAGAGGAATCACATTCGACCATTTTATCCGTTAACAACTCTTCTTCTACGCAGGCGCACAACGTAGTGACTTGTAATGGGATTTCTAAACAATGAAAATGCTGATAAGCGAATAGATCGATGTGATACTGATTTTTACTAAAGCGATCCCCATAATTGCACGATCCTGCTGCCCTTTATTTATTCAATGCTGTTAATTTAATATAACGTTGCAATCTGGTCCGTGTACCAGGTGGCAACTGTAACAACAGCTAAGGTAACACGAAGCTTAGTGTTACAGAAAACCACAAGTATTCCCTCTAAACGTTTGATCACTTTTAGTTCATATGCTTTGGTTAACGCACAAATTATAAATGGGAAATTCTTCTGTAATTTTCAACGTTGATACGCGTACGAAGAAACCGCGAATGAGGAACGGTATCTGTTAGTCGTTTGTGTTTTCTTTTTATCGATTTTATTTGCTTCCGTCGGAACGGAGATGCATTTTGCGTCGGTATGCCTTCGGATGTGAAATGCCTTGTATATCCGCGCGTTAGCAACGAAAGAGGGGTGGATTTTTCGACAGAAGTGCGCGATAAAAGACTGTTACGAACATCAAGCGATTTCGTAATTCTTTATATTCATAACGAAAGTTGGAGGGTTTTGCAAGAAACGGGGAAAACGCCCCCTGTGGATAGTTTTAAAATTAGCTATGAAATCGGTATGGATATAGAAACACTCGTCCTTTTTTTCTTCTGTTCATTGTGATACAAATTTAAGGCTTTAGAGTTTGCCTTAAATTGTTATTCGCTATAACAAATTCGCTATAACCCGAGATAAGAATGTTTTTTAACTGGGAAGCTATTAAGAAAATAATGTTGCAAATTAAACAGATGAGGAGGGGAAGTGAGACTTACTTGGCAAGATGAGGAGTGAGGTAATTTGCTCCTGCTTTCCTCACTGACTGTGAGCCAGAATGCTATAAGCAGGACAAGCCCACATCAGTGAAGCACAATGACTCTATAAGTAACACTTTTCGTACATTGCATGAAAAGAAGCTTAATTCATGCTACTATTCAGCATAACTCATACCTTAATAGCTTTCATATCATCATAGTAATGAACAAGACTGAGACAAAAGTAAATAAGAGATACATTTTTCTCTATCCTTTACCAGAAAACAAATGACAAATATTTCATTCATCGAGATATGGTAGCAGGACCAGAAAAATAACAGTTCATAAATTATATTCGCTTTCGCCTAAACTAGAATATTTAGTTTTCATGTTGTTTAGCTCTTCATCGTTTTGTTATTATTATACAAAAGCAATAAATCGTACAATGATCACTTGGTGCATATCTTTTAGTAATTGACGTTTAATATGCGATGGCCTTTATTTGGGAATGTGTGGCGATTCTAAGACGTTCGCTTGTTTCTCTCGGTCGGTGCTTATCGCATTAATTTGGCACATCCCAAATGGATGATCAATTGTTCTTAACAAATTAATTAAAAGTAAAAGTTTCGACCGCTTGCTCTGCGAATAGCAATTAATGTGTAGAGGAAATCTTACAATTCGGTATAGAAATGATCTAAGGGAATAACCAATAGGAAACAGAAGAATGATATCCGATTTTTCCACATTTCTGAAGCTTTGTTGATGACAATCAAATAGCTCTTCACACTTCTTACTACACTGCATTCTTTTTTCTGTAGAGTTAAATTTTCTGAACACGAGAAATGATATTGAGGTGCTATCAATCACCACTAAACTATTATTCTTATCCAAAATATATTCGCGGTTAATTGATTGTCGTATTGGACGAACAGAAATGATAGAAAGAAGGCACAAATGGAAAAAAGAATTATAAATATACGAGGAGGTTGTGATGATAATAATAATGTTTATTACGTGTTTTACGCCATTTACAGTTTATAAATTAATCAAGTATGTTAGCATGTAAAGAAAGAAGACTAAAATCGTATGAAAATTTTCTATCGATACAATACAATATTGCAACTTACTGCACCAATTTATCGAAAAGAATATAATTCATACACAGATCAACATATAAATACATACATGATGCCTAGATGTAATTTTTGTATGATACGCGCTAATAGGCATATGAAATTAGAGAAATAAAACGAAAAAGATACCTTAAAGTAAATACATTTTTAAAGGTAATGTACTTATGCAAAAATAAAATTTAACGAATTATAATATGAATTTACAAGTGATACATATTTAATTCAATAATAGGAACTTATTGCTATCCTGCCCATCAGAAATATAAACTTTAAGAAAATAGATCAATTGATATCAAAAACTCTCAATTTTATTTTCAATCTTACAAGGATGATGTTGTATATATCAGTTTTGTCACACAATAAATTTCAGTTTCCAATAAGTGTCAGAGAATAATGGGAAAAGTTTCTTTTGTGTGCTTGGTTGTGAATGGCTAGTTATTCCTTGTGTTCTTTACAGGAACACGAAAACTTAGCAGTAAATGAAGATGATATTCCTCTAAAGGGAGAGGAAGACCGAGGAAAAGGTGGTAGGCTGTGGTGAGTGAGCTTATTATTTGATTTGCGTAAATACAAAACAGATCCATGGAAACGTCTGAATGGAAAGCTCTATGCAGGGATACGGAAGTGTAAGGTATTGAGAGTAAATGAGACAGATAACAAGCTAGCCTCAACAGGAGAGTGGGTGAGATATGTGTATGCACGTTGAAGACTACGATGGTTAGTAGACTTGGGAAGCTGCGATAGAACGCTCGGAGTCGAATGAATTTCATAAACTTCGGGATTAACCGATCTACTTGTCTCTCCAATGCGTTCAGTGCCGGATAAGTGGTCTAACGGTGTCTTTGTATCGCAATACTCACCCGTGCTTTCGCATTCTTTGTTCACCTTCCAGCAGAACCAACAGTTCCTCCGGTTCTCTTTGTATATTTAAGTTGTTATAATTAATTTATAAAATATACTAGTTTTCGTTGAAAGAGGGCGCTGGAACAAAGAAAGGGCCGTTCATTCCTTGCGTAATTCTTTCGCAGCGAAGTTTCATTAATCTGAACAAGCAAAGAGAACCCTTTTTAATAGACGAAAATTTTTAACATAAAGAAGCGCAAGCAAATGGCACAATATGATCTTGGTGTAAAAGAATTGTGTAATTTGTGCAGGTTTCTTTACTCGCGGTTAGAGCAGAAAAATTTTCTCCGAAAATGTTAAACTTGTTTATATGATTGGCATGAGAATTGTCTCCTGGCGTTATTTAAATGATCTATTTTAGGATATTTCCTTTTTGAACATTAAACACAAGGATATTTTTATTCAGGTATTTATTTATTTACGTATCCTCATTACTAATCTGAACGTTGTCTACTATAATTATTATTCTCCTGTTTTACCAGAACTCGATCTTCTCACTTTTCATGGTTGCGGTGACAAAAAGAAGATGAGTTTGAAAACCGTTATGAGTGGAAATTCTCCCTTATGTCTCAAAGGGAATCCGAGATTTAACTTTGTTTTGCCACACCTTCGGGTTTTATCAGAATGGGTGTATTAAGATTTCATTTTTTCTGACAACTCCTTATTCTTGTTATTTTTTTTGAATTTTTTAATCCTTAAATCTTCTGGTTTTACCACGGGAGGTTTTTGGAGGGGTTTTCCTCCCGTCTTAGGGCGAATGCCGGGCAGATGTCATTATTATTTTGTCCCCCTTGACCATTGCCACCTAGTCCACCGACCAATTTGCTATGATATATTAAATAAATATGTGATTCCGTTGTTTTGAAGGTTTAAATAGCCTTCCAGGGTGGGGATTTTTACCTGCTGGCAAAGATGGTATAAATGTATGAAACCACTCCATCATTTAGTAAAGTAGATCTATGATAAAATCATCTTCTATTTTATATATTGCAGTAACAAACAAAAGTACTCTTGAAGTACAAATGCCTTATTAATCGAGGGCAGCACTCTTTCTGGGGAGTAATATATGAAGCAAGAAAGGGACATACGTTTGTAGCTAAGTGTAAATGAAAAATATCAAAAGATCTTTAATGCAAAATGAGGCATGTTGGGTAATATTCCCCCATAAATTCCCTTCTTTCCTCAATTAAGTAATTTCTTGTTTTTGCCTCCCTTTGTTATTGATTGTTATTTTTTCTCTGTCACTTTTCTTGTTTTCTTATGTTTACATATTAACATGATTTTTTTATGATTCAGTGTAAGAGGTCTTTGGACTGTTTTTGAATTTAATGAAATAAATAAATAAAATAAATAAATATAAGTCATACGATATCATCTAACATAGCAATTGGAACAAATATGAATCAATCATTGATCTGTTCAATTTGGTTATACTTCGTTATGTATAATTATCACAGTTCCAAATGTGAGTTCAAAGTTAAAATTCAATGCACCGAGTTTTCAACTTTTTCACCAAAGATTAAGAAAAGGTGTAATAACTTGCATTATGAAGTCATGCAACTAATCCAACAGGAATAACAAGTGTGAAAAATAGCGACATGACTGGGACTCGAACCCAGGTCTCCCACTTTCCGGGCAAGTATTCTAACTACTAGATGCGGCATGGTAGTTCAGTTTTTTTCACACTTATTCCTTTTTCACTAAGAATTCTAATGCCTTTAGGAAGAAAATTATGAGAATAACTCGCCATAAATCAGCCTCAACCGTGACATTACGATAAACTTGATACACTCTTTACACCCTAACTCTTCATCTTACCAAAATTCCTCTTTCCTTTCCCCTCCTTTTCTGTATTGTAAAACAACTTTTCCTGCTGATGCTAGCAAAACATGTCGGATTAATAAAATCTGTGGAAGTGTACGAGATATTTCTTTAAATAACGAAATTTATTATTATTTTCAAAGAAGACGACCACACTAACAAATTAAAACACTCTAATAATTAGTTCTTTTCACAACATATTTTACTTCCACTAAAATAAAGACGTTATTTGTTTACGTTAGCGTTGGTAGCAAGAAAATTGAAAGCCGCGCCCAAGTTCATGGAACCTAGTTTCATTATGTCCAAACCCAAGTCTTTAATGGGAAGGGAAAAATTTCATCTCGCCTTCCTAACGCGTGTAAAGTAACTCCCAGCGATGCCAGGGCACAGCTGCGGTATGAAGGGGAGCCGAGGGAGGCACCCTTCCGAAATTATGTGTACATAGATTTATGGTCATGATGGCAATGGGTGTTCCCTCCAAAAGGGATTTGTGCCCTTCATTGGCTTCTTATCACGCCAATTGCCCTTCAATTATTTCCACCACTTCTCCCCCAAGTGGACTCGGAGAGAAAGACCTTGATTGCGTCTGCCAAGAATCGCTCTTTTTTAAATTTAAACATATCAGCCGTGTTATTTCCGATTATCTCCATTTCCTCCCAAAATCAAATTACCCATGTGCGAATTACTATCGAGATTTCTGGATTGGTTGTCCTCGTTATTGACCCTCTTCTGAGTAATTGTCGAGCTGATCAAAATGTTTCCCGTCTACGATTGCAAATGTTTCACCGATGTAGTGTACAAACGATTATATCCCTAATAGGATGTTCACGTTTATTCTCTCAGAATTTTTTCATTTTCCGTTCTAATTTTTGATTCAGTGCCGTCCCTTAAAGGCAAATGTGTAAAAAGCTGAAAAATGAGTTAGCGGAAACTGTCTGTAAAGTATTCAGCCCAGCCGACCGGTTAGTTGTCGAACCACTCTTAACAATACTACACAATTTTTCATTATCATAATTTCTCACGGTTTTTTCACCTTCTAACTCCCTTTTTGCACTTTTAAACCTTTCCCACGATTTTTTTTATGGCAAATCCCTTAGGTATTGCGATCTCAGGTAATTATTTGTTAGAATCTACCGAATTCGTCCGCCAATGAGCGACGTTCGCCTCCTGTCCTAATTTTTAATTATTGTTATTATTTAGCGCAAACGGGTATCCCCAATTGCATGAGCTATAACAAAAGATCAACACAGTATACAATAAGGTTATAAATACAATAGTAAAAAACCAATGCTGTAAAATGACATTGTATTAAATAATTTAAATACAAACATACATACAATGTCCAAAAAATTTGAAATGATTATTTGGATCTCAAGTGATAAAAATTTTACACACCTTTCTCTTTGGAGGAATTCAAATTTTTATTAAAAAATCTACATGATTGGATACTTCATTAACAGATTCAATCATTCGTGGAATTGATGAGAATATATAAATATTTTTCCTGCAAAAAGGCATCACCAGGATATTCTCCTAGTTTTGTGGAAAGGCACCGCAAGCCCAAAAAGACCAATTCTTGAACAATGTTCATAAAAACCACTGAACACGTTATATACAAGAGATACATTAGGTACTTTGCGTCTTACATATAGGGGTTGTATTCCATACTTCTTACATAAAGTTATAATTAATGCAGGAATAAGTTATTCCTTCTCTGAAGCTCAACCACTTTATAACTCTCTTCTGGACTGACTGTCTTACCTTCTCCACTTGTATTTCAAAATGTACGCGTCCATTATTGTTGCGTACATTTGTCGCAACAATCTTTAATTATTCGTTCTTTCATTCGCCTTAAGTGGTTCATTATTGATCAACAATTCATTTGTGAAATCGTCTTTGTAATGTACTCGATAGTCCTGCATTTACATTGTTTTTAGTCCGACTTTCATGACTTCCGGATTGAGACTTTCATGCCGCTTCCCTATTAGCGCCCTAGAGTCTGGGCCGCCCTGAGGCGTCTGCCTTGCTTCCTCAATCGAGCCCTTTCATTCTCTCCACATTTAATCCATGATCTATTTTTTAAGAATCGGTTACGCAATCAAGGTGTATTTATGTCTGATTTCTATTGTCTTGCCTTCTTTCCCTTCACTCGTTTTGCAAGATTCTGCCGCGGTTCCAATTATAAACTTGCGGGGAACTTCTACAGAACCGTTTGATCCGAAATGCAGGCGGTGTGGTGGATGCATCGCCGGGGGAGAGAAAGGGTTGATTGACCCAAATCTGATCGATTGGTTTAATTATGAGCGCCGCCGTTTGAGGAATACTTCCACGTGACCCTCGTTCTTCAACGTGAGATTTATCTTAACCTATTTATTGTACGGGAAGTAGGAAGCCTACTTAGCTTATTTTTGCCTGATCAGCTCTATAAGATCAGTTCTATTTGTGAAGTCATCAGCCCGAGGGGTGTTTGTATCCACTCCACCTCCACCAGCAACTAGAAACTTTCGAGAGGGAATGAGGCTTACGAGTAGCGAGGAATGAGGTCGTTTTCTTCACTGGGGGAAGATAACCCTTGATACTGTTTCAACTAGCTTCATTCTCCAGATACCAAATTTTTGTTTGCAAGGTTTGGATATTTTTTTCTGTTCCATTATTTATTAATTTAAAATAAACCCATAAACAGCACAAGGCCTTTACAATGGATTACAAACAACCATGTAACAAACAAACAAAATAAAAAATATAATAATAATAAAATGTACAAATTTAAAGAAATTAATAAAAATCCTGAAAAGACGGACTAAAAATAAAGAATAAAACTAATTATAGATCTACAATTATAAATAAAAGTACAGGTTACAATATAAGAAGTATGTGAGGGAAAAATCGTTCATATCATTACTATTTTTAAGGCGAGATTCATTCTAAAAAGTTTTTTCTTCCATCCAACCAGTCGTCAATGAGATTGATGGAAGCATAAATAAATTTGTAAATAGAAATAGAGAGGAAAATTTATGTGGGTTGTGGATTTACAAAACCTCAGTAATATAGCAAAATAAAAGAAACTTTGTACTTTTCTACAGGGACTTTAATTCGCTACCGGTTTCGTAAGCGTACTTACATGAAGATTTCAATGCAATGCAACGAAGTCACGCCTTCCGATATCGATATAACTTCAGTAATATCTTAGTAAGAATATACCCACAACAGAAAAACGCCCCCAATGATGGAATAGTGAAAAACCAGCGCAAACCTACTGAGAGTACGCTAAAAGATGTTTAGGACTTGAACTGGTAAACGTATGGTTTAAAGTTACGATGAAGAAAGATGTGTATAATATGGAAATTACTCGAGCAGTACTGTTACCCAAATGAAAGTCAATTTGTTCATTATCTCCCAATGAGTCGCAAGTAGTTCGTCAATTGTTTTCGAACGAGCGTTTCGCTGTATCGGTTCTTTTCGCTTTTGATCACCTCTTCGGACGAAATTCGCTCTCTCGAGCGTAATTCTCCACGTGCTGCCGCTTTACGGAAATAAATCTGAATAACTTTTGCCTGATCTTCCGCCTTGGTTTTCCGCCTCCTGGAATGAATGCAAATCTCGATTCATGATATTCACCCTTCTTTCTTTTCCGAGGGTGTTTAGAGCCCTCCGCTAGTTATTGGAAGAAAGATTCGTAAACAAGAGGCCATTTACCCCTGCCATTTGTCCGCTGGAATACCTTTTTGTGAAAGCAGACTTCCCACTTCTTTCACGCATTTGGAGAATATCTGAAATGTGCCGAAACTAACAGATTTAGCTCTGTGACAGAGGTGGGGAATCTGCAGTGTTTTCAGGTATTCAGAGCGGAGTTTTCTTCGTTTCCTGAAACAAAATCAAACGCTTAAATAATTTTGTTTTCCGGTCTCGTTCATAACAGCAAATGGAAATAGAACGGATAATTTTCTTCTTGGCGTTACTCAGCGATTAAAGTCATTTGTTTAAATTCTGCAATTTCTATAGTGATCTATAAGAATGTGTGCAGGATGTCAAGTGTGGCTTCAGATGCATCCGTATGCGGACGTCCGATGGGAAATGTATCTCACCCATATTACTTATTTGATGTTACGTCTTCAATTGCTTTCTAACTCATGTTCATAACCACAAATACCAACCGTTATGTTCTGCTTATTAACTGAAGCTCAAGCACTTTGGGTAACGGCCGAAAATATAGTATGTGATATATAGTACTATATAAAATGAGTGATGGATTTAAATTATTCAATAGTCTTCCTTAACGGACCCGCAGAATTGATATTGAAAGAACTGGTAGAAGGAAATTTTTAAATATAGTGAAAAGATGAGAAAATAATGGAAATTCATTTTCTAAGGTGTCCACCCTTTCTATGTATTTTCTCCATCTTATCTTGTTGATCTCTTTTATATCTCTATATCTTTGTTTGCGATTTCTGTGAACTTGTAGTTGTGTTATTTTAATGTATCTTTTGTAATTGTAAATATTAGAATCCTTTCTAAGTAAATAACTACTACTACATACTCCTCTCAGCATCACGTTATTCCAAAATAAACGTTTGTTAGTCACAGTACCAATTGAAAATGAAAAGAGTATGTCGCCGGGTAGGAAATAAAGTAACTCATGATTAAAAGAGGAAAATGTATTGCTTTGTCTAACGAACAGTTAGAGTGGTTAAACTTTATGCACTCCTTATCCTAAAGTGTAATTATTTCACATTAACTACAGTTATGAATAAAAAAGCTTGTTGGCAATGGCTGAATACCAATCAAATTGAATTTTAGTGGAATTCGAATGCTGCATTTAAGCTACGCATTACTTGGTATTCTTTACGATTTTGCTGCGTTGATAAAGTGACAGCAAAGCATTTGAGCAATTTCATTTACCCATACGAGTTGTTGCTGTAATAAATGCCATTTATCTCTTTTTGTGTCTCGAAAGTTAAATTCAGAATTTATATAAAAACTATAGTAGAGTGTGAGAAAGATACGATTACCATCATCAATGCTATTGATAAAGGGTGCTTCATACATTCAATGTCAAAGCTTTCGCCAGTACGAAAATTACCTATTATCAAAGAGCAAGAGGCCGAATTGATCTTATTAATTATATATTAAGGAAATTGATAATTTCGCACAATTCCGTGTGTATTGACTTTTGCGGAAGTTTTGTAGATTTTTTTCGTCAAACGTATCGTCTTGAAATTGTTATATTTCATTTCTTTGTGCCCTTGATATTGAAATTTGAGCATCCAAGATTTCAAGAAATTATAATTGAAATAAAGCTGCCGCAGTAGCCTTTGATATGTTTAATAATTATGAAAAAAACATTGTTCGTCTTACACACTAGATATTTCAGAATTAACATAGAATTTCAAGTAAAATTTCTTTGGGGACAATATTGACCCGTACGCGAGTATATGCAGCAAGTAACAAATTTTCCTCGAATTGAAGCAAAAAAATACACGTTTAAAAAAGTGGGCGCCTATTTTTCATCGTTGGCGATGCGATTGGTTGCAAACACAGTTTTACTCGTTACGATTTGTCTCTTCTTTATCCAGATCGATATCTCTGTAGTAATATTAAACTAAATACTTAAATATTTCCTTAGCAATATTATCGTTTAGTCATTTCATCCCTTTTTCTTCTGTCCTACGACGCCCACGATGAGACGGAAGCAGTCCCCCACGTGCTTTCATCTCTATCCGTGGAATGTTATTTATAAAGTGAGATATACCAAACAGTTTGTGTTGTTTTCGTCTTAATATTCTAACAGTTATCTCCGTAGATAAGGCACTTTTTCATTGCAATAACTATAATAATGGCAACAAATCGTCTTTCTTTGAGGGTGAGATTGAGAAATATTAGTCTCACCTGAACCTTTTTCATTAAATACTGGAAGAAAGAGATAGTTTAACAAAAGAAAAAGCCGAAATAGAACCATTTTTTGGATTAAAATAAACCTAAATCTGCACTAAAGGAATGGTGTATGATGGTAACGTACTCCGTGCGGCACACAGTGAAATTTTGGTATTTCGGTGTGCCGCAGAATACCGTTTTGGAAGCATAACTTGTAAAAAACTGAGTTTTCGTAGGTATCTGTATCTTCGAAAGTTACCATACGCACTCTTCCTAATATCAAGCATTATTCCAGCTCTAACAAAAGAACAGGTTTTAAATGTCTGAATGGGGAATTGCATCGATGGGGATGTCCTTTAGAGCGTGGAATTTAAAGACTCCGATAGTCGGAGCTTCGGTACCGAAGTTATCAAACGTAGGAGAAGAACCAGCGAGCCTTCTTTTACCAAAGAGCGTGGATGCCATGCGTGTAGAATTTTACATCCTCTTTTGACTTTACATCCACTTTAATTCCATTCCAAGCCATCCTAGTGGTTGTATTCGTTTTGAAATGGGGTGAAATTTTGCCCAATAAAGATACTTATGTTGTAACTTAAGTAAGGCGAGGTTGTCTGGTGGTTAACCTTTCGTTAGCGTCAGGGCCCTGGAGAGGACCTCCGGGGCCCGGCACTTTTTCCACTGCCAGGAGCTTTCCCTCGACGATAACCAGAATTTTTTTATACATACGTGTATATCACACTCTCTACCTCGGTGATGAGAAAACTACTGCCCGCGGATGATGAGTGACAACATACGACATTTTTAAACGATTAGGAATTTTTTAAATTATATTAAACTCGTGATCCCACATATTCTTCTCGTTCTCGATCCAAGGTGATTAATTATATATAGATTAAGCGTAATGAATTCGAAAAATGTCAGAACTCCCGATGAAATGTTATTTTCTTGAAATGCGCGTACGTAACTGCGGCCCGCCGACCACCAGCCCGCCAAGTGAAAACGTTGGGCACCTCTGATCTACCTTATAACCATTTCTGGCGTTCTACGGATGAAAACGGCCGCAATAACTTCTGCCCTCTTTCTCCAATGAACAGCTGTACAAAGTGTTCGTCCCAGAACATATGATATTCAGAACAATAGGTCATGATCCTTGAAAATATGAATTTCTTTTCTCAAATCCGACCATATCGCTAATTGGGACTGTAAACTAAATAAATAAATAACGTCTTTATTTTGGGCGAATTTTAGACTTTAAAGTCTCCCCTTCCATTTAACCCATCGTCAATATTAAAAAAGTTTTAATTAATAATAATATCAAAGAGTTAATAAATCAATTATAAAAGTTAACTTAAGTTGAATTAAGATAAAACGGAAATATTTAGCTGTGGATTTAAAAACCTAAGTGATGCCTAGGAAAAAAATATATCCACAGCAAGAAAACACCCACATAATGGTGAGAAAAACCTGCACAAACCTACTGAGAGTAATGACTAAGAGATTTAGAAACAAAGCTGGAAAAAAAATATAGCATGGAAATAAGAACATGATTAAAATTACAAACAAATACATAATAATGCCTTGATAAGTTTTCACTGACACTAAGTTTCAATAAAAGTTTATGATTAGTCAATGAACCGAGTCACTAGTATCATCTAACGAGTATAAACTAACGGGACGAACTTGGAGAAAGAGTCCTCACTTTCTTCCCTTAAACATGAAGAGATATAAGTGTTTTGTTTTATTTTCGGTGTAAAAAGCGTAATGTTAACGGAACACGCGGACGAAGCATTTTTGTCTAACGCCAATGCTCGGTATCTTGAGACATTTTGTACGAATGCTCTAGAAAATGAAACATTTTGCAGGTGTAACCAGCAGTGTGTCTGATTTCCGAAGTTTTTGATGTACTGTGATAAGACTATCTTATCTTGCGATGTCCATCCGTGATCCTCAACAGGCTGACCACATTTCTCGTTCACAAATCTTACTATTTAAGAGCTTTTCTTAAAAATTTCCAAAAAGTATTTCGTTTATGATAAATTCAAATGTGTAATATTTTATTCCTGTAGCGAGTGATTTGTGTCGGTGACAATACTCCTGAAATCGAGTGTTGCATTTGTAAATAATGAATTATATTAAAACAGAGGGGGAAAACCCCTTGCCACACACCGAAAGGTGGCTTGCAGGGTATTTCTGTAGGTGTAGAATAGAAATTCCTAGGAATTTAATAGTCATTATATTGTAACATAGCATCGTAAAGGATGTAATTATCATTGTGAGAGTACCCAAAATCAGCAATCATTGATTATAGCTAAATTCAGAAAGTATCACTTTCCATTTACAGTACACTAGTTTGTGAATAAAAACCAGTCATTTTACACCGTTGGTTTCTTCAGCGACGCGTTAGGACAGGGGCAGGAAACCCTTTTTTATAGGAAGACCGTCCGTTCCCTTCGGTTGCATAAGAAACCATTGGATGGGAGGTCGACTTCGGGTGTCTTATCGCCCGCGCTCATATATTTTAACATCGAAAACATAACAAGGAAAGTGAATTGGATCGGTAAGTAAACCTATATATCGCATTATCCAATTATATTCTTTCTCGCAACTACCAAGTAGAATTTCCATCAGTAATTCTGTGTTAATAGAATCTTCTGATTCGGCCTCGAGTTTGCGGTAGTTCTCCATTGAAAAGAATTAGGAAACCCTTCAGTTCATCATCAGGTGGAGATGATCTGACGATGACCTGAAGCGTCGAAACCATGGTCGTATAATAAAAATCAGTGTGGTAACGGCAGAAGTGTTCTTTTTCTTAATATTTACTTCTGTATTAATAATAATGAAAGTCTTAATTGAAGGGCGAGACTCAGGCTTCTCAGACCTTCTTACATGTAACCATTTGTCATTGAATATTTAAAAGAAAGAGAAACGTTTTGGGAGATACAAAAAAGAAAAATCTACAAAAGAATGGAAATATTACGATGATTCGAAAAAAACTTACTCTGAAGCTAAGAAAAAATAAAACTCTGCAGGAAAATGCCCACGAGATGGGGGACGTGAAAAGCCAGCGGAAAACTACTGACAGTAGCAGCTAAAATTCAATAAGAAGGCGGGAAAGAAAGGAGAGGAAACAGTCAGCAACACTACTGAAAAAATAAACTAATTTACAAATGTACATTTTTACAGACAATAAGAGGTTTTGAATTTACAGTAGCAGTAGTATTATTAAAAGGGCTTCGACAACTAAGGTCATTTCGCACATGAAACCCCACCGGGAATCGAATCCGGGACCGCTCTCACCGATTTTGAAAGCGTTAGCCACATGGCTCTCTGGGAACTCTTGAATTTTCATAAAATAAAACCGAGTGAAACAAACAGAAAAACATTATGAAGCAACAAGGAAAAAAGAAACAATGAAATATCATTTGGCCAGAAAAAATAACAAAGCGACAAGGAAAAAAAGGAAAACTCCTTTGGTGATCATAATGTAAATCACATCAAATATCTCAGTATATGTTGACACTATGTCATCACCTGATATGAACTTCACTCACTTTCCCGTGTCCACACCTTCTTATGCTGTTCATCGCATTAACCGGCGTCACCATAAAAGTGATTCTTTCGTGTTTTTCATCGCATCTCCCGCGGGACACCCGATTTCACGCTCCTCACTCTTCCACTCGGGTGTTTTCATTTGAATGACCTCTGGCGATGGGCGAGGATTTTGAACGCGTTGGAGGATTAATGCTGTGAACTTGGGTCATTGAATCGAGTCTCTTACGGTTTAGCATATTGATAATTGGTGGTGGACTTGGGGAGTAACTGAGGGAGTCATCGCAATAGGCAGCCAAGGCGAACATTCTTGGGAATATAAAGAAATAAATCTTACAGTCTCTATTCCGACGATGCTGAGGCTGAGAAATTCATCTTCCTCCCATTTCATTTTAATCCATCGACTGTTTGACACCCATGGAACTTTAAAGTTAAATAATGTATAACAGCAGGAAGAAAACGCTTTCCAAATTGGGAAAACATCCTCTGAAAGATGTCTAAAGGGTAACCTCTTAGAATAATATGGACATAAAATACATACGGCAAGTAAAATGTAAATAGAAAACAACTTGAGAGGTTAATTGAATCCAGCATATTTCAAGGGGAAAGTTAAACGAAACCTTTTTAAATGCAATAATCTCAGATCCAGAACATTTTAGGATATTAGTTTAGCTGAGAGACAACATAAATACGAATCATTATATATAATAATAAATAATAATAATAATGAATTTATCCCACGACATACATAATCATGTATAGGACAAGTAATTATCATGGGTAGTTATAAGTATATTATGAACGATAATTACAAATCAGCATTATATTTAATTACAATTACAACATTTTACGTTTTATAAACATTCCACATTACTTAGAAATTACAATTACAGTACGTTTTTTTACAATAAGAAGACATTAAATTTTAATAAAACTATATGTTATATTTTTACAATATATTTTATATATGTGTGTGCAGGGGGTACATGCTCCATGACTCTACTTTCCAAATCGATTACCTTCGCGTATAATTCGTGAAAAAAAAATAATTTTTGAGACCACTTATTCTAGCATTTATTTCTCAGATATATCTAGCAATATCAGAACGGCCTATGTAACAGAAAGGACGCGCAACATCGGCTACATCTTCTACGGAAGTACCTTCTCTGAACTATTAAATTAATTGAGTCTTTGTCGAAATATTATATCTTTTAGAGATTCCCATCCTGCAACCTGAAGCATTTGAGTAACGATCACTGATTTGTCTCAACGATTTTTTTATGAAACGTATAGCCCTTCGCTATACTTCGCTAGTCTGTCCAACAGCCAATCTCTATTGAAATCTGCATTGCCAACTCTGTATACTCTCCTTGTTAGTTGTATTTCAATGCGATAGAAACGCGTTGCTTTCAACATAGTACATCCACGATCCTCACGTACCTTTAAGCATGCATAGAGAAGGAAATGTTCGAACGGCGGTAATAAATCTTAACTACGCCCCTCAAATATTACTCGAAGACCCGCGACCGTTAGGTTTGTCAATAAAATATAGTGGAAAATCCATGAGGAATAAGTCGATGACGTAAATTGGTGGGACTCTCATGGGTATTTTGTTAGGAGGCGTATAATTTGTGGTCCCTCCGCTGTCAATCGCCCCTCTATAAAAGGGGGGAGCCCTAATGCGTCCCAATTATGGCCCAAGGGGAAACAAACCACTAGCAGCGATTTGCATCCATGGACCAATCGAAAAGTAGTCCCGCATCTGTGTTTCCTCTCCCCGGTCTCCTCCAACCCAATCGAAGCGAATGAAAAGCACGTGTGCGCGTCGCCGGCAGACCCATCGTCTTCGGCGCACGTCCGTGGAAACATCACCCCTTTGAAATGTCGTTTATTGCGTATTCCGCAGAGACTTGCACTCTACGAATACTATCTGCGTTTGTCGAAATTGATGAATACGAAGATCCTCTACTCTTACCGTTTATCCTGGCGTTTTCGTCAACCTTTGGACTCAAAATTTGGATGAAAAAGTTTGTCGGGATGCGATTAAGAAATTTAATTTAGGCCAACTAATGAAAGAATTTGAGGCCGGAGCTTAAGTTTTACAATTGATTATCTCAATGAAAAAATCTCTTCTTATTGATTACAAAGATCAACGTGTTGAAATAACTAAAATTGAACTCCCTTGAAACCTTGATGTTATTGTAACTACTACACAGGGATATTGCTGCATTGGGATGTATAAATTCGTGCATGCACCATGACTCTATTTCCCTAATCGATTACTTTCGCGAATCGTTCGCGGAAAAAATGAGTTCTTGAATCGAGTGGTTGTAGCATCTATTTCTCTGATCTTTTTCGCAGTATCGGAACGGTCTATGTAGCATGGTGAACGCAATATATCGGCTACATAATCTCTGAACATCCTTTATCTAAATTAATCCTTTGTTGAAATCTTCTAACTTCTAAAGATTCCCATCTTGCGTCCTGAAGCATCTGAGTGACGCTCACTGATTTATTATAGCAATTCTTCAGAAAACGTATTGATTTTCGCTGCGCCTTTTCTAATTCTCGAATACGACACTTACCGGCAGGGTCCCATACACGATATACCATACTAGATATAACATTACTGATGTGTGAATGGACATAAATTTAATTTTGGGTAATGTAAAGGAGATTTGTAATGATATTTCTGTGCATCTGTGTGTATAAGATTGAATAATTCCCTCTATTTATTATTATTATTGTTAAAAGTGCTTCGACTTCTGAGAGTATATCGCACGTAATCTCCCACCGGTATTCGAACCCGGGAGTGCTGACACCGAAGTCGAACGCGAAGTTCAATCATATTCCAATAAATTCACCACGGGAATCTAGAGATTGTATTCATTTCAATCGAAAAACGACACTCATCCAAACAGGCCTATTTCACTCGCTGCTCAATGATTTTCGTGAGGGTCCTCTTCCAGCAGCTGCAACCGCGTTGCTAACAGAACAAGCTCACATGTTAATGGTCGTCCAGGAGACGTGGATGTTCACATAACCCTCGCCAACTGCTTGCATTTTTAAAACTATCCGCATTATTAAAAGTCGCGATTTTGGAGGCTAATTTTTTATCTTCCGAAGGCCCGGATGTCTGATTCGTCGACGCCCCAGTCGGTGGCGAGAGTAGATGGTGGTGATACACTAGATGTGTTGTGGATTTAGGCCTCCTGAATTACGCTGGGGTCGCTCCATTACGGTCCGTTCTAAACGGCCTGCGTCGCCATTAATGTTCCACGATAAGGCTCGCGATGCCTTTTTTAATGGCGGAGATTTTTTACCTGAACGTTAAGGTGTCAGAGCCTTATCCGTTCTCAAAAGGAGCCTTATCAGAGCCCTTCTTTCTTGTTTCTTCGCTCACGAGGCCCGTGATTTATTCACGAGTAGATAGGCTCCATCAGTGCCCTGCTAATGTCTCTGTGATGTATCCTCGCCCGGATTGAGGCGGTAATCAAGTGAGGCGACCGCCTCAGGGGTGGCAATCACTGGGGCGTCGACGCTGTTACATCGGGAGGCGAAACGAACGCCTTGCACTAGAAAAATTGATGTTAGAAATTAAGTTCATCGTATGTAAAACTGTATGTATATATTACGTAATTCTAAAAATATAGTTATTTTTTTCTCTGCGGCAAAGTATATATTCNCACAACCTCAACCTTCTAGTTTTATCTTCTAGGATTCTTAACCTGCATTAGAGAGAGAAGTTTTTGTAACTCTTGATGTTTTAAATGTTTTAACATGTTTTGATCCTGACGAATTTTCTAGCATATGACAGTGGAAACTAGTGATTGAAACATCGGAAAACGTTTATAGCATGTGATTCCCATTCTAATTCGTCCCATTCCTTAATACTTTCTACACAAGCAGGTCGCCGTCAATATGTTAAAATCCAGTTTTCTTCGACCGCGGAATGCCCCGCTGCGGAATTGCATCGAATTAAAAGCCTCCCAATTTAATTCCGATCAAATATTCGGCGAATCGCGAGACGGTTTAACAAATGTTCGTCCTTCGAGCCCTCCCCTCCCACCGCCCATCCGAGGTGCAGCTGCGCATGCGCCTAGCGACGCCATATTACCGTGCCCTCTGTCGGGAGGGCACTTTTTTTCTGCCCATGGATCAATCCCCGTCCCTTGCGCAAATCGCCCGCTATCCGTCCCTACGGAACGCACTATCGCAAATGCAATTCATTCGCCCATTTACTTCAGTTCGCGTGTCTTCCGAGACACTTTTATTTCCGTCGAATCCGCGGACAGAAGACCGCGGACAGATTGCCGCGGCAACGTACCGAGCCGAGTTTAATTAATCTCTGTATTCCCCATGGCGTTGGGTGCACACTCACGAAATCGTGACAGTGCACGGACCACACGCATTTTCGGTGCTCGAAATACGCGTTTAGCGTTTTTCAAAACGACTTTCGGAGTATCCATGAGCTGAATTTGAGTGAATTTGGATTTTCCCGAAGTATCCGCGAATTCCCATCGAGCGTAATGGTCGCTATAATGTGCAATAAACAGTTTCAGCGGACCGCATCAGTATTCGAATGATGTTTCAGATAAACTTTTTCGGTCCAATTCAGAGGTGCTCGGGCGGTCAATGCGGCGTCTTCTTCATTTCCTGAAACGAATTGAGGAATTGGAGTTATTTTACCCTCTGGTCTCGTTTGTGCGGGAAGTTCTGCGGTCAGAGAAACCGGACTATAATATATTTTCGACGAACTATTTGTGTACTAAGTATTAAGAAATAAGCCAAATTGGAATAGAAATTACACGCAAAACACATTTTACGGTGTTTCATTCACTGCGGCTGTCATACGCAAGAAAATCCGTTAGGCTTCAGAAATGTCAAAAAAACATACATTAAAACGTCGAGTGGTAATGCTCTCTATTGCAGGTTAACAACATTTGAAAGAAAAAAAGTGGAGGGTTGAGGTCGTGAAAAAAGATCATGTAGGTTCACAAAAGATGGAATTAGTAAGTATTAGGCGTCTAAGCCTATGCATTCTTTCATTAATATATTCACTTGAGGAAAATAATCGATATCTGTCGTTCGAAACATCTTCGCAGGTAAACGATGCCCTTAACACCCAAGTTTTACACTTCTCAGTATAATTTGCTGGAAAATTCAGAACAGAAAGATTCGTGGAGATATAATTGACGGTAATATTAACAACATTGGTATTACTATTATTATTTAACAATGAAGAGATTTTAAAATTATGGTGTTACATGAAAGTGGTTTAAGGTCGAAAATAATGTATTTCAGATTCGTAGAATTAACGTTACAGTAACTGACTCCCCCCGGTCACAATATAATCGTAATGAAAGGTTATGTAGTTCTGGGAATGAGTTATTTTCATTTGTACTAATTCCATAAACATCGTTGGCAATTCCATTAAAAAGGGCAAATATGTCTCAGAATCCAGAAAGTAATATCACCAAGATGTAGTTAAAACCTATAATTACTTAGTTTCCCTTTTTTAACTATCGTAACTGTAAGGACATAAAAGAATCGCGTGTGTAATGCTAATATTGCATTTTATCAAGTAATAGGCTATTATAATTTTTAAATGCGTGAGACATGTAAAAAAAATTGAGTTGGATAGTGCGTGAAATGTCGCCGTATTAAAAAATTCGATAAAAGAAGAATTGCCTAACTTTTATGACAAAATGCTGAATCAGCAACTATGGTTCTTGATATGTGACATTTTCGACGCTGATTTAATGCGATAAAAAAGTTTACGATTAAGCCATGAAATAATCGTCGCTTGAGGAAATCCGAAATCGCTACTGTACTCTGCTATTGTGAAACCTATTTTCTGACTGTTGGTGTTTAGCCGGTGTCATGAGAAATTTTTATGTAGATCGCAGAAAATACAAGAGAATGTTTCTCTTTAGATAATTGATATTTATGTAATGCTTTTGTTTGTCTTTTAAACGACAATTACCTCTCTATGAATCTCCGTTCTCGGAATTTTCCAGCCGATAATACTAAGAATTAAAGACGAGGGTATTTTAAGTACATTCTTTAGATATTTCGAACGACTGATATTGACAATCCTCCTCAAGTGAAGATATCGCATTTACGTAAAAATTCAGATTGGTACCGATCAAGATGCCCATGGCAAGGAGTATTAAGTAAACTTCCAGCTGTTTGTTACTATTGCAATTCTTTCTCGGAAAGAATGCTCTTTAAAGCCACTTGTCTTCGCGTTTCTCACTTCATTTGTTACTTGTTGATTTGTCTCTCTTAATTTCCATTTGCCGCTCATTGTCGGAACCCAAGGAAAACTCAGTTCACTATCAGATGGTCTCGCAGGTTTTTCACACCCCTCTTCTTCTGAGTGTTTTCCTGCTGGGGTGTACTTTTCTAATTGGAAACTCAGATTTTTTAACCCACAAAGTAGTTTTCTTCTGTGCACTTTTTTCAAGCTATCACTTATAAATTTCATATGACGAAGGGTTAGATGTAAGAAGAGACTTGGTAGTCGCTATCTCGCCTGAATAAAGTCGCATTATTATGGTATTAATTAAGAATTAATTTTAATTATTATAGATAGTAAAATTCATATAAATCAATATTCAACCCCTCGCCACAAAAAGTTATTTTTGTTAGCCAAACAGAAGGGGTGAGAAAGTGGATATAAGTTTATTTGGTTCAAGGATAGTAAAATATTTGCCAGAAAGGACGATAATTCACATTTAGTTAAAATAACCGAAGAAGTTATTACTTAGTAAATGATTTGCAACGTACTAGAAGATATTAAGATGTTATATCATGTTTAAAATTATATTATTTCAAAAATATTATTATTATAAAACCAGGAAGGTCTAACACCAATTCCTGAATTTTTTCACAACCTCAACCTTCTAGTTTTATCTTCTAGGATTCTTAACCTGCATTAGAGAGAGAAGTTTTTGTAACTCTTGATGTTTTAAATGTTTTAACATGTTTTGATCCTGACGAATTTTCTAGCATATGACAGTGGAAACTAGTGATTGAAACATCGGAAAACGTTTATAGCATGTGATTCCCATTCTAATTCGTCCCATTCCTTAATACTTTCTACACAAGCAGGTCGCCGTCAATATGTTAAAATCCAGTTTTCTTCGACCGCGGAATGCCCCGCTGCGGAATTGCATCGAATTAAAAGCCTCCCAATTTAATTCCGATCAAATATTCGGCGAATCGCGAGACGGTTTAACAAATGTTCGTCCTTCGAGCCCTCCCCTCCCACCGCCCATCCGAGGTGCAGCTGCGCATGCGCCTAGCGACGCCATATTACCGTGCCCTCTGTCGGGAGGGCACTTTTTTTCTGCCCATGGATCAATCCCCGTCCCTTGCGCAAATCGCCCGCTATCCGTCCCTACGGAACGCACTATCGCAAATGCAATTCATTCGCCCATTTACTTCAGTTCGCGTGTCTTCCGAGACACTTTTATTTCCGTCGAATCCGCGGACAGAAGACCGCGGACAGATTGCCGCGGCAACGTACCGAGCCGAGTTTAATTAATCTCTGTATTCCCCATGGCGTTGGGTGCACACTCACGAAATCGTGACAGTGCACGGACCACACGCATTTTCGGTGCTCGAAATACGCGTTTAGCGTTTTTCAAAACGACTTTCGGAGTATCCATGAGCTGAATTTGAGTGAATTTGGATTTTCCCGAAGTATCCGCGAATTCCCATCGAGCGTAATGGTCGCTATAATGTGCAATAAACAGTTTCAGCGGACCGCATCAGTATTCGAATGATGTTTCAGATAAACTTTTTCGGTCCAATTCAGAGGTGCTCGGGCGGTCAATGCGGCGTCTTCTTCATTTCCTGAAACGAATTGAGGAATTGGAGTTATTTTACCCTCTGGTCTCGTTTGTGCGGGAAGTTCTGCGGTCAGAGAAACCGGACTATAATATATTTTCGACGAACTATTTGTGTACTAAGTATTAAGAAATAAGCCAAATTGGAATAGAAATTACACGCAAAACACATTTTACGGTGTTTCATTCACTGCGGCTGTCATACGCAAGAAAATCCGTTAGGCTTCAGAAATGTCAAAAAAACATACATTAAAACGTCGAGTGGTAATGCTCTCTATTGCAGGTTAACAACATTTGAAAGAAAAAAAGTGGAGGGTTGAGGTCGTGAAAAAAGATCATGTAGGTTCACAAAAGATGGAATTAGTAAGTATTAGGCGTCTAAGCCTATGCATTCTTTCATTAATATATTCACTTGAGGAAAATAATCGATATCTGTCGTTCGAAACATCTTCGCAGGTAAACGATGCCCTTAACACCCAATTTTTACACTTCTCAGTATAATTTGCTGGAAAATTCAGAACAGAAAGATTCGTGGAGATATAATTGACGGTAAAAATATAAATAAAAGTCAAATAAATATCAACTATCCAAAGAAATATTACTGACTTATCTGCGATTTACACGACTAAGAAAATTTCTTATGAAATCAGCTTGGCACTAAGTCAGGAAATAAACTTAACTTGAATAAGTTTAAGTTTATCATCATAAACTAATAATCAAAATGCTTAGTATCATAATGCTAAGTTAAAAGCTTCAAGGATGTTTGAAATGCTGGTACATACAATTTCTTCTAGAAAACGGGTATATTTTTGATTAATAACATTGTAAAGTCAATCCATCGAAGCGGATGGCAAGGAAGTACAGCGCATCTGAGGACGTGATCTGAAAAAAATCTCGCGAATTTAATGTGGTTTCTCATATCACTAAGAAGTCGTGCGCTTTCGCATAAATATTTTAATTCAATTTTGAATTAAAGCGGGACACTATCTTCAAATGATTACCCGTACTATATTGTAGATAACCATAGCTGTTCGGAAAAGCGGTCCCGGGTTCGATTCCCAGTGGAAGCTCACGTGCGAAATGACCTAAGCTGTCGAAGCACTTTTAACAACGCTTCTACCAACTGTTCGGACATAAATGCATTTTCTCGCTGTTTCTTTTCGAGCTACTCATAAGTATCACGTGAGATTCATCTCTTCATTTTTCATACAACTCTCAAATCTTCCTCGTATTTTCTCCAAACTAATTACATCACGTGCCCACAGGATTTTTTTCTCTTCTTTGAACCCTCGTTTTCTCCATCCTCCTCCCTCTTTGTAACCGCTTTTATTCTCATAATAAGTTCGTCATTTAAACTATATCCATCCTAAAATAAACTGTACTCTCCCGGCCTTAACTATGTGGCATTTTCACTTCAGGATGAGGCGAGGCCTCGAAATCAGGGTCGTTTTAATCTTGTCTTGTGGTCTAGTAGTAATATTGTTAAAAATGCTATGACAAATAAGGTAATTTCGCACGCATGGGCCCTCATCGGGAATCGAACCCGGAACCACTTCCACCCAAGGCCAACGCGCAGCCCATTTGGCTATCCGGGAGCCTGTGGTGTTGTATATATTATAATTTTTATAAATATATTTGTCCTTTGGACTGTTGTGTTTTTATTCATTGCATCCACCCTCTTTGTTTTCGCTATTTTAAGTACTTAATTGAATCAGTAAGTCATTGTCCATTTTTTTGTAGATTATTTTGCCAGGAAAGTAATTGCAGATGAGAAAGTGAAGGCTAATTAGAGGCTTTCAACTCACCAAAATCGCCTATTCAAACTGAAATCTTCCTAATTGTAATGGGAGAATTTAGATTAGAAAGTGCGTCTGATTCGCGGAGTGAATGACACAAATCACCTGTTATTATTTGATCAGAGAAAGAGATCGGCTCCCCTCAGAAGAAAGGCGGTCGCCCCTTCCAATCTTCGACCGCTCTTCCTTGTTAACTCTCGCCTTAAGTATCCGTCAATATCTTTTTAAAATATTTGCTACCTTCATTTTTAGTTAATGATCCTTTTTATCGCATCCGGTGATATATCGGCGAATTTTCTATTGATAGAAATCGATATCGAAAACTTACCTTTAGAAATTTATAATTTAAAAATCTAGAACATCTGTTTTCTTTATATACATGGTACTATACCGCTGAGAATGTAGAATCCAAGGATGGAGATTCCGGCAGATAAAAATATAGCAGTTGTGAACAATGACCACTTTTTTGTATGTATTTTAGGATAGATGTCGAAAGAACTAAAGATTGATATGAGAGTGAACTGAAAACGAGCTCTGAATCTATTTAAATTATTTTTGTTGTTAAATTCGGTTAAAATATCATTTACGTATGCTATGGAATTCTTTTCCTACTATTATTCTCCGTGCATTATAATTACAAATAGCACATATCCTTTATATTATGGTTGATATTCATATTAACTAATTTAACAATTTATCGCTATAAGAAGCTTCTGTTCCTCAGTGTGCTGCCTATTTTTACTATTTTGTCGAAATCTCGCATTCTATCCAGCATGTTCTGTTACGCAAGATCTACTCTACGTCCCCTTAAAATAAAGTTTTGGTCTTATTAATCAGTTTAGTTACAATCATATTATGTTTGATTCTTGTAACATCTTAACTGACGATATATCATCATAAGTGAAAATAAACGATTAAATTTATTTAACAACGTTTTAACGATGGCTTTTGCTTTTTTTTTCTTTATAGATACATTTACCTTAGTACCCCGCAATCCGCCGTATGGCGTATGGCAGAGGGCGTGAAAACACAAAACTTCCTAATTGCCTCCCATATTTGTGTAGTGTGTATACTTACCAACGCAAAGTAATTAAAACGCGAAAACTTTAATCGAATAAGGAATTCCATCGACCCTCTTCCTCGTGAACAGCGTTAAGTTTTGATTTCGGATTCCTTTCGAGTACGATTTTTTCGAATAGTAAAACGTTTCGATTGCATCAGTCATAACCTTCCTTAAAACGCGCAATCTTCTCTGTTAACTGCATCGCGAATAATATTCGCATGTCCTTCGCAATTCCCTCTTCAACACCGATCGTGGATTCCATTAAAAAAGAAAAACAAACGAGCTGTCGGATAGCTAAGTGGGCAACGCGTTCGTCTTCGGCGAAAGCGGTTCGATTCCCGGTGGGAGACTACATGCGGGAAATGACCTCAGCTGTCGAAACACTTTTAACATAACGACTACAAGAAACGAGCATCGCTCCGAAATCCCTCCTTAAACGACTCCCTCGCCCGCAATTCGTCTTTTGTCATCTGTTCGAAAGGTAAACTTATTCCAACGGTCGAGCGACGTCCCGCCACGTGTTCATTTCGCGAAACAACGCCTGCATGCATTTAAAACAATTACACCGCGTCTTTTCTCGCGTTTCTTCGGAAATAAAAGGGAGAGAAATCCGCAAGAACTCTCCCGTCCGCCTCTGCAGCATCCCCCTCCCCCGCCGTCTCCCATTGGACGCTTTTGCGTGAGTGAACGTCTGTAAAAAAGGAAAAGCGTCGACTCCGTGGTAATGAAGACGGAGCGGGAGCCCTCGTAATGAATGCGCCCCCTCCCTCCGGAATTTCTCATTTCCCCGCTTTTATCCCTTCGCTCCAGCACCTCGCCTGGTGACCTTTGCAGCCACTCCTCTCGTCTTTTCCACTCTCTAACAGCCAATTGTTCAACTTACGCTGCTTTGATTTAAACAAACCCTTCCTCCACTCGCAGACTCAACAAATATACCGCTGCGATATCGACTAACTGTTGAACGCTATTGATAGGCCTTAATTACTATTAGACGAAAGCAGTAGCGAAGCCAGGATACACTGCCGATCTCTAAGAAGCGACGACCAAGCGTTACAAGGGAATAATCGCTCAAACAGACTGTTACTGCTGCTCGTTCTTACCGCAGAGCATTAAAGATGCGAACAGAATAGATTAGGTTAGGTATTTGGTGTTGATAGACCCCATGCTATGCGCCAGTGGCGGCTTGCGGGATATGAATCTAAATCTAGGTTTGGGGGGTTCGAGAAAGTTGAGTGAACGAAAATATGCCTACATTACGGGGCCGGTATAATCATGAACGCTACATCTTACAAAATACATATGTCTAAGAATTTCCATTCAAAAACATTAAACGGTTATGTGGCAAAATAATTTATCTTTCGGAGTTTAGAGAACTAGATAGTGATATCTTAAAGAATTTGACCCTCTTTAGGGGGTTGTTTAACCCACCCCTTCGCTGCTCCTCTGGAACTAAGATCTGATGTTTAAGCGTGACAAATATATGTGGAAGTTACAAAAACGAAATATGATGTGACCTTGGGTGTAGCCAGGATTTGCCAACTCGGTTATGAAGGGTTTAGAGCCATGGGGTAAACATTGCATTGCCTACAATCCAGTGGCAGAAATACTTTCGACCAAAAGCTGATGAAAATATAAACTGATTTATTTTCACATGTACACCATGCTAATCTCCAGCGGTGTTTGTTATAGTTACGACAGGCCATCCTCTCGCATGTTTTAGTTTATAGTTGGCTCTTTTCTCATGGAGGGGGGGGGGATTGTACCCCCAAAGCCACCCCCTTGGCTACCCTTCTGACTGCGAGTAGGTGGGTGCGGATGAAACGTGTTCCCGTGAACACGAAAAAGTGCAGCAAAGGCAAAAATATTTGTTAAAGGTTAAAAACGCTACGATAAAATAACCAGGAACTACGCAAATTCTCTCAGACGCAGGTTGAGAATCTTTGAAAAAAAGGAGATTAGAAGCAAGGCTGTGATTGCTTCATTAATATAGAGAAAGTATATTTGCGGAAGACGTATTATTCTACCCTCTTCTGCTACTTCGGCCGATCCGATAATGAGCGTTTAATAAAAGAAATACATGCGAGGACAAATCGTTTTAGGGACTCGTTCTTTTCGCAAACGATACGCGACAACAATAAGCTAAAGAGAAGACTTGTACGCTTTGCGTTTACACCCCCTGCCACACGCCGAAAGTCGGCTTGTAGAGTATTTATGAAGATGTAGATAAAGGAAGATGAAGATGCTTGTTAAGAAAACCTGTGGATAAGTCCTCCGAAATATCTCAAGTCCTCCAGAAAGAATCACACCCATTTATACTAAATTTCCCCTTAATTTCAATATCAATCGTTGATTCATTCATTTATCGAACACGGGAACCAAAATCTAAGTTTTGTTTCTTATTTGGCATTCTATCTATCTTGTTTTTAGTAATAAACTCCCCTAGTATGCATAACGGAACGTAATGTAACTCATTTCGAAAACATACCTGCTATTCCCAAGGAAGAATGGACTTGAAATAAGTCTGACGGGACAAGGAATCGAACCCGGGTCTCCCAATTGCCGGTCGGGTGCTGTCTGCTTAGCTATCCCGGCAGAAATTTTTTAAGTCCACTCTTAGTTAGTAAACGTTAATTTTAGGTAAACGTTTTCGTTCGTATAGGCAAAAAATCATGCGCGTTATGTTTTATATATAAACTGAAATGCGTTGGGAATTATCATCACTTATTCAGTTAAAAACGAAAAGAAGCGCCGTTTCTTTATGAGACGTTGTTATGACTACCGATGGAAAATAACCGGAAGTTAGTGTACTGTTCGAAACCAATAAGAGTAAGCTGAATCAGTATCTACTACATACACTCTTTGCTTCGATGTGTGGCAGGGTATTTTTTGACGATACAGAACACTACATCGCCGATATTAAAAATTCAATTCAGCAAATGCACTTGGAACGTTCATTAAAGTTATTCTTATGAATAGAAACGGCAATGAACCAGAATTTAGCGATACTAATTAACACCGTTCCTCTCGTTTAAACAGACGCAGTTCACGTTTAACAAATCAAATATGTCGGCAGACACTTTCATTAGTTTTCCCCATACTCCCTTTTGAATGAATTGCATTCTTTTATCACAAAATTGTTACTCTGCCTCGTTCCTTTATTACCTTTAATCTACTTAGAGCACCTTTTCGTTTTAGTCACGCATACTTAGCCTATATACACCTTTTACGAAATCGCTTTGCTATCTAATGCTTCTTTTTTATCTGGGTCATTTGCTTCGTATATAAATGAATTTGCTCTGCCCCGCATTTAATCGAACGTTTGAGAAAAATAGGCGAGAAAGAAGTAAATGATGGCGGAGATTAATAGAAAAAGAAAGCGGAATAAGAAAGGATGGAAGTGATGTCATATCTGAGGTAAGAAAAGATGCCAAGGACACGAGCGGTAACAGAGAGAGGGAAGTTTGCTGCTGAATTACAATAGAATTCGGAAATTGTGAGGGAGGTAATGTTGGTATGATAAGTTTATGATGGGACACGCAGGAACATGTGATTTATGTTACTTCTATTTATTCATTTATCTCATGCCGGATACATTGTAGATTCCTTAAAGAAATTTTCTGATCCAATTATTTGTCTGTTTTAAACTTTACTATTTCCTATCAGAATATGTCCTACCAGGATTGAAGAAATCGAAAATAAGGCAACAGCTATATAAGTATGTAAATACCCTGCAAGCCGCCTTTCTATAATGCTAGGAAATAAGTATTGAGAAAAGCTATGCTTGAGAATCGAAAAGTAAGACTACTGAAGTGTGATTCCATTCCAAAGAAAATTATCTGCATAAAATACACTCTCTCGCCATAGCCTAATATATCTCTCTTAATATAATCAGTAATTTTCGGAATATTTTGACATTATTGCTTTGACAGGCGATAATGTTTTTAGAACTATTTTGTTGTTTATCGCCGTTTCTTCGGCACAGTTTATGTTTTCCAAGCTTTAATTCGATCATTATAGAAAATTATAATTAAATTTTATTTAAGTTCTTAGTATTCAAAGATTAAGGACTAATAGGGGAGAAATTATTCTAAAAATTACAGAATTATGGTAGAGAAAAGTTTTTAAATGTAAGAATTATAGAGGAGGAATTAAAAAAAAACGTTATCACAATTACAGGTTTATCGAGTAAAGGCTGCGAGTTAAACGTTTTACTATTCTTTATCGTTAGTTATATACTCTGTTTTTGCATGTTTCATTGCTTGTTGCATGATTCTCTTTTTCTTCCTCTGGTTATTGAGTGGCTTTTCTTCGAGTGCTACTTCGCATTTTCCACTATTCCTGGATTTCACGGAGCTCTTCAATTGTTTTTTTTTCATCTGTTACATTTCTCTCCTTTTATGAAACGCATGGATCTTTCCTGTCATTGCTCTCTCGCATGTTTTTTCTGGATTAAAGAGCGTCATTAGTATATGAATTAATCGCCGAACTTTTTTCTTTTTCCCGCTTAAGGATCGAGTCCTCGAGGCCTCCGAGAACCTGACGACGCTTTCACTTCGGAGCCAATAAATCTATCTTCGTCAATTTGTGTGGATTTTTATTTACACTCCAATGATTCCCTCACGTTCGTGCATTTTGGATATTCGTATTTTCCAAATATTTTCTTCGGCGATGCACTTCTGCCACACCTTCTCATTCAAATAATTAGCTCGGAGTTTACCACGGAACTCGACGTCTCGAACTCTTCAGATAACATTTATTTGAACTTTTCTAAATATCCAAATGTCTGCCCGTTTAGTCTTCAGCCTTAAGGCTGGTTGAATCCTCTTTACCTTCATCAAAGCCTTTGGAGGGGGAGTGAGGTACTCCAGGCAAGATGAGGAATGAGGTACAGTGCATTTGCACTTCTCACTGAAACAGAACGCTTTATATGGGACAAATTCACCTAATTGCAGCTCCTGATCATTGGAATAAAACTTTTGTTTGAATTAGATAAAAAGTTTGCCGAATAAATGTCTCATATCTCAGTAGATTTCACGTTTTCAGCACGTCTACAAGACAGAAGAAAGCAAACGAGAGATATACATTCCAATATCCATTATCTAAAGACAATTGAAAAATTTTTCATATATTAAGAGTTTTATATTAAAATAACTCCAAAATCCACCAACAATGAATTTAACCATCCCCAACTATTACAATAGTAATAAAATTAGCCACAAATGATCGTTTCCAATCTATTTTTAACACATGGAAACTGGAAGCTTTCCTAACACGTCGTGTTTTTTGTTGTTATTTATGGTTTTCCAAGGTCTTTCACACTCCCCTTCTTTTGGGTGTCTTGCCATACCTGTGTAATACCTTATTTGTATAATTAGGTTTCTTATAACCACGATTTATATTCATTGTTTTCCATTAAAAAAATCGATGGATATCTTGTGCTTTTTAAATCTTCGAAGGCGACCGATGAAGACACTTATTAGGTCCGATGTCTCTCCTATATCAAAAGACTTCGTCAGTAATTTTTAGCTGTTAATATTTTCGATTTCTACTCACGTTGCCATTATTCTTTAATAACTCAAATATTTATTTATCAATTCTAGCTATTTACCTATTTTAGGTAAGAACTTGTCATATTAATTGAAATTCAATGTAATTCAGTCAAAATTAAATTCCATTTACAATGAAAATCGATCAAAAAATATTAAAATCAGCTTTAACACAAATCATAAAATGAAAATGAACAAACTTACGATATACATTGGTGCTTTTTTACTGTACATACTTTTCATACTTTAGTAATAGTTCTCCTTTTGTTATTATGAACAAAAAATTTATAAACAACTTACATAAAACAAAATCATTGTATTATAAAATGAAGCATAAGTAACAAAAATCAAATGAAAAAAATAAATAAAATAGCGGGCAATTGTTAGTATTTCGTTGTGTGAATCGTAAAAGGACATGCATTCCAGAGCCTTTAGGGCTCGTGTGGAGGTGACAGATTAAACAATAAATTTCAAATAAAATTTGTTTATTAAATATTTATACAATAAGATTATATAGTGAATGAACCAAATTTTCGTCATGAAGTCTTTAGGTGAGGCTGTTAGGAGGTTTGGGATGTTTCTGTATATTTTAAGTATTCTCTATGTTTCTGTTTAATTATTCTCTATAGTCCCCAACGTCAGGGGCGTAGCCAGGATTCGTATCTGGGGGTTTAGAGCCATGGAGTAAACGCAAAATTACCTACATTTCTGGGAAAGGGAAACTTCTGCCCTAAATCCAAAAAATTGGGTTCTGATTTATATCCACACGTACTACCAGGGAGTCGCCATATGTGCGTGTAACTGTAAATATTTACAATTTACCCCCGATAACAACAATATTTTAAAACCCATTTTTGGTCTGTGGAGTCTGTGGTTAAACTCCCCCCCCCCCCCGGCTACGCCGCCGACTAACGTGAGCTATATTCTAAATGCATCATTACCATCGATTACCTCCCTAAATATAATTTACTTTATCGTTCTTCATTTTTACGCATTCTTAAGGCTTAATATGTTTCGACAAGTCATTGCGCTATTTTTCGCACTTGTTATTCCTTTGGGATTTTCGTAGGTTTTACAACCTACTAAGTTACCTTCCTTTCCTTTATCCTTTATAATCTTTGTCGTTAAGTGGGGATTGGGATACAGCGGGACTGAACGTCCTAAAAGAGATTTTCATTTCAAAGAAGACTACGAATTTAAACTTACATGCTATTTTTGGGAAAATACATTAATCATTTAAGGCATTGAGGGCAGATACTACTACTCTTTCTCTCTGCTTTGGGAATGTATCAGGCACCGCGGAGAGCTGCATTTTACAATTATGTGCTAAAACCTTTTATCCGCTGGCTATGCGCGACTAAGAAAATTGTTTGGCTTAAAAACGCACCCCATGCCACTCGCCCAAGAGCGAGGAACGCACTAAAATATTTAGCACTAATATTTGAAGATGCGTGAGACATTAGAGCTGATATCTGGAGTTATTATTCAGGTATTTAAAGGGCAGGAGAGAGCCCGTGGGCCTGTACGGAGCAGTTAATCATTTCAAAGGAAAGATTGTCTTGTTTCGAATTGATCTCCTTAATGATCATAAAAAATCAACCGCTGTTCTCTGAATCAGTACCGACTGGGATCGCCATAAATACACATTCATACACACAGATTCGTTTACCGAATGATTAAAAGGCATTAAAAAATGATATCACATAAAATGTTACGAAACCTTTCGTATGAATGCATAATGAACATTAATTCGCAAAATCATAAAATTAAACCAGCATCCTCTCTACATTAATGATAACAATAACAACGAGAAAAAATTCCAAATACATTCCATTATCACCGGACATACACCAACTTAGGAAAAAGGAAAGAGTCACGATAGTTTTCTTGGTTAAAGGTATTAGAACAAAATATTTTAGACACCTCTGAAAAAATCAATCATCCAAAAGAAAATTTACGGGTGATGTGTTCAATATCGGTGAAAACGGTCCAGGGTTGGAGGCTTGGTGGTGCGAAATTACGTCAGCCGTCGGAAAACTTTTAACAATACTAATAGTAAGAACATTCAGAAGGCAGTCATTCCAAAAACAACATCAATAGTGAGAAAGTTCGTAGGATTTCAATAGAAAGATATTTGACCCAGTAAAGATCCTTAATTGGACCACGAATATCAAATAATAATAACGATGGTAACATCTTCAATGGATACAGGAAACCTCAATTATATCCATTTTATTGACAATTATCATTGTTTACGAACACAAATCCATTCACTAACCGGAAATATTGGATAAGCTGGGATTCGAACCCGGGACTCTCATATTTTTATTGCTTTTAATGAACGCGTATGGCAATACATCTCTTTCTACGTTTAAGCGTGACTCATCAAGGTCCCCGGTAGGCCCTTACAGCTGCATACGTCTTCACGGCTGCCATGAGGGTCCCGGAGTTCACGAACGTAGATTCCCTCACAGCCCTTTCGACAGTCCATTCGAAATAGCGGCAATTTCGGAGATATGAAGAGTCGTTCAGCTCGGACTCGCCATGCTTGCTCCGCTCGGTTTGATGCCATTGGATGCCCTCCCTCACGGCCCATTGGCTGCCCTCTGCGCCTGCCCCCACACCCTTTGTTTTCCACTAACGATTGCGATCCCATTTCACGAAGCGCGCGCCTTCGGACCTTCCTTCTTTAAGACGCCGCCTGTCTCTCTGACCCTTCTTTCAATAGAATTATCGGAATGCATCTTTGCCCTGCGAGTGGTCAAGGGCGAAATCTCAACAGCTTATTCTACCAGCGATCCGATCGAAAAAGAGAATCAGGAAAATTTAAACTTTTTCTCTCGCCCTAAGTTAGACCAAGGCACTGTAATTGATTTTGTTACTGTTCTCGCTCCGGTTCGATGAAATCGCGAAATTTCGGTTTGTTTCCGGTCGAATACCGACGGTTGAACCGGTTCGAACCGATTACTTCCGATCAGATTTGTTAGTCCCTCGGAAAATTTTTTACTTCGTGTATTCTTCTTCGCTCCGGTTCGATTAAATCGCGAAATTCCTTTTTAGTCCCGGTTTCTCTCTGGTAATGACGGCCGAAGCTGTAATTACCGATTATTTTGTATATCATAGTCCCTCAGGACGTTTGTATAACCTTTTACTAACATTCACCATAGTAAAGTTTTGGAGTAAATTTCGCGGTATTGCATTTTTAAAAAGTATGAAATCAGCTATAAAAATGCCCTGTTATCGCTCCGGATCAATAGCGAAATTTCTGTTTACTTCCGGTTTCGCTCCGGCAGCGAATGATGAACCTAATGATGAGATTAACTTCCTAATTAGCTATCTGACTGGTAATCCTAGTACTATCCTGAGAAAGAGACCAGTAATAGCCATCCGTTCTCCCTAAAATCTCGCGAAGTCTCTTTGACGTTTGGTCTCGAAAAATCGCGCTCTCGGGGTACAGGAATCACGATATCGCGTATTTCGTTATGTAACTCAGTAATTAATGATTTCTGGAGCATTTTGTGCTTATACTTGGTTCTTCTGTCCTTAAGAGGTTCCCAACAGAGGGTTTCGATCATTTCTGATTCACTGCTATCGGAACTATAATCTCCCGCTCTAAACGAGCCGCTCTGTGCTGTACGCGCTCTAGCTCTATACACTTCCGTTGCGGGTTCAACTCTGCCCAACAGTACTCAAGCAACCAACGAGCCAGCGAGAAATAAGCCACCTCTTTGACGCTCGATTGATTAACCTTTGAGAATGTGGTTACATAGCCTCAACGTTATATTGGTTGACTCTATAACGTCTTGAACGTTCATATTAAAGAAATGCTTTTGCTATCGAAGTCCTCCCGACTACAAACCAAAACGACAAATTAATCAAAACTCTCAATGAAAGCCTTTTTACTTCCAACGAACTTCTCTATTTTCATCAAATTATACAAATAATCAGTATGTTTGTTCAAATATCACTACCTCTAGCCAACGCAAAACACTCATCTAAAAATAACATATTAGTACATTTTACATGACCATATCTGAATAAAGTTTACATATTTTTCTAAACTCCTTTTTGTTCTTAGGAAAGTGTATGAAGACCTCTTCAGGCAAACTGTTCCACTATTTAATCCCTCTATTTATGAATGTGTATTTAGCTACTTTGCTTTCTCAGCTTTAATTTCTTCTTATGATCCCCTCGAGCAATTTAAATCGGTTCTTCTATCCTGCTTCTCTTCTCATTTCAAGCCTCTGCTTATTACCTGAAATATGCCTACCAATCGATTCACCCTCCGCCTTTTTTCTAATTTTACCCAACCAAGAATTTCTAACGCTGTCTTCTTTCTTATAGGTATCTCCGTAATACATATCTAGCAGCTTATCGTTGCACTTTCTCGACCATTTTGATAATATTTTTATCATGTGCATCCCATACATTTTTTTCATATTATAATATTGGCTTCACTATTGCCAATGATTGACCTTTGGCATCCACCTTATAAAGATCCACGTTACAAATCCGAGAAATAAAAGAGTAAATTTTAAGGATTTAACAGAACAAAAATACTTCAAGTTTATGCAATTACAGTCCATTTAATACCACCAAGAGGGCGTCAGTATGTGGTACCGATCAAGAATTCCTCACTTAAGGCCGATCTCTACCACGCTTAGTTACCCTCACGATTTTGTGCCTATTTCCAGATTTTAATTTCGTTATTTAGACAAAATGTAAAAAGAGGGTTTAAAGTTATCGAATTTAAACCACATAATCAGAGATACTGTAATGAATATTTATATAGAAAAAATCGGTGGTATTCTATTAAACATCCGCCTTACATCAAGATGAAAGGGATTGAGCCGCACATGACGGGTTACGACAATAGAAAACATAGGTTTACTTATCATAACATTAGTTTACTAATAGAGATTGTCTCTCGTATCCGAGGTTAGCTGCTGACTAATGTATACCTACTGAAGAAGATGATGGGGCATTCCATGTCAAGTGGACCAATTTTAGAGAAATGCCCCGCTCGACCATCACCGATTTCAATGAAATATTGTGTGATCATAAATTCATATCTTCTATGACCATTTGCGATTGATAATCTATAATTAAAAAATCGTGATCTCGTTTGATATTCAAATAAGGCAGGAATACGAGGATATTACAAACATTTTAATTAGAAAGTGAGATACTACGAAGCAAAAAGAAATGCATTAAATCTAGCGGCGAAATCGCTCAAATACCAAATAAGCTGGTGATATGAGTATCGACATATGGTTTCCATGTCAAGTGGAACAAGTTTAGTGAAGTGCCCCGCTCGACCATCACCGATTTCAATGAAATTTTGTGTGAACATAACTTCATATCTTCTATGAACATTTGCCAAGTTTTATATCCATCGATGAAATATTTGCTGAGATATAGTCATTTTTTTCACCCCTTACCACAGCCTTCTACAGTTAGACATCGATTTTTAGCAAATTGGAGACACGATATCTCAGACAGTATTCCGTTGAGCAAATCAAAACTTGGTATTCTTATACAACCTTTGTTGCTCTATTACATAAAAAAATTTTAAGATCGAATTCTGCGAAGAATATTTGAAGCAAAATCGGCC
>KZ308479.1:171450-259439 GCA_000376725.2 Ladona fulva | reverse complement strand
CTGGCATCTGTTATTAAGACTCCATTCTCATCGACGAGGTGTAAGACGGTGGATTGTTTTCCTCTGGTTTCGCGAACGTAAGACCAGAACTCTTTAGGATTTTTCTCTAGTGAATCACGCAGTGTGATAGATCTATATGCTTCGAATTCTCTACGAGCCTCACTCTTTGCCTTATTTTTGATGTCTACTTATTTACACCGCTGTTCTTCGTATTCATTACTATTGCGTGGAAAAGACTTCATGCGGGAATGAATAACTCTCTGTTTCCTCTGGAGAGACCTTATTTTGGGTTTAACCCATCGCGGTTCCTTGCGATCTCGTACCATTTTCGTTGGGATATATCTAGATGTACCTTCGCGGAGAATATTAAGAAACTCAGACCAGGGTAGTTCAAATAGGTATATTCAGCTCACATTTACAAGATAAGACTCACGAATCTTTCTAAATTATTTTTAAAAGAAAGATCATGCTTTTATGCCTCTAAAACCCTAATTCTGGTTTTTCATCGCGGTCATATAAGGCACGAGAAATCGAAATAAAGGTGAAGTTACCTCCGCCCAAAAAGTGTGGCGCGAAAATTTTAAAGTTTGGTATTTTATATCGCTGCAAATAAACATAAGATTACCGCGATACTTTGTACCTTATAACAAAGTGTTTGATCAAAATTGGGATAGAGAACCAACTATAGAGAAAGTTATCAATGATAAAAGACATTTGCATGTTTGAATAAAAAATTTCATTTTCCGAATGCTTTCTATTAGTTTAAAAATTGAGTGTGAATATTACGAATTTGGTTACGACGCCGAAAATAGGGCATCTTTAGTCCACATTTACGAAACAAGACCTCTCGTATCTCTTTCTAATTGTCTTTATAAGAATTCAAATAGAAATTCCTTAAGCAGAGAATTTGATTTTGCTGTCAACTTTATTTTTCTTAGGTCCTCATGTGAACCATTTGTTTAAGTACGACTAAAGTGAGTTTCATTGAGTACCATAATCATATCATAACAAATCATACAGTATTAATGTATAAAATTAATGTTTCTGAAAGAAATGACGATTAGATCAAAATGTATTGCATATATAGTTATTTGTACTCGGCTAGCCGCGTATCGGCGTGTGGCAGGGGGTTCATGCACCATTACTCCATTTCTCTAATTGATTACTTTCGCGTATCGTTCGCGGAAAAAAATGAATTTTTGAAACGACTTGTTCCAGCGTTTATTTCTTATTTTTCTCGCAGTGTCAGAACACGTAACATGGCGGAGGCATAATATCAGCTACATCTTCTACGAAAGTACCTCCTCTGAACTTATTAAGTAAATGAAGTCTTTGTTTAAATCTTCTATCTTCTAGAGATTCCAATCCTGCGTCCTTAAGCATCTGAGTAACGCTCACTTATTTGTCGCATTTTTACGCAACGTTTCTCCTTTCGCTGTACTTTTTCTAATTCTCGAATGCAACACTTATCGGCAGGATCCCGTACGCTACACGTATACTCATACCCAAGGTGAGGCTTAACCAACGCAAAGTAGCATCGCTCACAGCTTTTCTTCACCCTTACCGAACATTGTCTTAACGAATCCGAATTTCTTAACCACTCGTCTACATATAATACGGATGTGTGCACCCCATGTTAAGTTATCCGTGAGGGTTACTCCCAGATATTTCACTGATTAATAAAGTTTTCAGTCGGAGGCTGTACGAGTAATCATTGGCAAAAGATTTTCCTTCGAAGATATTAATTAGTGAACGTTTGTTTTTATTGAGGTCTAATTACCAATCATCGTACTATTTTATAATCCAATTCGTTCGACTGAGTTAATATGTCGTCTCTAATTTCTATTCCATTATAAATTATCGTGTCGTCCGCAACATCCTGTTAATACAAAATTCTCTATCCGATGGAATTTAGGCGACAATAGGAAAGTCTAATGGACTATTAAACGTACGTAAGAACGCGTGTTAACACTTCAACATTGCTTATATGCCTAATTATTTCTGAAAAAATATTTTAAAAGAATTCTCACACGAACCTGAGCTATCTATTTTAAGAAACTATACAGAGTTAGAGATAAGACTCATGTAAAGATTTTATTATGTCATAAGTACTTCCCCACCTGCTAAAAAATGTCCTTTTATGCTAAGAACTAAAAGATTTTCATCGCCGAATAATCGGCTAACCTTAATAAATCATTAACTCCACCTTTCCAGCAACGACTGCATTACAGTTGGCCAAACCATAAATCGCGCGAAACTGAAACCATCAAAATTCGCATTTCCCTATCACACGTTCTGCTATATCTTGCGATGTACGTGGAGTAATTGATTGGATCTTAATTCAACGGGAGATTTGGATTAATTTAGTCCTCTTATTCCAGCAATCTCATGTTTCAGATCATGATGTGAGTGGCGATAATGTAAAAGGATAAGAATTCGAACAGGTGTTTTGTAAACTAAATGTTATACTATATATTGCTAACGAAAACTATCTTTGCACAGAAGACGGGGGCACAGTATCGGGAGAGTTAAAAGTGCTGATTCTTTTGGTACAGCTTGATTTAAACATTTCGACTTTAAATGTGAAGTTTGCATTCGTAGCCATCCAAACATATTTCATGCGAATGCTAAAGATTATCTTTAGTAATCCTTGTTTTCATCGTGCGTCTTCATAATAGATTACGTCTTTCTTCAGGGCGAGATTGCGACTAAAAAGTCTCCTCTTATATCCAACCCTTTGTCATTTTAAGAGGGGATAAGTATAGACAAAAATAGTAATAAAAACAGAAAAGGAAGAAACTACAGAGTGGATTAAAAAAATACTAATCCCAAAACTTAGGAAAAATTGTCCAACTGCAGGAAAACACCCGCAGAAAGGGAGGTGTGTAAAAACCTGCGAAACCTACATATAGTGATGGCTAAATTTTAAATGAAAAATCCAAAAAAAATAGAACACTGTAACCTAAAAAGAAAACATCAATAATAAAAGAGAAAAAAGCATACAATGGCATGGCAAAGTGTCCATACCAGAAGACATTTAGCTATGAATAATTAATAGGAACTATGAAAACATACAAGTTGAATATATACGACACAAAATTAGAATACCATATTGATAATGTTACAATTGAAAAAAATATTCAAAAGCAACAAACATGAGAACCGTAGAGAAGGACCGTAAATTGCATAAAAAAGACAAAAGAACAGCAATAAAAGTTACATCTTAAAAAATAAAAATCATAGTAAGAGAGTGACAGAAGAGAGAGAGGGTTGTGGTGAATTTGAGTATTCAGAGACAATTTAGACGTAAATTTGCGTTGAGGATGAAAGAGAAAGTTACACTAATTTCTTCCACAATTGTAGAAACTCCAACCCCGTACACCTTCACGGGTTAAAAAAAATCTAGAAACGAGTTTAAGCATGAACAATGTATTATTATGCTATTCAATTATTCCAAAATTTGTAGTATGCAACACATCTATGCTATTCCATGTCTTTAGAAATCCTTTCATTGCCAATCTCTTAAAATAAAATTGTAAATTTAATTTTCATTATACACCAATTCTCTTCCAATATCTAAGTGGAAGGACTAGTAAATAAATTAAGTGAAAAATGCGAATTCACTTGAATTTTATATCTTTTAAATTTACCTTATAATAATAATGCGACTTTATTCGGGCGAGAATACCAAGACTTTTCTTAAATGTAACTCTTCGTCTGATGAAACTCAAAAAGAAATAGCTTGCAAAAAGTGCAAGGAGAAAACTACTTTGTGACTTTAGAAACTAGGTTTGTAGTACATTGGAAAAATTACACCATAATAAAAAAACATCCACAAGAAGGGGAGTGTGACAAACCTACTGAAAGTCAAGGTAATTTTTCTGCGAATCCGACAAAAGAATGAAATTGAAATTAAAATAGAAAAATCAACAAGTAACAGAACCTCCGAAACCTTCTGATACTTATCTAAGCTTTAAGGAAAAAGACCGATTAATAACTGACACTGCAAAACGTCATTGGTGTCTGGCAGGGGAATAAACGCCGACATCCCAATATAATTTTTCTTAGCATATTACTTTACACATCGAAGAGATTTCGCCTTCTGTCTTTTGTCCAATAATCAATCCAATTGACGTCATCCTAGTTATTCTTATTTATTTCCGTATGGTATTCGCGTATATTTCAGTAAAAATGCAAAAGGGAGCAAATTTTTCGTTAGATATTATATTCTGACGAATTGCAAAACAATTACGTAAATCGCTATACAAAGTATGTCATTAATATAATTAATTTAAAATGTATTCTTACAACATGAAATTCAGTAAAAGATGAATAACCTACAAGTTATATCACCGACTATTTTCAGAAAAAGTTCTGAGTAAATATTTAATGAAGAAAAAATACGTCGACATCAACGTTGATTTTTCCTCTAAGTCTAAATGCAGTAGTTCGTTGTATATTTTCATTCTCACGTATGTACACAGGTAAATATTCCATTTATATTAATCTAAAAATTTGAGATTTTATTGCACATTTGCTTCCTGTATTATCTCAGATTTAAGTCTGAAATTTCCCACATCTTCCCGCCCTCCACTTTCATTTTTTCTACATTTCACACTCGTACTTTTCTCGTGTAATTCTTGAATAGGGATCCGACTGAGAAGTGCGAAATCCTAAGCAGTTAAATTAAAACGTGAATAAGATCTTTATATTTTGGCACGCACACAGAATTAACCACGTTTGTTCAGGTGATCTATTTGTCTCCTCAGTGACTGGAGACAAGGAAGCCAATGTTTCCTGACCTCTACACCTCCCGCAGGGCGCGTTCCGAGAACGCAGGGGGCTACCGTAAGTGCACACTGCCCACGGGGCGCCTTGCCAACGGTTGACTGATTAAATAATTCCAGGAAACTCAAATCCGCGTTTTCTCGAAATATTTTTTCTCGGAATGCCATTAAAATTTCAGCCCCTCACTGCTTCCCAAACGGCCAATATCCAAGGGTTAAAAAAATGTGTCGAACGTATACTTATTTCCGTTCCCATGGGAAAGTGACGAACCCCACCAAAATTTAGTGACGCACCTTCAGAATGGAAACTCTAAAATAAGAGGTTGTGAATGAAAGAACTCCATTGGACATTCGCATTATGATGAGATACCGTTGTGTGTATACATTGGTTTATAAATCCTGTGCATTTAATTTTCTGTAATATATTAATTTGACTGTCGTTTGAATCAAAATATTAATGGCTCGAAACATCGATTCATAGAATTAATCGCCATAAGACCATTCGTGGTTACTTGGTAACATATAAATACAACCCAACCAATTTCCATANCCAAGCCTCTGTTTATTACCTGAAAGATGCCTACCAATCGATTCACCCTCCGCTTTTTTTCTAATTTTACCCAACCAAGAATTTCTAACGCTGTCTTCTTTCTTATATCTCCGTAATACATATCTAGCAGCTTATTGTTGCACTTTCTCGACCATTTTGATAATATTTTTATCATGTGCATCCCATACATTTTTTCCACATTCTAATATTGGCTTCACTATTGCCAATGATTGACCTTTGGCATCCACCTTATAAAGATCCACGTTACAAATCCGAGAAATAAAAGAGTAAATTTTAAGGATTTAACAGAACAAAAATACTTCAAGTTTATGCAATTACAGTCCATTTAATACCACCAAGAGGGCGTCAGTATGTGGTACCGATCCAGAATTCCTCACTTAAGGCCGATCTCTACCACGCTTAGTTACCCTCACGATTTTGTGCTAATTTCCAGATTTTAATTTCGTTATTTAGACAAAATGTAAAAAGAGGGTTTAAAGTCTAATATTATCGAATTTAAACCACATAAACAGAGATACTGTAATGAATATTTATATAGAAAAAATCGGTGGTATTCTATTAAACATCCGCCTTACATCAAGAAGAAAGGGATTGAGCCGCACATAACGAGTTAAGACAATAGAAAACATAGGTTTACTTATTATAACATTAGTTTACTAATAGAGGTTTGTCTCTCATGTCCGAGGTTGACTACTGACTAATGTATACCTACTTAAGAAGATAAAGGGGCATTCCATGTCAAGTGGACCAATTTTAGAGAAATGCCCCGCTCGACAATCACCGATCTCAATGAAATATTGTGTGAACATAAATTTATATCTTCAATGAGCATTTGCGAAGTTACGTTTTACATCCATCGATGAAATATTTGCTGAGATATAGTCATTTGTTTCACCCCCTACTACAGCCTTCTACAGTTTGACATCGATTTTTAGCAACTTTGAGACACGTTATCTCAGACAGTATTCCATTGAGCAAACACAACTGAGTAAAAATTTTCATTTTCTCAATGCCGTCCGTTACTTTAAAAATTGAGTGTAAATGTTGCGATTTCCGTCACGACGCCGAAAATACATTTACATTTACATAAATACCCCGCGAACCGCCGTAAGGCGTATGGCAGGGGGTGTTAAAACACCAACATCCCTAAATAGCTACCCTATNGCGCCACTGGCGGCTTGCGGGATATGAATCTAAATCTGTTTTAGCGATTATTTTCTTGTAACGCTTGGTCGTCGCCTCTCGAAGATCGCGCTATTATATGGCAACCATTCCCCTAATAGTAATTCCTTCCAATATGCAAGTATCGACATAATCGATTCACCCACAGCGTTCTGAAAGTACGCCCAAACAGATCCTAAAGGATATCGTCATTCCAGTTGGTATGCCCTGGGAAAAGATCGCCAGGCAGTCATAGATAAGATTAGAAATAATATGGTCCGAAACTTAAGCAAGAATTCGCCAAGTCACCCCCTGCCCCTTGCCACCGGAGTCAAGCTGAAAATGAGTCACCTTCAACAGTGGAATTAACGATGCTTTTCGTTGGGGAGAAAACACCACCGCGAGACGTCTCACACTTATCTCTCATCAGTCATTTTTCGAATCATGTTAAAATTTTCGGAAGTACCAAAATGGTTTGCTGCATTTGTTATCGTAAACTATGAGAGTAAATATTTCATTCTTTGGCTATTCTTTTATTGGCACGTTATAAATGAACATTTTGCTGAAATAAAGTTGCTTTTTTAAGTACTTACATTTACATTAATATTCACATTTGTACAACCGCAAGCCGCCGTGTGGCGTATGGTACGGGGTGTAGAAACACCGAATGCCCTAATTTAATAAAACGCTATCTGATTTGTATACCTAATGCTATCTGGAATAATATACCAGTAATACCTATCCGTTCTCTCTATATTCTCGCAAATTCTTTTCGTCGTCTGGTCTCGAAAATTGCGCTTGGTGAGTATGGGAATCTTAAAATCACCAATAGTAATATGCTAATAGTTTTCCAAACAAACTATTTTTGCTCAGAACACTTGCAAAAACGCTCCTTGTAGTGTTAAAATATAAACATATAATCAAGGATTTGCATAAGTGCACTTTTGTCTCTCAGTTACTCTCTACTCTTTAATAAAATCTAGAATTCCCTTTTCGTTGTTTCGTTGATGATCCAGGGTGGCTGAAAATGAAAATTCCCTTCCATACATTTACTATTAATTTTGGCACTACTTCCTGCATTTAATTGTGTGGCGAAACTATATATTATTGTAAATTTTATCTTTCCTATTGATTTTTAGAAACTGTTGGCGAATCCCTTATCAAAGTTCGGAAAATGTTCGCGCAAGCGAATAACTGGTGAGCTGACAATGGTTTGAATATCTTGATGTTCTGAATTAAACAATAAAACCTCGCAAAGAATCTCCATCAAGAACATGACGCAAATGTTACGTTTACTGTATATCCCACAAGTGAGATGATTTAGGTTTTTAGATTTAGAATATTACCCCGCGAGCCGCCGATTGGCGTATGGCAGGGGGTGTATCAACACCAAATATTCGTACCTAATCTATCCTGTTAGCCTCTCTAATGCTCCGAGAAAAAAACGACCAGAAGTAGCTACCTGTTCTAGCGATTATCTCCATATATCGCTTGGTCGACGCCTCTCGTGATCGCGTTCATTTTGAACTGGAATTATATGGTTTCTAAAGAGAAAATTGTTTCTTAAGATGGTCTCTAAAGAGAAAATTATAGGTAATTTAGGTGTGAAAAAACCTAGGTAACAGGATTCAGCGTTAAGAAACAAAATATTAGAAGGGGATGTGAATAAATTACGCAAGACTACTGCTAATAATAACCAGGAGTGTAAAAGAATCTATTAACAAAATGAGTAATATTTAGACAAAAAGAGGAGCTGAGGCATCGATCCGATCGATACAGTCTCTGCAGCGGATTCCGCGATATTGAGTAACGAACTTTCGAACGTAAAAATTAAATCAATGGCACAAAACCAGCTGAAAAGATTTCCCTTATATGCCAATCTAATAAATTACAAAGATGTTAAGAAGAGAGGTAAAGTAATCTCAGACATGGGCCATTCCATGGCAAGTGGACCAACGGTCCCCGCTCGACCATCACCGATTTCCATGACATTTTGTGTGAACATAACTTCATATCCTCTATGGACATTTGCCAAGTTTTACATCCATCGATAAAATATTTGCTGAGATATAGTCATTTTTTTCACCCCCTACCACAGCCTTCTACAATTAGACATCGATTTTTAGAAACTTTGAGACACGTTATCTTAAGCAGTATTCCGTTGAGCAAAACAAAAATTGGTATTCCTGCACAACCTTTGTTTTTCTATTACACAAAATAATAAGAAATCTTTTAAGAGCGAAATCTGCGAAGAACATTTAAAGCAAAACTGGCCAAAAGAATANGAAGAAAATTTGAAGCAAAATCGGCCCAAAAAATTATGGCTCAAAAAAAATTTAAAGTTTGGCATTTTATATCTTTTGAAATAAACATTAGATAAACACGAAACTTTGTGCGTTGTAACTACTCTATATAAAGTGTTTGAATAAAAAGTTTCATTTTCTGAATGCCGTCCGTTAGTTTAAATATTGAGTGCAAATGTTTCTTTTTTCTTTCACGACGCCGAAAATATAGGGTATATTCAGCTCACATTTACAAGAAAAGACCCTCACGAAACTTTTCCAAATTATTTTTAGAGGAAATAGTTTGCTTTTATCCCTCTAAAAACCTAATTCTGGATTTTCATCGCGGGCGTATAAGGTCCGAGAAATCGGGATGAAGATGAAGTTACCTCCGCCCGAAAAATGTGATGCGAAAAAAATTTAAAGTTTGGCATTTTATATCTCTGCAAATAAACATAAGATTAACGCGATACTTTGTATCCTATAACTACTTAACACAAAGTGTACGAATAAAAAGTTTTATTTTCCGCATGCTTTCCGTTAGTTTAATAATTGACTTTAAATATTACGAATTTCGTTACGACGCCGAAAATAGGGTATTTTCAGTTCACATTTACAAAACAATACCTTCTCGTAAGTCTTTCCAATCCTCTTTATATAAAAAAGCATGCTGTTATCCCTCTAAAAATGTAGACTTGGTTTTTCATCGCTGGCATTTAATCCCTAAAAATAAGGATGAATGTGATGAAGTTGCTATGGAAACATCTTGTACATTAGATTACTCGTCTATTGCTGATTTTACATTGCGACACTTAATTTTCGTTATTTCCTGATTAACTTTGAGTCTTTTGTCGTCAGAATAGAATCATTTAGTGAATTATGTTCCTTACACGTATCGGCTGTTATTCGAATTTGTTATTTCTTCTGAACTGCATTATTCGGAGCGAGGCAATGCCTACCCACGCGCCTTTCGTAAGAGGACCACTTTACACTCTTCTAAGGATTACTTGAACTTAAGAGCTTAAAAATCACATCTGTGTTTACAGATGAATTTGGACACACGAGAGAAAATGCGGAAAAAGTTTTTTCCAGAGCGAGGAGTAAATCTGTATTCGGCAGCTAAATCTACGAAAATACCCTACAACCCGCTTTCCGCGTTTGGCAGGGGGGAACTCGGAAAACTAAGGTTAGAGTAAGCCAGTTCGTTTCGTAAAACTTCGGCGACTAAGGATTTAACGTGTGTAATTTACTTGTTGTGTGCTATTTCTTATAATTCTTGTGTGCTATACCCTGTAGGTCCACTAGTGGTGTTCTGCTTCAACGACGGCGGCTAAATATTTTGCAAATAATTTAGTGTTTCCCCATTTTAGCATGTTTTGGATGACGGATTCTGAAGTGATCTCTTGCTCTCATTTTACGGTCATATTTTCAGAACCTTCTATAACTTCTCTCTTCAGATTTTGCATTTATAGTTTATATTATAGTGATTTAACTTACGTAAAATGGATCTCAACAAGACAAACGAAGAAAGAATTGATGTGAGGTTGTAATAGAGAAACATAGCATTCTTCCCCATTGTTAGGGATTATATGCCTGCGATTAAAAATCAAGTCTACATTTTTAGAGGGATAACAGCATGCTCATTTATATAAAGAGGATTAGAAAGAGTTTCGAGAGAGTCTTTTATTACCCTATTTTCGGCGTCGTAACGAAAATCACAACATTTGCACTCAATTTTTAAACTAACGGACGGCATTGAGAAAATGAAACTTTTTATTCAATCACTTTGTATAGAGTAGTTATAAGGCACAAAGTTTTGTGTTTATCTTATGTTTATTTCAAAAGATATAAAATGCCAAACTTTAAATTTTTTTCGAGCCATATTCTTTTGTCAGGTTTTGCTTCAAATGTTCTTCAGAGATTTCGCTCTTGAAAGATTTCTTATTATTTTGCGTAATAGAACAACAAAGATTGTGCAGGAATGCCAAGTTTTGTTTTGCTCAACGGAATACTGTCTGAGATAACTTGTCTCAAAGTTTCTAAAAATCGATGTCTAACTATAAGGCTGTGGTAGGGGGTGCAACAAATGACTATATCTCAGCAAATATTTCATCGATGGATGTAAAACTTGGCAAATGTTCATAGAGTATATGAAATTACACAAAATGTTATTGAAATCGGTGATGGTCGAGCGGGGCACTTCTCTAAACTTGGTCCACTTGACATGGAATGCCACAAATGTCGATNATCTTTCAAAATAATTTTTACCTACAAATCATTAAATGTATGGTTTTTGTAGTCAATTTTAAGGGGCGGCAAATAAACTGGGGGCGGCTCTGCTTACTCGTAATGCTTTTCCATTTAATATCATAACTAACCACAATCATAAAATCGATATCTTTGTCAGTTAGTTTGATTCTGACGAATTTTTCGATTAACTCCCATTGTTAGACTGATCTCCTCACATAAAGAGAAGCCAACCCATGAGTCTTAAATATTGCCGAAACGCTGTCGAACTTTGACTCCTTGCTAACAAACCGAACTGCTCTACGTTGGACTATCTCAAAAAAATTAAGGTTAAACCTTCTCTATAAACACTGCAGATCTCATAGGAATATTCAAGAAGATGCCGAATATGGGTAATGTTTGAGGGTACTGTGCTATCAACATTTATGCATCAATTATGTCTGTAGAAAGAGTAAATAAATTTAACAGATATGGCCTCGATAATGTAAAACCCCACCATAAAAATAATAAAGATGTGGACTAGTAATTAAACAATATCTAATACAATTATATACGCTATTTTTGCAATATTCTACATACATTACGTTACACTATCTCTTTTTTATCTATCAGTACTGAATCCTTCGTCTGAATGCCCTACTTGTGTCATCTCCAGAAATCACCTGTAAAAGAAGTACTACATCTTTGTTATTTCAACGTAAAGAAGATTCATCCTTGTGATATCTTCAATCGCTCCAATCGCTTCTTTTCGTCTAACCTCGCCGCAAGAGCAAAATATTAATGAAATTAATAAAATATTTGCATTGTATATTCTATTCTTATAACACTCGAACTATCGATTTAATTATAAAACTAATTAAAATTATTTTAACTCTCCAACTACTTTCATAAGGTTTTATTGATATGAGCGACAATTTATGTATTTTATTTTTACTTCATCAACCTATTTAACGAAATATTTAAAGATATATTGCCACCTCTCGAGCCGCTCTGCGCTGTACCTTTACAAAATCGGCAATTATTTTCATGTAGTAAAAGATCCCGGAGCGAGCACCAATATTCACGGTAAAGAAAGTGGACAAGGGATGAGTAATTTACTACCTTTACTGATGGACAACCTCTACTCATAGGTGTTTGAATTCTATTCGCGTAAACGAAGATGGAATAAAAATGCATCTACCATTAAGTTCCGATATTGAGACACTGAAGTTGCTGAGAAATCACTTATATATGTTCTGCATGGGACCATTTTTGTAAGTTTCTCTTCGAAAGGGAGTATTTGACTTAAGCTACGAAGAACAACTGTTAGTGGTCCCACCCGTGGCCCTCTTAAGCCCCAAATCCGCCCCCGCGGGGGGCCTCCCCTGACTTTCTCTTTTCGTCCTCTTCCTGGGGCCCTCAATGTGCCATTGAGGTCAGGCCAGGGTTTTTTTGTGGGAGGCGGGGGAATCCTGGAAAACCGTCTGACAATACAAACACCACCTCTGTTGATGGCGTGTCCACTGCTGTTGTAAATAAGAAATTTGTTACCTGTGGGTCCGGCCCACATCCGTTTGCTCCCCTGAGATACCTGTCTTAGATTTTGTCCTAATTAGTGGAGATGGTAAAAGGTTAAATTCAAGCATGAGGAGAATTCATTTATATATTTTTTACTGAATATTTTTGTTGCTTATTTATTCATTCGTTTACTTATTTATTAATTCGAGCTTTGCTGCAGTATGGCGATAGTCAGGCAGCTGCCATAACACTTTTTAAATAATTACCCATACCACTTAATAGTGGTAGTAATTTTACAATTATTAATTTGCTCCTTTCTATCTATCAAAACAATGTATTTACATTTATATACAGAATGATTCAGAGTTATCGTTCATATCCCCTCTCGAGCAAAACTTTATGGACTAGTAATTAAACAATATCTAATACAATTATATACGTTTCGATAGCAGTGTATCAGAGTAGATCAAAAATCTCGGCTGATAGTCTCTTAAAGACAGAAGAACCGAGTATAGGCACAAGTTAATCCAAATAATTTCAAGAACTGATTTAAATTATGAAATTGTGATTCCTTTTCTCAGTGAGCGCGATTTTTGAAGGCAGACATCAAACAGATTTCGCGTGATTTTAGGGAGAACGGGTAGCTGTTATGGGTCTCTTTTTCTGTGTAGTATTAAGTATACGAAAATAGGTAGCATATTATGGAATTCGGTGTTATCGTACCCCCTTCCTTATTCCATTTGGCTATTCGCGGAGTACGAATTTAATGATTTCGGAATTATTTAGTAATTCTCCCATAAATGATAATTGAACACTCACATGTGTTCACTCAGCAATGAGGGTGAGCTGATTTATTTCATTTACATTTACATTGGTGGATCGCGAGCCGCCAAATGGCGTATGGCAAGGGGTGATAAAACACCTAGCTCCCTAATTAGCTACTATACCGAAAAGGAGACCAGTAATATCTATCCGTTATCGGTGTAATCTCTCGAAATCACATTGTCGTCTAATCTCGGAAATCGCGCTCGCTGAGTACGGGATTCACAGTATAGCGTAATTCGTCGTGCAGATCAGTGCTTAAAAATTTCTGGAACAGCTTGTTTCTATACTCGGTTCTTCTATACTTAAGAGATTCCACTCAGAGGGTTTTCATCGTTTTTAGATCTACCTATCTATTTTAAAAGTAATGAGATCTTTATACGAAATGTAACAGTTAAGTGTTTACCGAGTGTTATTTTAATGAAGGTTTAGATTTAGATTTAGGTCCATATCCCGCAAGCCGCCAGTGGCGTATGGCAGGGGTTGTATCAACGCCAAAGGCTTAATCTAATCCATCCTGTTCGCATCTCTAATGCTCTGCGCAAAAGAACGACCAGAAGTAACTATCTGTATTATAGGTTATACGGCACGAGACAATTATGGAAACCGGAAACGTTTATATTTGAGGAAAAAATAGTACAACATTTGATATCCGGTAGGCGATTGATATCGTCCTCGGGCGCCCACACAACTGACGGCGCTTCTGCGTAACCGAAAGCAGAACTTACAATTCACATTTACATTTTAAATCAACTTTGTAAGCCACCAATGGACTGTTGAAGATGGAGTGTTAACACCGAAATTCATATCGTATTCTATAGTTCGTTATCTTCTCAAATTCTCTGCGAAACAAAAGATTAGAATATATAATTTGTGTTAGCGATTGCTTACTTGCAGAGCCGCGCCGTCCTATGGGGTGCGTCGCACCCGAGCGGCGGCAACAGAAGCGTAGCCAACCATTACTATTATTACAACAACTTTACTTGTTGTTATCTGTGTATACACACGACTTAAGGAAATATTACGATGTGAAATTAAATATTGACAGACTTTTAGAGTTCAGAATTAAGGATAACTCATGACTCAAGACGGGTAACTCAAGAGAAGGGAGTATTTTTTCAGTGGATTTAATCGGAGTTACATATTTTGCAATACAATTTTTATTAGAAACTTTCATATATAGTTGTGAGAGATTTCATACAAATCATGCAATTTAAAGTTATGCGCATTGCGATGATAATGTTATTCGAAAGTAATGGGAACTTAAAAATTTACTATTCCTTATGCTATTTACTAAGTCGGCATAGGGGATATACATAATTGATTGTTACTGATGTTTTGTAACCAAAGAAAGCTGGGGAACGAAGTCATAAGCATTGGTTTTTCAGTCTTTCAAAATAATTTTTTACCTACAAATCATTAAATGTATGGTTTTTGTAGTCAATTTTAAGGGGCGGCAAATAAGCTGGGGGCGGCTCTGCTTACTCGTAATGCTTTTCCATTTAATATCATAACTAACCACAATCATTAAATCGATATCTTTGTCAGTTAGTTTGATTCTGACGAATTTTTCGATTAACTCCCATTGTTAGACTGATCTCCTCACATAAAGAGAAGCCAACCCATGAGTCTTAAATATTGCCGAAACGCTGTCGAACTTTGACTCCTTGCTAACAAACCGAACTGCTCTACGTTGGACTATCTCAAAAATATTAAGGTTAAACCTTCTCTATAAACACTGCAGATCTCATAGGAATATTCAAGAAGATGCCGAATATGGGTAATGTTTGAGGGTACTGTGCTATCAACATTTATGCATCAATTATGTCTGTAGAAAGAGTAAATAAATTTAACAGATATGGCCTCGATAATGTAAAACCCCACCATAAAAATAATAAAGATGTGGACTAGTAATTAAACAATATCTAATACAATTATATACGCTATTTTTGCAATATTCTACATACATTACGTTACACTATCTCTTTTTTATCTATCAGTACTGAATTCTTCGTCTGAATGCCCTACTTGTGTCATCTCCAGAAATCACCTGTAAAAGAAGTACTACATCTTTGTTATTTCAACGTAAAGAAGATTCATCCTTGTGATATCTTCAATCGCTCCGTGATAATCAAACTTATATCTACACTACATAAATACTCTGCAATCCGCCTTTCGGCGTGTGGCAGGGGGTGTAAACAAAAGGCGTTCGACTAATTCAATTCGGTTTTAAGGCGCAATGAAAGATTTCGAGAATTTCCTTGAGAGAGGAATTGTCACGACACAATGCGTAGAAACAAAGAAAGTGTCTTTTGGTCCCGTTTAAGAAATGCGCGTTAGTTGTCGTACGCAATAAGAAAGCGGAGGAGACACAAAAAATGACGGACGGAGGTTATTTATGGATATTTTCACGATCCCCGTAATTTGCTCGCAGCTTACCTGCGCCATGACTAATGTGGACCATTTTACAGCGTGCCTTTTACGAGGGGCAATATCTACCTTCTTGGCCTCTTCTTTATTGATGAATTCTCTTTAAAACGACTCTCCCTAACGGTCCACCTGAACTCGCCTTGCTTCGCCACATCTCGGGATGTTTCAGTGTCTAAATTTACATGTTTACTCTGCAAGCTGCAAGTGGGGTGTGGCAGGGGGTGTACTAACACTAACATCTCTACCTAGGTCTTTCTTTTTGGCCAGAGGGGCATCTCCAGTGCATATAGGGATACATATTCATATAGGGATATTTGCATTCATGTTTATGAATTTACATATTTACTCTGATAGATACAGGTGGGGTGTGGCAGGGGTTGTATTAACTCTAATATACCTACCTAGGCCGAGAGTCTCATTGACAAGAGGGGTATCTGCAGATTTTAAGTTATATTTAAATTCGTGCAAAGTAAGTCTCGATTGGCGGAGAAAATAAAGGACTATCTTTTCAACACGAACTCTGGCAAATCATAGCTACAGTTACAAATCATCCTCAGTGATTCTACTTTTGCGTGATTTTACAGGCCGCATTGGCAGATTAGTTACCCGAGCTCCAGCTAATCGGAATTTTCTTATTTTACATAATTACCCTTTGTAAAAAGAAAACAAATTAGAGCCGTTAAATTAGTGAGGCTTATTGAAAACCAACTCATTATAATTTGACAAGTTCTTAAATAACTATGTTTGCGGACTTGTGATTCGAAGGAATCGGATTGAAACGCTCATAAAGTATAGAAAATTGATTCTCAGAGATTAAAGAGCAGGGCTGGGCCGTACCAAGACTCGTCCGCATCACGTTATTCCGAGGTTTTTATAAGGTACTGATACCTTTGTGGTTTTTAAATTAACGAACCATTTTATGTAATGTACTACGAGGAGTTTCTCACTATACTGATGAATGGTAAATAGTCAAAAGCTTTCTTGATATTTGATTGTTACTATAAATAATCAACCTATTGATGCGTATTAGGAAGATTTCTAGTAGAATTTTGGTGAAATTAATCTGGACTAAAAAGTCCCTGGAATTAATCGATGATAATCGCTTATTATTAAAGTGCATTTGCTTTCTATTAATTAATCTATTTCCTTTCATTTGTTCTTATCTATAAAGTAGAAAGTTTTTATGTGTATATGTTGGTCTTACTCTCAAGAACCAGATGTCGCACAACTTTGAAACTTTGAAGATTGTTAAATGCCTTCCCCGGACAGACAGTAGGCTATTAATTCCGCATAACTGTCCCCGGTTCGACTCCAGACGCTTTAAACTGTTTCCATAAGAAATGCATGTAAATCTCAATTTTATGGCTTCCGTGTTTTATTCCATTTGCAAAAAATTTAATGATGATTGAAGTAATAATATTGGCATCATCTAAACGAGGATTATTGCTAACATATATCAAAACGAATACAAAAAAAATCCTTTAATAGTAGAAGAATTAAAAAAATTGACATTTTTAATATTTTTTAGTAGAAGGGCGCAGCGTGACCCCCATCCCGGGATGCCAATACAGCTCGGGCCGGCCCTGGAGCTGGATATCGNTTGCTAACATATATCAAAACGAATACAAAAAAAATCCTTTAATAGTAGAAGAATTAAAAAAATTGACATTTTTAATATTTTTTAGTAGAAGGGCGCAGCGTGACCCCCATCCCGGGATGCCAATACAGCTCGGGCCGGCCCTGGAGCTGGATATCGCTAAATTTAGAAGAAATTCGGAAATTCGAGGTAAAACAGCTCGTGGCCGCCGATCCGGCCGCCCTTCCGCTGCGCCAACCGAGAACTATTTATTTCGCGGCCTTTTCACGAGGATTTCAGGTGTTAATGATGGGAAGAAGATTCGGAGCGTCTAATGAATCGCTAATCTTCTCCTCGGAAAGTAATGGGAGTGCGAAAAACCGATAAACGATATCATAACACTGCCTCGAATTAGCTCTTTCGTTTGTACTCGTCCGTTAAAAGATCCGTTTATTTCCCAAGTAAAACATCGCTCGTCTAACAAGAAGTCTCTTTCTAAAGCGATGAATGGACGACGGAGGGCATTTTAGCACTTCCGAAGCAATTTGGGGAGGAGTTTGAAAAATTAACAAGTGACCGTTCTTTTTAAGATAGTTCTCAGCGTATTACAAAACCACTGACATTCTTAATTCTCGCTCTCAGACGTGCCAAGTTCTAATCGATTTCACAAAACCCATTGCCTCCTGAATTTCGATCGTTCCGTCTTTTATCAACACAGTTCCAACCACTAAAATTGTGGTTATTAAATACAAATCGTTCAACTTTTCGCGACTACATTACGAGGTATGCATAACCATTCACGCACATCCTGTTTGAAGAAGTGGTTCATGACCACGCATTTATTGATCCGTTTGATTTAGGAATTTAATGAGTGATTTGAGACTAATATCTTTCGCAGCACATCGATAATTAATTTCGAGTTTATTTAGTACTATGCGAAGGTCATGGTGGGATATTTAAACGGATGTTTATATTTTTAGTGGAAAAAAACGATGAGGTTCATATAATCAAAAGTATATCGAATTGCGATGAGAATTGTTAAATATAAGAAGAAAAGCTCCTGGAGGGCTCCCGGATAGCCAAGTGGGCAACGCGTTCGACTTCAGTGAAAGCGGTCCCGGGTTCGATTCCCGGTGGGGGCCTACGTGCGAAATGACCTAAGCTGTCGAAGCACTTTTAGCAATACTACTACTACTAAGAGCTCCTGGAGAGCCAATATGGTAACGCTTTCGCCTTTGATGAAAGCGATCCCGGGTTCGATTCCCTGTGGAAGCACTTTTAGGAATATTGCTGCTAAATAATAATAATATTTTATTAATCCAACGACTTGCAAAGTATGTATAAGGGAATTTAATTAATAAGATAAAACAATCAATAAATACATTAAACAGATACTAATCACATCGGAAATCCACTTTACACTTAACTTCGATTACAACATTCATATTTACACCAACAACACATCACTTATCAATTACAAATATACACCGCACTACATTACATTCCATCACAAATACAATATAACAATAAACGCATTACACCCATTACAGTTATATATTTCGTTTTTACGAGTACATGTTATTATATATTATAATCTAATTATACGTGTTTTCCATTGTCAAATGTAACTATCTTTTTGAGATGGATGTAAAACAATGCATAGATTTTCGTTTGAAGAAGCCTGAATTTTTAGAGAAGTCTCCTTGATAAATCAATGAATGTTTCTGTTGACTACATTCAGTAACGAGAGGAATGAATACGCATCTCTCAACCCTACCTTTGATAGCTTACTTACCGAAGTAATTTCTGATTTGTATAATTAAGGTTGTTGTTGGAAGAAAGCTCAAAATATCATCAACAATGACAAAGAAAAGAAAGAAAAAAGGAAAGCATTGTTGATTGTTTTTTGAGTTTTCCTCCAACAACGACTATCTCAACCATCAGTGGCTATTTCTAATCTATAATTAAGGTTGATTTTTTGTTGATATCGAATAATACATTATTTAAATGTGAATCGCAGATTAGGAAAGAAAAAATCGTCACTTGAAATCTGGTAAAAATAAGAACGTAATAAGAATTACTTTAAGATAACGAAGAGCTTCTACCATACACCTGTACAGCATCTGATGTGACACGAAATTTAAGTATTGGAAATTCAAGAGAAAAATTTTTCATATTTTCAATTCCAAAACAAATGAAGCCCCATAGTCATAATAATGTTACAAACTTCTATTGGGGAAATTGTTGGAATGAACTATGTTGAACCTGAGATTTTAGATTTGTAGAAAATAGTGAATTAACCAATAGCTGCGACCAGAGGCGTTGTAAAGGGGGTATTTTTCGTGGTTAAAAACCCCCATGAGAACAGAAATAATTGTAAACGAAAGCATTCAAGAGGATGGCCTCTAGCAATTATGCCATATAATCGCCTCTGGAGATTTGCAGGATATACATGCTTAAATAAATCAGTTCAAATTTTCATTTGATTTTGATGGAAGTATTTCTGTCCTTGGGTTGTAAGCAATACAGTGTTTACTTCATGGCTCTATACCCTTTTATGAGCAAATCATGCCTACGTCCCTGGATGCGACTTTGCAAGCAAAATATGAAAGCGATACAACTCCTGGCGTAATGTAACTCAGCCGTGTGCCATTAACACTGCTTCTCAAACAGAATGCACTTTTGCGCTTATAATTCTATGCATCGAAAGTGTAAATCCGAATAGAACACGAATCGACGAGATGTCGGAATCGACTGGGAATATAAATGCGCTACGCAAAACGCAATGCGATGGAATGGGAGGGATTGGAAATGGAGCCAATAAAGCAGGTCGCCCTTATCTCCCCTCGTCCACTTCCGGTGTCCACCCTGCTTCCGCCGATGGCCAAGCACGCGATGCAGACCTGTTGGAGCCCGTTTCCGCTTCCTCTGTGATAATTTGAAGAGGAAGTGGAATTGGATGCTGGGGATCGGCGGGGAAATTTCAATTCCCGTTACTCGCAATCCGATAAAAACGACCTGAGTCGAGAAATAAATGTTTTGAGTCCCCTGAAATGTAAAAAGATCCGATGGGAGAGGATCTCCGTCGGCGGCGACTTTAGAAGTGGATGTCGAGGGCGCGAATGGAAGATCGACTTCAATCGATTATGCTCAATCGATAGAGGAATTCGCTGCGGAAAAGAGTAAAGAAACAATACTATGAATATTTTTATTCTTCAGAATATAATCATAAACAAATTTATGCACTGATTCAATTTGTGAATTCTGGAAAATTATATCACGAGTGCAATGAAAATCTCAGTGACCTGGTCAAGATCGACCTCATTAAAGGTTCATTATTCACATTGTAAGTATTCATATATTGGCTGAATTAAGAACATTGTGGGTGTATTTAATTGTAACATTTTTCGTCTCGGTAACAAGTGGGTATGGCCTCGTGATAACAACTCTCCTAGTGTTTCGCATGAACTAAGTCCGCCCCTTTGGCTATTATAACAGATATAGATGTTTCAAATCAAAACTCCTCTACCCTCTCTTTGGTCCTTTCTAGGACTTGCCATTTTCCGGATTTTTAACGATCTCGGGATGAAAAAAATGTCAATCCCGGGAATTTCCCGGAATTATAATTTTTAGTCAAATAGACAGTTAAGTGATTCAATTTTTTTTCATATTTTTCATTGATTTCTAATCAGATGAATTAATATTTTATTTAAATCTCTCACGTCACAAATAAAGTAAATTTATTAAAAGCAGGAACAGAGAGGAAGGAAACGGAGAGGACTTGTCGTCCCGGAATCCCGTTTTCCCGGGATTTCATAGGTGTGGGGCTCACGTACGAAATTACCTCAGCTGCAAGAGCACTCTTAATAATACTACTACTATCTCGCAGGTAAAGATAACTTCTCGTTTCCCGGGAAGTCAAGGTTTATCCCGAGAAATCCCGATTTTTCCCTTCTAGTAAGGTTAATTCGTTTCTAAGCATTCCACGCTGTCCTATGGGTGCAAGCATTATTACAACAACATTATTTGCTGTTTTCTTTGTAGTACGAAACTTATCTAGGAGAGATTATAGTGGGAGATTAAAGATTAAACATTTAGAAAAAAGAATGTGGTTACTTAAGACAAGAAAGGAATATTTGTGCAGCGGATTTAATCAAAGAATTGGAACCAATAAAAAATGTTCTGGTTACCAAGAATAAATCAGGTCTTGGAATATATCCTCACGAGAGATTTGATCGGACTCTTTTCTAATATTCAAATAGCATTGCGTGTTTTATTGGCACTTCCGGTGACTGTTGCTTCTAAGATAAGGATAATCAAAAGTAATGCGAACTATTAACTCATAATGACCGTTCACTATATCAGGATATAAAATATGTATAATCAATTGTTACTAATGTTTTGTGACCAGTAGGTATAAGCTGGGGAACGAAGTCATGAACACTTTTTTTTTTCAAAGTCTTACAGAATAATTTTTACCTACAAATCGGGTTACAAAGTGGTTTTGGTATTTGATATTAAGGACAGCAAATTGTGTCGCATCCGGGAGCAGATAGGCTGGGCATGGCTCTGCCTCCCGCATCCGTAGAAGCGGAAAGAGGCAGAAATAACGCAGCTCTTCAGCTGGCCTTTTCATTATCAACATACACTCATCCCTAACTGATCAAAATGCCAACACAATGTTGGCATTTAGAATAAGTTATCCGTGGTCATCACAGAGAGGTTTATTGAATATCTACATCTACATGAATACCCTGCAAGCCGCCTTTCAGCGTGTGGCAGGGGGTGGAAACTCGAGTCACCTCTTTGGCTTATTGTTGTCGCGTATCGTTCGCGGCATAAATGAGTTGTCGAACTAAACGAAAGTAAAAGTATTAAAAAGACTTGTCTTAGAATATATTTCTACAATACGCTTTATAAAACCGAGCTTTTTAGTTGCTTTACCGCATATTTTTCGAATATGTCTGCTCCAGTTTAAATTATTGGTAAGGGTGATTCCAAGATATTCTGCTGAGTCGACTACAATTAAATTCGTTCCACTGATTTTGTACGGGTGGTTCTGACGCAGTTGTTTCCTTTCGGAGAAATTTACTACAGAGCATTTATCTACATTATATGAGGTGTCTTTCATGTTATATTTCTCCTCTTGATGTACTTTTCCATAACAACGGTGTCAGGATCCAATGATTTTCTTTTTTCTACCTATCTCGTTCATTTCCAGGATTCAGCTATATCTGCGAGATTCATTGGCCGTTCGATCGCGCTTTCGATATTCTGACAGATCAGTTAATGGCGGGAGGCCCTAGGCGGTCGCCTGCTTCGCATCTATGCGCCTCTGTTACCACCAATCAGTTTCAAATTATTGTTTCAAATTACTTTCTGCCCCCTCACATCTCTTAGTGGTCGCGGATAAATTTTATCCACCCGTCTTTTAATTGCTGATCTCGAAGTTTTGAAATTCGATTCAATTTCAGATCCGTTAAAATTATTTGGATTTAAAGTGAATCAGTTCGTAAAATTTAATTCGACGATATGTCAGATTTTATAATAAAAATGATCGTGATCTGGAGTGATAGAGAAAGAAATGAGGAGGTCCTGCAGCGCGTGGGAGAAGACAGAATTTTGATGGGTATTATTAAGAAACGGCAGAGAAACTGGATAGGACATTTCCTAAGGCATGAAGGACTATTAAAAATGGCAGTAGAGGGAACGGTGGAGGGAAAGATGCAGAGAGGGAGAAGGAGAAGAAAGCTTTTAGATGAAGTAAAAGGAAGAGAAGGATACGCAAAATTTAAAGCTAAAGCCTTGGGAAGGAAATTATTTTAAAACCAATTACGCCGAGGACCTGCCATTTGGCAGAAAACCAATGATGATGACCAGTTTTACATAATTTTCGACACAATTCATATCGTTTAATATGGGATAAAATATTTAAATGTTTGATTTCAGAAACTTTGAAAAAAATCATCACTTCTGTTTAACTTCTTATTAATAATCGTCGACTTTTTTACAATTATTGTTTTATGATTGTACAGCATCGAAGAATCACTCACTTTGTGTATTTACATAGTAACGCTGGAAGTTAAGTCATCTAAGCCAACAAGGCGATTGTTGAATTCCAGCTCATGTATTGCCCCAGAAGAATACACGGGGATTATAGAGATATATTAGGAGCAAATATGGACAGTTATTAATTTTCTGATATTCCTGCATGTACAAATCGCAGGAACAAACATATGGCCATGTAGGATTGTTTCTTAATCAAACCGATTTACCTAAGGACGTTTTCTATATTGGTTTGTAGCGATCATTCATTTTTTAGCTTAATAATCTATCCTTTTTAGCATTTATAAAAAAATCAGGGTATGAATAGGTCTCGGTTTTAGTTATAATAATGCCATCATGCTTGACGGGGGCGTTTGTAACACCCGCTTACGGGTGCCTAGCTGACTTTTTTATTCTAAATTAATATACTTAATGTTTAAAGGAGAATCTATGGTTAGTAGATGATATTTTATTTTCTTACTAATTTGATGGCAAATAGTTGATAATTTCAAAAGTTTTACGAATGTTGATTTTATTATTATAATGGTCAAAACATTTCTTCATACATTTATTTCTGTGCAAATTCGTTCGAACAATATTCATTATCAATGATATCATTTACCCGTCTCAAGTTTGTTGAGTTATTATAGACATACAATTGACACTTTCCGACTTAAGAGGACCAGATGTATACAGTAAAAGATAGATTTTCTATATAAGTTCCGTCATGTTTCTTGGGGGGTTTACCTGTTTCATATAAAACTTATTCTGAGTGATCGTGACCTATAATCAAAATATTTTCTGTTGGAATAGAATTGTTACTTCCTAAAGATTTAATTGTGAATCCTGTCAGTCCCATTGTGCAAATGGTATTGGAAAAAATGAGGAATCGAAACGATAGGAGTTAAAGAAATAACCATGGAAACAGAAGAGAATCTCGAAATTCATCGATACACTCAATCTACTAATAAAAGCAAAGGAGATAACAAAAACCACCCATATTTGTAACTACATTGGCCTCAGCAGAAAGGAAAGGTCAGTGTTAATTCAAATCCCGATTAGAATTCAAAGCATAACTGCTGATTCGATTCGAAAGGAAAATGTTATTCGCAGACGCCCCGTTATCATTAATTTCCATAAGTTTGCTTCTTCGTTTGTTCATATGGTTAAAAAGGTAGGACCCACAACATCTGCCACGTTTTTCAAGAATATGCTTTCTTTGGCCTGAACACGATTTTCAGTCACCTGTTTTTAGAAGAAACCTAATTTAAATGTAATAGCATCCTCTTTTTGTTTCTTGAATTTGTTACGTACATACATAAACTGCATCATTTACAACTGTCGAATGCAAAGCCTTTCATTTGAATTGAAGGCAATTTATCAAACAATAGTTATGCTAGCATCCAGCAATTCTCGATTTTTTTGCTACTTCAGTCGTTTCTTAAATAATCAATACCCTTACTGATTAACGAAGGTGAGATTTCAATCGGATAAGTTGTCATGTCTATAAATAATCATGTAATAATCAGAGACACGGCATGATCTGTTCTTACGAGTGTTTTCAATCGTACTCATTGCAAAAGCTGTAGAATAGTTCATATATAATAAATCATGTGTTAAGAAAACCGCCGAATTAGCACTACACTTGAGAAGTCTCTTTACTTAACATATTCAGATCACTGAAATGGATGGGTCATGTGACGAGGAGAGACAATAAACGTTGGACGTCAGCAGATCTGAAATGGATACCGAGACATTCGGAGAGACCAAGAAGAAGACCGAAAGAGCGATAGAACAGACGTATCCTTACTTAGGGGTAACATAGCAACGAGAAGCTCAGAATTGAAAAAATGGAAATTCCCTTTGTATGAGAATATACGCGGAGAAAAACTTTTAATTCCACATTCACCGAAAAAGTCATCTTAATCATTACTTTATTTAAATAGGTAAATTTGATTGTCGCCTTTTCGGGCGCCTCCAATTTAGCGGCGAACAATTCCCACGACGCTTCGCTCTTTCCTCCGTTTGCCCTAATAATTTCCCATCCCTCGACGCACATGAAAGCGCCGACGATGCAATTAGAGCCACCTGGTGGGTGCTGCGCCGTACTACACCTCGCGAGGCGCTCATGAAGATACTAATTAAAACCTCTGTCGTGAATGTGACTTCGCATCGATCCTCAGCTACTTCACGTCTCCTCTTTCGCCTTTTATACGCGTGCATTTGAGTCGAAATTGCTGCTCCTCTGAATGGGCGACGCACTCACTTCCCTAAATTATTCCGCCGAAACAAATATTATAACTTCTCAACGAGTCAAAGTCACGCGGAATAGACGACTACGTGTGATAAGTAACAACCAGACGTGCTCATCATCACTGCTTCCATGAGACACGCTTTCGTAATTATTCCACAGAAAATCAGAATGTGGGATTTATCCGAGAAATCTTCCCATCTTCCTGTAGGTGGCGTTACTGGGGTATGGCAGGGGGTCAAAGCATCGAAGGATCTTATTTCTTCCATGTATGTTTTCGTTTTTCATTTTGATTTCAGACGGTCGAATAAAGTTCATGAGGAAAGCGTTACAAAATATGACCACTTTTGGTAGTCGTGTGTGTTATCCTGCTGAAAAGTGTTGAATTCGAGAATTAGACAAAGTACAGCGAAAGGTGATACGTTTCGTAAATATTTTTTGTGGAAAATCACTGAAAGTTTCTCAGATGTTTCAGGACTCAGGATGGGAATTTATAAAAGATTGAAGGTTCAAATGAAGGCTTAATTTGCTTAATAAGTCAAAGAAAGAACGTTTTTAAAAGATTTAGCCGATATTATACATTTTCTCTGTTACATAGGTCGTTCTTACACAGTGAAAAAAATCAGAGAAATAGATGCTAGAGAAATTAGCTTAAAAATTAATTTTTCCGCGAAAGATACGCGAAAATTATCGATTAGGGAAATAGAGTAATGGTACATACATGCACTCCCTGCCACACGCCTTAAATCAGCTTGCAGGACATATATGTAGATGTAGACCACTGCGACCGTTAGTTTAACTTCTGGCCGCTTTTTCCACAACTTCAAACCGTAACCCAACGGGAAACCGAGACCGAAAATACCTTAATTTTTGCCGGATTGTAAACCGATCCGAACAATAAAAATTGGAATTATTGAAATCAAACAGTAATTTTCCGCTCCATAAAAACATTTTCCTTGTGTTTAAGTAAAGGATTCTACAGAAACATTTCTAACAACAAAGTACAGCTATGTCAAGTGAANCGCCAACGGGAGTAAGCAACGTTGCCGCGTGTCAGTGGCTTATTTCTAACAAATTCATGAAAACGTTAATTTTCATCGTAGAACGTCGATTAAAAGACGCACGTGGATCTCTCTGAACGAGTGATACGACGGAGATAACAATTATTTGCCGATTTAAATTGTTTATAACTTTTCAAATCGTATTACACGCGGTCAGTCTTAACCCGGGCACTTCCTGCTGAGAGGGTATGGTCACTAAGGTGGAGCGAAGGGTCCGAATTTCGAGACGAACCCTTCCAAAATCTACCTGGAATTTTATAACGGTAAAAACCCCGCCTGGCTACCATGAACCTCGGTTTTTCCATTGAACCATAGGAAAAATCAGAACGAGAAATAATGCCGTTGTTTTTTACAGAACGTTATGGAACCTAACAGTTAAGAGCTAGTTAGGAGCTTCTGTGTTAATATACTCTCTGTTACACGTCATTGACACTTGATAGGGTTCAAATTTAAAAGTACGTTAGAATGTAGTAAAATGTGTTCTGTAATTTATAATGGTAAACTCTGTGTCTTTGTATCAACATTTATGTTGCTTGGTACTTGCTTTGTATTCTGGAAATATATTGGTGTATGAAAATAAATGCATTATTTATTCGATGAGAGCGCAGTAATTGTGAAATGGATTGAATATTAAAAAATTCTAAGTGCACTGGACTAATTTTGTGAAACGCCTTTTAAAAAATAAATTTAAAAACACCAAGCTATGGTCTCTGATTTATTTGAATGAATATGAATATTTATAATCCTCTTTTAAGGAAGTTAGAGAATTTTAAACGCAATTGAAATATTTACATATTTAAAATAATGCATTCTCTTGCGTGTGTTGCAAAAATAATGATTAAGTGCGCCGATTTTCTTGACGGAACAATTATGCGTGTATTCGCATTAGTTTGCGTGCAGTACATACAGACTGGAATTGCGTCGGTGAATAAGAAAATACATAACTAGTACTGCACGTTTTGTTAAGAATGGCTGCGGTAATATGTACTAAAGATACTATTTTACGTAGAATCGTTTCAAGAATAATGAAAGTAACTGATGAAAAGATTTATATTTACTTTAGTACCAGCAACCCGCTTTACGGAGTATGGCAAGGGATGCGAAAACACCGAGCTCACTAATTGGCTACCTGATGGGATGACTATTTGGGGAAAGAGACCAGTGATAGCCATCCTTTCTCTCTATAATCTCGCGAAATCTCCTTTGCATCTGGTCCTGAAAATCGCGCTCGTTTAGTACCGATCTGCGTGTTGTAGCTCTCCGAACCATCCCATCTCCTGCGATTCATTCCATTCCTTCATAATTCCTAATTTTGACTCTGACAATTTCCTCGTAATTACACCTAAGGCCTCCCTTATGTTGCCTTGCTTCCAATACCATCTTTACTATACTAACGCCAAAGTTTAATAGAGCAATTTCCCACATGTTAATAAATTATAATCATTATTAAAATTTCCACAACTTCCTTCATTACTCGGTCTGTCCATTATATTTTCATCGTTCTTTTTTGGGGACTTGCATTTATTTCTTCTAATCTTCTTTTCTATGCTGCCGTTATAGCCCATGTTTCATAGCCGTACAAACAGGGTATTAATTAGGAGCAATAGGCTCTAGCTTAGGGACTCATCCACACGGAGACCTCATTAAGAATGTACTTATAATCTCTGTTCTTGTTTTTCGCTACAAGAAAAAAATGTTATGTTTGTTGAGTGAGTCTCCTATTATATAGAATAGTTTATAAAATAGTCTCCCGGTATATTACATAGTTTATAATAACAATAATGCAACGTTGTTCGGGCGAGATTGGGACTATCAAGTCCCTTCTAACATCTAATTCTTTTTTCATATCACTATAAATCGTAATTTGTACTTTATAGGCATACTATGCTTTGTAATTTAAAACGTGTTTATTCTTGCCATAGTGGGATGCCTGAGGTTTCTATGGGATGTAGGTATATTTGTGTGTTTTATGTAATAGTCGAACTTTTCCTCATAATTCCTAGAGAGGTCCTCAATGTGATCTTTGCGCCCAGGGCATCTGATGGCTTACATTCGCGTATGAAGTATATCGCATATGTACGTTTTTTTATAAATCGTACCGAAGCTCATTTTATCTGCTGTCAAAAACTATTTTTTTCTAGTAGATTACTCCCTCTATTGGGACTATTCTACCTCTGACTAAACAGCCAATTTCATCGACTGGTGTCCATTACGATTTTTCGACAATTTCATCTTTCAATCACATACCACTCGGGTGTTTTTTGTCTACCTCGTACAGTTCGTACAGTGCATTGACCCCCTGCAACACGCCAAATGGCGATTCGAAGGGTACAGGTAGATAATTAGAGAAGAAACTTTAAATTTGGTTTAAACTTTTAATTGGTTACCTTGTAAGAGGACTATGGAACGTTCGCGAAATGCAAAAGCAACATTTTCGGGTTTAATTACGACATTTGGGCGTTAGAAATGCGTGGTCGCTCCGTGTTTAAACAACAACCCGTTTCTTTTTCGCTTGTTTGTGATTGCGTAACTCGGAGGGGGGGAGTGTGTGTCACCCGACAAGCCCTTCTCGACTTACCTCCCCCACAGGAAGTGACGCCAGTGGCCGTGACGTAGGCGAAACGGGGTGAAAACTTAACGCTACATGCATCAAGAGGGCATTGGGTTAAGCGTGGGAGAAGCAGGAAATTAGCATTTGCCAGCGGATTTTTACAAGGATATTCCTTCCAAATGCATTCCTCCGCACTCCATATCGCGATCACGCTTGCGTATTTTCTAAATCATCAGGTTGTGATTCCTTAACGCAGTTGTCGTGATGTTTCCAACTGTCTAGGGAAAGAATAACATATTTTTGGATGCGTTGTGAGCTGTGGTCATGCTTATAGGTTCAGTACCCATCCGCTGTGTTATTTCCTCTCCCCTCCTAGTAAATGCCAATTTATTTTTCAAAGGTCGCTAAATACACCCTGAAAATTAGCTACAAAATTGTTGTAAATACAACTAGCAAGCAGAGGGAAATAATGACTTTAATTCACTTCCATGAAAAAATGCAATTTTTGATGGTGGATAAATGAAATCTACTTCTACATACTTGTATGCAAGCCGCCTTTCGGCGTGTGGCAGGGGGTGATTGCACCATGGCCTTACTTCCCTAGTGGATTACTTTCGCGCATCGCTCGCGGAAAGAATGAATTCCTGTAACGCCTATTTCCAGCATTTATTTCTCTGATTTTTCTCGCAGTATCAGAACGTTCTATTTAACATGAAGCACATTTTTATCTATTTTTATAGGAGATATTCGACAGATATTCAGATTTCGAGCACTATCCCTTCAATTTCCGTATCATATGTGTAATTTTCATTTCCTCAAATCGCCGCAATGGTCGCCATTCTTGAAATTCTTGAAACAACTGATGAAACAAATTTTGTTCTATAAAAACTTTTATTTGCCTGTTAAGTGAAAATTTACTATTTTAGGGAAGAATATGGAATTAGTTTTTTAATTTCAAGCTGAATGTTTAAGCTCGGAGACAGCTGTATTTTAATATCGTATTGCAATAAATAAGAAGTATTTATATAGTAATGATGTATTTTTGTTACCTGAAAATTTATGTAATGTTATAGGTTATTGTGATGTTAATGTATTATGTATTGGTGGCATTTCATTGGTTAATGTATTTTTGTTATCTAAAAATGTACGTATTGTTATTGGTCATTGTGAAGCTAGGAGACGACTGAATTGTAATATTTTATTTTTTTAGCTTGGAGATATTTCTAAAGTAATTATGTATTTTTGTTACATCAAAATGTGCACATTGTAATAGTGTATTGGGTAGCTTGATGATAGATGCCCTGTAGTAGGCAAAAACGTTGAAATTAGCATTATATGTTTTACCGTAAAGTTGTATAGCGTAGTATTAGGATAATTCTAGAATATTTATAAGTTACCACAGTACTATTGGTCCCTCACCAAAGCTGTTAAAATACTAATGGTAATAAATAAAATGAATTTTTGAAACGTCTAGTTCTTGCATCTGTTTCTCTTATTTTTCTCGAGGAATCAAAATGGCCAATATAACAGGAAGGACGCATTATATCGGCTGCATCTTCTAAAACGTACGGAATGTATTACGGAAAAATTGTTTACGTTCTTCACTTCATCATTTCACATCTACGGCGGGATCCTCTCTCTCTAATAAATTTCAAAGTAATTTTGAACATTTCAAATAACCCAACCTCAATTTTTGAATCAGTATCGAGAGAATTATAATTCATCGCTCGGTAAAAATCGGTTCTTGTGCTGCGTACGATGAGAAAGTGCACAAAATACATTAAAAGTGGAACTCCATTCTAACCTGTTTAATTGAGGAACGTAATCTTATGTTCTTGTACAAATACGGCGTGATATTTTCTAGCGAGAACATTTTGCGCAGTGATAACACGGTCAAAATCTGGAAGTTCCTAACAAGACGAATGTCGCGTGATATTGCGTATTCATCGCTTCATTTCGTAATGTCTTTTTATATCCTTTTTATATTCTTTCGCTTGTATTAAGTTTGTAGTAAAATGAATCTGTTGCTTCTTTTGTGAGTATTTGTGGGTAAATTCCGATAAACCGTTTGGAATGGATTTATTTAGTTTAAAAGACCGTGCTGATTTGCCTTGATGAGCTGACAACGTTGAGAAACATACATTTTTTATCTCCACAAATCACTTTTCTTGTGCAAATAAGTAAATGGGGAATGGATTGCTTTTTTAACTTATAAAGTCAGGAGCAGGATTTGTGATTTCTAGAGATTAAGACAGCCAAATTAAAATTAAAAAGTGTGTATGTGAGCAGTGTCTCTTTAAGACCTTTATTTAGTAATAAGCAATCATGCTTCCTCGCAAAGTTGCCGATTATATTTTGTAATTCTTTATTGGCACAATTGCATGGGAGAAATGTTATGAATACATCCGCGGAGAATTATGTCCCATACGATAACCTTTACCGCAACGAAAACGTCTCTTAGAAATACCTTTAAGAGTAAGTTCTTTAGTTCTTTGTCTTTGTCCGATAGATTTCAGATATACCTTATCCTTCCTAGTTACTCAGTAAAAAGCGTTTGAAATTCAGCGTAAAATTCAATAATAATAATAATGTTTTCATTTGTGTTAATTGAGAAGTCACAAAACCAGCAGCGTAGCCAGGATTTGCCAATGAGGGGCTTCAGAGCCATGGAGTAAACACTGCATTGCTTCCAATCTAAAGGTAGGAATACTTCTGCCCAATATCTAATGATAACGTAAACTGATTTATTATTTTGGCATGTATACTCTGCGAGTCTCCAGCGTTGCTTGTGTGGCATAATTGTTAGAGGCCATCCTCTCGTATGCTTCCGTTTATTGTTGGCTCTGTTCTCATGGGGGAGTTTAAACCCCAAAACCACCCCCTTGGCTACACCTCTGAATAAAACACTCCTAAGCTGTTGGCACCGAAAAAGAATTAAACAAAACTGAATGTGTTATTCGCATTCACGATTTGGTTAATCACTAAGTTTCTGCTCTTATGTTTAATAATATTGTGCGCTATGAATACTTTAGCAGATAATTTACCACAAGGTCAGGATTGTTTAAATGTGAACTAAATGCACTTTTCGGAAATTATTACATGTACATGTAATTCAAACAGTTTTTTGTGTTCCTTTTGGCGACGGTAATGCGTATTCTTCGATTGTTTTTACTTCAAGTATCTTTGTAAAAATTGTAAAATATAAAGATTTTCTATGAAGTAACATAAATTAATCCGAATACCGTCTGGTAAACCAACTAGGGAACTCTCTTTCTGTGATTTTACAGCCTGGCGATGCACTCAATCACCACGGGTGTCTTTGCGGAAAGAGGATGACGCGCAATGCTGAGCTGAGGATGTATTAGCGCAATAGTCGACAATTTTGCGATTTCGGCGCTTAATCTCGCAACTTTTTTTCCTCTTCTAGAAACCTCTTTTCTGTTTCAGCGGCATCTAGTACTTTATGGAGCATGTAATATTAAGACTTCCCTTTCCCAAATCTTAACAAAATATATTTCACTTATTTTAAATTAAAATAGCATCAATTTCATTTGATAAAAGACATTCTTACAATAAATTAATATTTTGTAATTCCTGAACTGATGTACCATTTATGGAAGTGAATTTAACCTAATCTATCGTAAAGAAGGAAAAGTTGCATTTTATCGTTCTTTCCGTTATGGACACCAACCACTAAGTCATGCCAGAAAGAATTTTAGCTATTTTAATTTGCAACTACTTTCTCGGTACATTTTTTCAGAGTTAAGCGACTTTTTAGCTGATTTTCAGGGTACATTTGGCTACATTTTCAACAATAAATTCGCATCTGCGATTAGGGTTTATCTAAAACTAAAAATTGACGAATTTTATGCATGTTTTTAGACGCCTTTTTTACCTATGAGTTTTTTTTATGAGAAACTATGAAATGTTAGGTAAACTGAAAGATATTGGACATAATTTTTGCCTGATAACCATAGAAATTAAGTATCATTTAGGTCCGTTTTGCGCTGGAATAAACGTTCTCTTGTCAGCAAAATTCCATTTGCGTATGTTTCGACTGTTGATTGAAATCCGGATCTAAGGATGGAATCAATCGATTTTTAGTCCTCTCATATTTTTAAACCATCATCTCTTTCCTAAACTTCGAGGAATTGTCGATCGTGAATTCTCCCAGACTTTGTGTCAACGCGAAAGCGTAGGATTCTTTGTGCTGTCTCAAATTTCTCCACGAGAAAAACAATAGACAAACGATTTGTTCCTCTCATTTCACATCAAATCCTTGTCCTGCTTCTTCAAACAAGTGCTTTGTTCATCTCCAGCACACGTCTACCCTATTTCTTAACCACATTTGAAAATGTGGTAATTCTTTTCCTCTTTGACTCACGCATACATATGCGTGTAACCTGTTGGTTTGTGAGCCACCTACTGACAGACGTATTATGTATTGACCCGCCAACTTATTTTCCTATGCGGTGAAAGCTGTCCCGGGTTCGATTTCCAGTGGGGGCCTATGTGCGAAATGACCTAAGCGGTCGAAGCACTTTTAACAATACTATCATTTCCTATTCTGAAGTTCGAGCTTTCCCTAAGAGAATTAAAATTTATTATGTCATGATTAATTCTGCCTGTTTGTCGAATGCCTGTCAATTGCCGAGTGATTTGGATAGAATTATGAAATGGTGCGATAATTTTCAATTAGAGAAGTATGTATCTCAATGTAGAAAGAATTTCAAAAATTAATTTCTTCGAAAGGAAACCTATTACCGATGGTTATTCCTACAGCCTCCGAAGAAGAAAAATTATTCACAGTAGAATTGGAGATATGTTTTAGAGTAAACCTCTCGAATAACTTAAAATAGAGTACCCACATCCGTGATATAATGGAAGAGCACTTAAGAAACTCGGATTTCCCAAGAGAATAGTCATTTGGAGCGAAGAAGAAGTCTGTGAGCGATGTTACGTTGCGTTGGCTAGGCCTCACTTTGAGTAGTGTTTGCGCCGACAAGTGTTGTATTCAAGAATTAGAAAAAGTACAGCGAAAGACTAAATGTTTTGTAAAGAATTGCTGCGAGAAATCAGCGAGCGTCACTCAGATGTTTCAGAACGCAGGATTGGAATCTTTACGAGGTGGAAGATGTGGAAGATTTAAACAAAGGATAAGTTTACTTAATTTGCTCAGAGAAAGTATGTTTTTAACAGATAAAGCCGATATTATGCGTCCTCCCTATTACATAGGCCATTCTGATGCTGCGAGAAAAATCAAAGAAACATCACAGACGCTAGAGCTAGTAGTTCCAAGAATTCATTTTTTCCACGGTCGATACGCGAAAGTTATCGATTAGGGAAGTATGATCATGATGCATACACCCTCTGCCACATGCCGAAAGGCGGTTGACGATCAGGGTGGATGGGGAAAACTAGAGGAGATCGAAAGATTCTCCTATTTGGGTAGCGTTTTCTCATGGGATGGGAGGTGTCAATTGAGGTTCGAAAAAGAGTAGCATTGGCCAAGGAAACTTTCTTGAAACGAAGAGAACTGATAGTTAGCAGTCTCGATAAATGAATTGATTGGTAAATGTCATTGGAAAATATCTTTAAATACTTGGTGTGGAGTGTACTGCTGTTTGGGTATGAAACGTGGACTCAAAGATTGGCGGATGTCAAAAGCGTAAGTGAGGTGGCGTGGAACGGAGAGAGTAAGTTGGGTCGATAGCAAAATAAACGCAGAGTTACAAGAGATGGTCGGGGAGGAGAGGGATTCCATTGAAGCAATTAAATGCCGACAGAGGTAATGGGTTGATCAGACACTGAAAGGAGTGGAATTGCTAAAGAAAGTAATTGAGGGTAGAACACAAGGAAAAAGGTAGAGGTGTAGACAAAGGCAGAAATTGTTAGATGGTGTATGGGAGAAATGAATTACCAAGAAACGAAGGAAAGGCATTAAATAGCAACATTAAGGCACATGAAAATACCGAAACGTAGATCATTTGAGTATGTATGCATGCTTTGCTAAAGCCAAACATTATGAGTAGCAAAAATATACACTTGTCTAATCTTCCAGATATCGGCTCATGTGATAAAATATTTAGGAAGCTGATTAAGAACCCGATTTTACACATTTTTATGATATGTAAGATAAATTACCGAGGCTTTATTTAGATGTTAGGAAATAAGAAATTATACATCGAGAGTATTAAATACTTGCTCCCTCACCCATGTCTTATAATTTTTCAGCAGAGTTTCGAACAGTAATTATTTTCATTCTGGTTTGATGATAATGCCAAATTTCGGTTAGACTCCCGTTTCGTTACAACTATCCGTGGAACTGATTCCAACCGAATTTTCACTTTCCGACCCCCAAAAATATTAATTAATGTATTGGAATTACCATAATTAAATTTTAGAATAAAACAGTTGATATAAACGAAAATCTTCAAGTGCTTCATTTATTTAAATTAAGCTTTAATTAGTTAGTCAAAAGTCACCGTTGCATGTGTTTATAAGTTACGTATTACTATCTTATAACTAATTAGCCTCAATAACAACCTTAATCTACCGCTTGCCACATCTGTACAACAACGTCTCACTCCTTTAGATCCATTTGCATGATTCTTCCCTCAATTATGACTTATATTGTCACCTGTACTTTTACTTAAAAATATAGCTGTATAATTTGTTTTATTCTCTATTTCTATATTTGTCCTTTTATTTATTTTTAAAATTTGTTTACTTTTTGTTGCATAGTTTTATTGTTTTCAATCCCTTTTAAAGGTCTTGCGCTGTTTATGGGTTTCTTTTAAATAAATAAAATAATAAACTACAGTTACCCTTGAAGAGAATTAAAAATGATGTTCTGAACGGAAAAAATAAGTTTCCTGTTTCGGTTCAGGTTCGAGGATTTTATTTTTCGGTTCGGGTTCGGTTTTCACGGCTAAAATATCCTTTTTCGGTTTCGGTTTCCGCTTCGTCTACGGTTCGTTGCCTTGGTTTTAAGTCAGAATTACACATGATGAGAGTGCAAACCGATAATCGGAACGGAAGCAAAAGTTTCCGGTTTAATTAATTTTCGGTTCGGGTTCGGTTTTCACGGCAAAAGTATCCTTTTCCGGTTTCGGTTTTCGGTTCGTCGCCTTGGTTTTGAGTCGGTATTCCCCCGGAAGAGCAAGAGAACCAATTCTCTTCGTCCCGGTGGTCCACAATTGTATTTCTCATATTATCACGACGAATCTGATGGAAAATAAGAGTCTCATGCGTTGAATTCCTCCGCAGTTTCTATGCGAACCCAAACCTCCTCTATTTCCCCTCATCTACGTGTCCTTCGCTCTCCCGCATGCTTCCCTACGCTTCATCTTAATTTGCTCTAATGGGAGACCTCGAAACACTCCCACACATGGATCATTCCGAGCACGTCCTCTATTCTTATTTAAAAATAATATTTAGCCCACCGAAAGTGCTGATTGATCGCACTTAGGCGCTCCACCTCTCTCCTCTCGCCAATATGCTAAATCCGCGCCTCCGTACTTTTCCCACATTCATTCATATCCCTAATGCCGTATCTCATTTGGGAAACATCCTGGCAACGCGTTTTCCCAAATAACTCTCGGAAAGCGATACGTTAGTCTGGCTGGGAAAATTTGTTGTGCCAATATATGCCAAATATGGAGCCCTAACGCCACCCCATCGCTTGAGTACCACTCTTTCTCATTACGCATTTTAAATATCTATATACGTGAAGCCATTTGAATGCGTGATGACTAAGAGTCTATCAATGTATATTTTATCATACACTCACAAGCATACATATATTCACATGGACATGGGTCTAGATTTATTCGACTTCATTTGTTAATTACAGTTCGCTACCGTTCATATATTGACTACATTGTGTTCATACTTGATACGATCTCTACAATTAATAATTAATAGCAAGTTGGTTTCTTTTATAGACAGCATACGTAATTCTGTCTGTACAGTCTTCAGCCTGAAGGCTAGTTTGGACCTCATCCCTCCACCATAAGCAACGGAAAGCTTTGTGGAGGGGGCTGACAAAATGAGGAGTGAGGTAGTTTGCCCTAGCTTTCCTCACTGAGACAGAATGCTATAAGCGGAACAAGCTCAGGTTAGTGAAGCGCAAAGATTGTACGAGTAACACTTTTCGTTACATTCAAAAAGGAGAGACCTTAATCAATGCCATCATTCAGCATCACTCATACCTCAGTAGCTTTCATATTATCACGGCCATGAGCAAGACTGAGATAAAAGTTAATGAAAGACACACTTTTCTCAACATTGTACTAAAAGACAAATGAAAAATGGTCCATTCGTCAGAACAGACGTACAACGGTGATTGTAATGGTCAAGTCCACGCACAGTGGCTATAGCAGTAAAGAACCATCGATCAAAATTTTCTTCCATTCACAATGTCTCTGTAACTAAACTCTTGTTGATGGCAGTGCAAATTATTGAAGGAAAATCTATTCATTCATAGACAACGTTATTCATCGCTGATTTGAAATCGAGTGAGCGAATTTCATAAGAGATCCATTCAATCAAGAGCTCAATGGGTGTAGAATTCTTGCATTTAATGGTGGGTTTGAGAAATTTTTCTCAATATACAGGACCAAGGCTCAATATTCCGTGTTCAGGGGCTGATTTAAGCTATTAGAGACCATAGGTGCCAACATCAGATTGAGACCTCCTCTAGGAATTATGAATAAAAGCTCAAATTTTTTCATAAAATTCACAAATATACATCCCATAGAAACCTCACTTCACCTGAGCAACAATAAACACAGAAATATTAGAATGCATAGGATTTCTATAAATTAAAATGCATAATGGATAGACTTTCCATAATAAATAGTGACATAAAACTCTTCCTTGAAGTGAAAATCAGAACGATTTGTGATTGACAGTTCATTAGCACAGTCTAGGCCGTCAACTAGTCCCAATTAAATAGTAACAATGCGCCTAATAAATATATTCATTTCACCAATAAGAGGGTGAGTAGATCCCGTGCGTATCACATGGATGGATCCCCTCTGACTCAGGTTTAGATTTAGATTTAGATTTATACCCCGCAAGCCGCCAGTGGCGCATGGCAGGGGGTGTTGCAACACCAAAGACCTAACCTATTCCATCGTGTTTGCATCTCTAATGCTCTGTGGAAAGAACGACCAGAAGTAACAACCTGTTTTAGCGATTACTTCCTTGTAACGCTTGGTAGTCGCCTCTCGGAGATCGCGCTCGTTGTTTACCGGAATAAATATGTCTTTTACTTCATCTAAAAATTCTGAATCGATGAATTTGTCGAAAAGCTTTCGTCTATAATCAGATCTTCTCATTTTGAGCGAATTCCACCCGAGGGATTGTATCATAGCCGTAACGCTACTGTCGAACCTGAAGTTTCCAGTGACGAAACGAGCTGCTCTACGTTGGACCATCTCTAAGACACAATTGAATTGTTGGTTACTAGGTTTACTAGGTTGACCATTTGAATTGTTTAGGCGTCCACATAAGTAGGAACTGGGGATTGCAAATCGATCATATTGTTACGAACGGTTTCAGAACTCTTCATTTTGTCATCAGAGAAATCTTAAGGTTAGTACGAGACGAGCAAGAGAACTGGCGTACAACACATTGGTCAGGCCGATATTGGATCCTCTAAAGTCTGGGATCCACATCATGAGTCGTACATATCAAAATTAGAAAAGGTTCAGCGGAAAGCGGCTAGATTCGTTCTAGGGCGTTTTAGCAGATTCGACAGCGTAACTGAAATGTTTGCAGAATTGGGTTGGGTTACACTGAAATCTCGTAGGAAAGTTAACAGAATGATAGGATTGTATCAGGTGTATACATGAAAACCGAACTGTAAAGAGATTCAGAACTGGTTAACAGGCCCAAGATTTATAGGTAAAAATGATCATTCCTGCAAGATACATGTCGAGCCATCTAAAAAAGACTTTGAGAATCATTCTATCAAAAACAGAACTGTAATAGAATGGGGTGAATTACCTGAAGATATTATTTACCCCTTCCCAAGTAAAAACAAAATATGTCGACGAAGAATCGAGGGACAAACATGAATAAGTTTCAATATGCTACCGATGTATTCATATTTTCACGATTTTTACTCATTTGTTTGTTAAATGTATAACTAATTGGTTGTTAATATAGGGTGCAGCAGAGAAATTTTAGATGTTTTTTAGTGTTTTTATCTTATGTTCGTGTTTAGTTTGTGTCCTAAGACTTTTACTTGTGTAAATAACTTCTGTATTGTGAGGTGTGTAGTATTGTTGGACATACTGGGAGCTGTGGACTTTTGTGTATGTATTGGGTGTGTGCAGATGTTTTTTCTTCTTCTTTTTTCTTTTTATATATATGCGACGTTGCTACCGGACAATAGTAAACTTGCATCGTGTCTACTTTATAATAACAACAATAACCATAAATCCGCACCTGGACGCGTTCAGTTTAAAAGTTGTTTCGTACTTAAAGACAGTTCATTCCCCATATTCTAAATATTTTCAAACCGCCGTCCTGTTTTTCACTTCCTTTGTTANTGTGAGGTGTGTAGTATTGTTGGACATACTGGGAGCTGTGGACTTTTGTGTATGTATTGGGTGTGTGCAGATGTTTTTTCTTCTTCTTTTTTCTTTTTATATATATGCGACGTTGCTACCGGACAATAGTAAACTTGCATCGTGTCTACTTTATAACAACAACAATAACCATAAATCCGCACATGGACGCGTTCCGTTTAAAAGTTGTTTCGTACTTAAGACAGTTTCTAAATATTTTCAAACCGCCGTCCTGTTTTTCACTTCCTTTGTTAACCTATTCTTGTCTTCAATTCAGTCCGCAGTATTACAGTTTTGGTTTAAAAAGCATATTTTCTACTGATAATTTTATAATTCGATGTCCTTACGAACATGAATAAGGTTAATCCTTACGATGACGTAAATTTCTCGGTGTTCAATCAGTATTCTATATCTCTTCTTCCCCTATTCTCAGTCATGTTCTAACGATGTTCATTCAAATTAGAAGTAGAAATTGGAAAACATTAAATTAATTGTAATATTTGAGCTTCTTTCTCCTTGAATTTTTAGAGCCTTCCCTTAATTTTGCACTGGCCAATGCGATTCTTTTAAAAAGCACAGCTGTAATAGAGTGCTTCCTTGGTTAATGACGGTAATTCAATCCAAGATTTTCGTCGTTATCCAAGGCACGATTTTCCACAGCCATACTGCATGTCAAATATGTAGATAAAACTCATTTAAATGTCAATAAATATGATTTATTCAATTATATTTTAAACAAAAAAATATTATTAGTTAAATGAATACTCATAAAAGAAATTATTAATCATCAATCTTTGCTAAGAGGTGTCGCAATTGAAATACTGCGTCGTTAACCGAGACATTTTTGATCGCAGTCACTCGTCGTTAAGGAGTACTGCCAAATAAACAAACTCGAACGTACGACAACCAGGTAAATGTAATATTTCAACTTCAAATTTTAAAACTTACTTTCGTTCGCTGACTCTTTGGATGGAAAGGAGCGAGTTCTTCTGATTGGTGCTCTGATTTCCACTTCCCATGATGCAACGCGCGTCACCATCTGAAGAGAAACATCCTTTTTCTCTTCCAATTACATTCGGAATTAATCGCCAATGTTTTCTCCCGGCATCCAACATGACGAGCAATACTCCGATGGCCAATAGTTGTAAAGCACAAATTGTACAATCTTTGATTTTCATTTGTATAGCCAAATATATATTTAGTATTTGCATCAATGTAATTTAGAATACTAACAAGTAGTTTGTTGTTTCTGATATCTTGTAGATCGGCAATAGTTTGTAATTAATGAAGATTCTTAATCCGTTGAAAGGTATATAAAAATGGGTTAGGTCAACTTTATTTACTTTTACACGAGTCTTCTATCCATAAATAGGTAAGTTCATGTGCCTTACGTAAGTTCTCCCCTGACAAATCCTTTGTAAAAGTTGTATTTGTAAATAAGCATATATTTTTATTTGTTAATTTCTGTGCTTGTATTCAACTAAGAACGGAAAGAAAGTATTTTTCCCCTTGGATAGCAATTCGATATTATATCTATTATTTAACGTAGTATTTATTTTCTTAAATTTTCACCCGTTTACGGTCTATGGGCATGTTGAGTAAAACAATAGAGACTCATAGGTGGAATGCAGATGTAAAAGAGTTCAGAAATAGACAAGCTCAATATGCTCGACGGATTGACTAAGATATCTTTTAGTATAAAATGTAAAAATAAAAGTAAAAATGGTCAGAAGTATAAAATGTAAATTATAAAATTTACAATAAAATAAATGTAAAGTATAAAATGTCCAAAAATCAGAAAATACTAAATACGAGATATCTTCGTCGTGGCTAGATTTTAACTACTCTTTTCTACGAGATATCTCGGGTGCGTCAGGGAAGTCGTTAAATCTCCCAACTATTTCCTTTGATTATTTATAACTATATAACAAACTTCTCTTTTCATAAAATGCAACAGCTTATGTCTTTGACTTCCCCAGTGATTTTCCTTGCACCTTCAATTGCTTTAAGTAGCATTCCATCCAATATCAATGTAGACGCAGCCATATCATTTGCCGTCGCCTTATTCAATCGAAAACTACGATAGAATTACAATACTGAATACGAACTACAAGCTTAAAATTGCGATAATATTTCCGTTGTCATATCCTTAGGATTTGGTAACAGGTTTTCATATGGTCGATTAGAGAAGCTATTAGCAGCTAAAGTTTGATAGGGATATCGATGTTTATAAACCCCCTGCCCCACGCCACTGGAGGTTTACAGGGGCAGTACGTAAATATAAATTAGCCTATTTAGGAGCATATATTAGGCAGAGATTGGAAACTTTTCGGAAGCCCATCTTTCGATAGAGAATGAAATAGAAGTTGGCCGTGGTCGCTCTATGAAGAGGCTCAATCGTATTTCACTCGTGAGATGTGTATTTCCTGCGAGCACATTTCCCACGGACCACCCCCGCCATCTACCGATGGACTAACAAGGCTCTTTCTTCAGTCACGAACTCAAGGTTGAACGCTTATTTTCGCTCATGGGAATGTCGAAACATAAGGACGACGTCTTCTGTTTGTTTGCTTAACTTATAATGCTCATCTCACGCGTGCTACTTTTCCCTTTTCCCACGCCCAAGCGCCTCCTCGGCCATTTTAATATCTCCCCAAGAAAACAGGATCTTTTTCTCGTATTCTCTCGCATTCCTTGGTGTTTTTAACGAATGTGGCTGGCGCGGCCACATTGCTGCTCGCGAGCCACACGCGGGTCTCCTATGTTCAGCTCCCTAACGGAGTAAAATTGGAAAGCAGTAACTTTGTGGAACCGGTTACAAACCATATTTAATAAACAAGTGCAAGTTTCCGCAACAACACCTTGATTTGTGAAAACTTGTACAAGTATTGTTTATTAAATATGGTCTCTATCGGTGCTTGAAACCGGAACCGAACCGAAATCCGAAACCGAACCTGAAAACACAAACAGAGTGCTTAAAAATCTTAATTATGAACAGAAACCGGAAACCTTTGTCAATTCCAAACCAACGTTAAATTTGCAGTTTAATTAAGTGTAACAGCAGTTAAATTTACAATGTCGTAATGTTTAATGGAGAATTCAACATCAACAATCAATCGGTCGCCATTTCTTAACCGTTTTTAAGTTAGGCAATAAATATTGCGAAATTCACAATTTTTTGGATAATGGAAAAAGTCTGCCGGGAATCTACCGGGAAGCTACCACGACAGAACAGCTTAGAGGACAGAGCAACGCGCGGAAAGTGGGAGGCCCGGGTTCGATTCCCGGCAGACTTTTTTCTTTCAATTTCTTCATCACAATTTTTTATTAAAACCGTCAAAATTGTAGGCCGAGAAAAATATTCCATGGCTAAAATAAATATCTTTGAAGAGTGATTTTTCTTATTGTATGTACATACTTATATTGTCCACGCACGTTGATTATTTTAAAATTAAATATACAAAGGAAACAAATCCCCGCATGAATTGAAAGCAAATATTACATACGTTTATTATAAAAGACCTCTCGAAGCGTCGAGCCCGAACCCATTTGGAAGATAAAAAAGTACTTCCACATAATGAAAGTAAAGAGAAATCGCACGCACATTGCTTCCTGTTTCTGTCGTGATCGAAACCCATTAAATATATGCATACGTGATCTCATGAACATATGACGTCATCAATTTTAAAAATAACAACGATGAATTCGTTCGGAATTGAATCATTTTGCAAAATCAGGTGCCGACGAAAACGTTTAGATTTATACTTTATTTCCATTATAATTAATCAGAGAACCTTAAGGGAAATTAATTTAAATTATGAAGATTTGGAGTTATCAATAAAAAAGTGAGTAATGATGCAGGAATCTATTTATACATCCAACCATGCAAAAGGTATTTCAGCTGTATTTTTTACATTCGAGAGCTTCGAAATACCTGTTCGAGCTGCGCAATTTCCAAAAAACAGCGAAATTTTCGCACTTTTTTCAGATTTGCTCAAAATCTCCTAAAGTATGCTTCCTACAGAAAATTTGATCAATTGTATTTTGAAGTATATTATATTTCCCACATTTTAAGCCCTAAACCGGCTCAATATGTTCAGAATTTCCGAGAAAAAAATCCCAAAATTGGCTATTTTTACACAAAATCAAAAATTTTCGTTTAGGTCGTGTATCTTGCCAAATATCGGGAAACGTACTCATCCCACGAGGAAACGTAAAGGTATGAATTTGTAGCAAATTTGTTAAGCTTTAATTTGAATTCAAAAGAATGCTCGTACGCTCAATAATTCAGTCAAAAATGGCAAAAAACAAATATTTCACAAAAATGACTTTTGGAAAAAAATAAAAAAACTGTTTTGAGCGCAGTAAGTATCAATTGTATACATATACAATTGTATATATATTTATATTATATAATCGCCCACGCATGGAGTGGGCGCAGCGAGCCAAGTAAAAAGTAGGAGCTCATCAAAAGACCGCGCTCGNTGAGGACAAGGAGATTCGAGGCAAAATCTTATGAAAATTTGCAATATCAATATGAACGACATTAGAGGTTTACAATTATTCTTTGGGATCCGCGGGGAATTTGCTTAAAGTTCAAAAGAAAATATCATATTGTTGGAGGAAGTTAACCAACATTACGAAATGAAGAATATATTAATAATTTCCTTAATGGAAACAGGAAGAAAATCCAATTACGTCAATTTCAATCATTATCGTTGTTTACAAATACAAACTACATTTTTCTAAACAGAAAATTCCGATTATCCGAGACTCGTACCCGAGGCCTAGGGTTTGGAACGCAAACCACTTTCAAGTAATAACTAACGTAAAAAAGCAGAGAAATTCGGATATTTGAATAGTGATTAATGCCATGAAAAAGCATCTAGCAATGCTTCCTGTCTTTGTGATTGCCTGGAAGAAACTTAGGGCTCCCGAAGAGCCATATGGGCAACGCGTTCGACTTCGGTGAAAGCGGTCCTGGGTTCGATTCCCGGTGGGGGCATACGTACGAAATGTTCTCAGCTGTCAAATCACTTTACACATACTCGTAGAAAATTCCAAAAGCAAGGTAAATTAACACTATTTCAACTGAAAAAATGTAATATTTTCAATTTAAAACATGTTTTGTAACGTTCATTTCAGAATTTGTGTAAGATATTCTTTATTTTATCTGAGCAGAAGAGGGAATGAAAACGGATACCTGATACTCTTTCTTAATTATTGTTATGAAGAGAGCGTCCTCACTGTTTGTACAATTTAAATATTCTGTATCAGGACGCCGTTGTTAATGCAGGATTGTCTCAATCATCATCTATTACAGCTTCGACTCACATATAAATAACTTTGAAGTTGATTATCTAAGGCGAAGTTTTATACTTTGTGGCAATCATTTATCCCCGTCAAATGGTGTCCAACGAGGAAAACTTTCTATATTTTCTTTCTCTGTGTAACCCTTTAATTTTTCACCCATCGTCCTCTCGTTTAGATTTCACTGTTTTTTTGTCCCTCCGTTGCAATAGCTCATTGGAAGTACTTTTTCGACGAAGCATCGTCTGTCTTGTTGAAAATATCCTTTTTCGTCTATCGCATCCAAGTCTTTAGGAGAGCCCGTCTAAAATATGCGAGCAGAATTTTCCCAAAATAATACCTTATTTTTAAAACAACGCAAGGAAACTGCACCCCAAATCAAACAATATCGCGGATTAGAGTTATTAAACTTCTAGTTCGACAGTTCTTCCCGACCATTTCTCTTCCATGTAGTGGGTACTCGAGCTTCGCGGCTAATTAATCGATGAGTTTGTCGTTACCATAAATAAGAACAAAATCTCAATCCCGGAGATGATAAAGTTTGAGTTAGTCCAAAAAGTGGTATCCCAAAATTTGATTTTGATTTTGATCTAATTAGATTTTGATCGAATTCGGTAGAAAAAATTATAACAAAATAATCATAAATAAACTCGGAGATATTTTCCAGGGACTCAAGCTAAAAATGGCCAATGACGACCAGGATTAGATTAGCGATTGGAAGCGATCATTGGTTATGTTTCACAATGTGTAGGTTCTCTTCAAGACTGGTTATATACTTCACTTTTATGGGATCCTGCAGAAAAGTGTTGTATTCGAGAATTAGAAAAGTAGCGGAAGGCGATACGTTTCGTAAAAAATTGTTACGACAAATCAGTGAGTGTTACGCAAATGCTTCAGGACGCAGGATGGGAATCTTTGGAAGATATAAGATTTAATAAAGACTCGATTTACTTAATAAGGTACATTCTTAGAAGACGTAGCTGATAGTATGCGTCCTCCCCGTTATATAGGCTGTTCTTATTCTGAGAGGAAAATCAGAGAGATAGACGCTAGAACGAATAGATTCAAACATTTATTTTACTGCGAATGCTACGCGAAAGCAACCGATTAGAAAAATAGAGTCTTGGTGCATGCACCCCCTGCCACAGGCCGAAAGGCGGCTTTCAGGATACATATGTAGATTACGTAATGCAGACATCTCATGGAAGAATGCGTATATTAAATAAGAAATTCGAATAATACACTCACATTGTTCGTGGTACTTCCATAGAGTATGCCAATAGAACGCGAAAAACAGATCGTAAAGCATTACTGGACGTATGGGCCCTTCCACTTGTCGGGTTTTGAAGTAATCAGTGGAATATTAAAATTTCGATAAAAACTATTATACTTCTGAGTTATTTCATAGTTTTTTATAGGGAATTAACTATAGCAATTATTAGTAATAGTGTTAAATTAATCTCTTTTAAGGTAGCTTATCGTTCGAACAAGTTTGAAGCGGGCAAGTGTCGGACATAAAAATTTATTTAGCACTACGTTAACGTTAATTGTATCTTTCCTTAATACATGATATAAATAAACTCAAATTTTATGGCATTTCCTACTTATGAAGGATAGAGAGCTAGATTGTTAAATGTTTTCATAAAATTGAAATTTAATCAAATTTCCCAGAGTATCGTTTAAAACATTTATATTTATATATATAACGTTTATTCTCAATGGTATGACGCCGTTATGTGTTGGGAGAGATGTTAAGATCGAGAATCTAAGGTGCGTACGACATTTGCTCTAAAAACGCCAAAATACAAGATACAAATCTTGTTAAACACGAGATTATACGGTCTATACCTTGCAAGTCAACTTTAGGCGAGAGATAAAGGGGCCTTAAACTTAATTTATAAGTAATAATACATAAATCTTTTCTGTCCATTTACGTATGTACACGAATTATGAAATTTATCAGTAGCAGTTGCTTCTAAAGCACATTTTGCTTCCCTCCAAAATCTCTCGTTCTCAACTCTCCGTCATTCTTCGCTATTTCCAACTAAAAAATCAAAAAAGAAACTCGAAACAGAGGAAACCCCCTTCTCCTCAATTACGCTGCTCGTTTAGCTGTTTTCCTTTTCCGCGATTCTTTTGTTTCCTTCCGAAGTCAATTCGAAGACCACATCCGGCCTTCCTTTTGCACGCACTCCTTTGATGACTTTCCCCGAAAAACGACCATCGCAGGTTGAAATAGGAGTACTAGAAACAGAATAACAGAAGTTGGCTCGATTTTTCAGAAAGTATGCAGGTTTTCATCTCAATCGTACGTCTGGCGGGCGAAAGAACAAAAAGATGTTTGGTTCTCCCTTACTCTGAGCCTTGACTGCGAATCATGGAAATGGACAAAGGGAATAAACAAAGGAAACAGGTAACGATGGTCATGGGCCCATATTCTTAAAATGACGCTAAGTATATTCGGATAAGTAGCTAAAAATTGTAGAAAAAAGATATAGCTAAGGTTTAGTTAAATATTGATGTACCTAAATTGGCTTCTATTAATTTTATATTATACATTAAAATTTTGAATTTTGAAGCGAATGGATAAACCAAGGGATCAAGACTGGCCAGATCAATGCTCGAACGTATATTCCACTTTCGCGGATGCTTAGTATTTTGATTAACAAATATCCTAATGGCAAATTAATGAAAAGAGCATTAACTGAGGGACAATAAATAAGAGTTGGGTCACCGATTCTCAGGCGCTTTTCAAACAACATACAGTAAAAGTACAGACATGGTGAGTAAAATATTTAAACGCACTTGAATGAGCGTAGAAATGAATTTTCTATCGTAAAAAATGTATTTCGTCGAAATAGGTGGACTGCATTTGAATCTATGGCTCCTTAAACTGAATGGACTCGACCTTTTTTACAGACAGGCGCTAAAATAAGCGAAGAACTAGTATTTTCTTAGACCCACTGTGGGTATCCCCTCGTAGTTCTACTTTTTAGCCTCTACGTTTACCTTTACCACTGCCTTTCCAGTGTTTGAAGGATAAACTACTCCTATGTGTAATTCCTACGTATTTATAGTGACGCCAACTCCTGAAATTAGGCACGGTTCGGGAATTAAGTACCGTAAGTTCTCGTGTATAGGCTGAAATTGATATACAAAATTTCAGTGAAAAAATCTAGGGTTGTTCTAAACAACAGAGAAGTACAAGGGTAAATCACAAAGTTCTACCCGTTTAGAAACAAATAACTTCGTAAATCATTTTCGGACGATGTTTTTTGTATAACGCGTATAATTTTTTGAACCATATTTATTTATATTTTAGTTGAAAATAATTTTCATTTCCTATATATGACTCTTTGGTCTATTTCTAAAATGACTATAAAAGTGAGAAGGTGAATAGCTTTTTTACAATTGATAGACATCATTAAATGTGATTAAAGATTCTAATGGATCGTCAGGATGAAATATATCGTTTATACAAGTTTAAAATATCGAGAAATCGAATCTTTCCAACTTCATAGTATCCAAAGTTTGCGAAAACATCATCATAATGTTTTATATCTTGACTTTTACGGAATTTTTGTTTACTTATACAACACAAAGAAAATTGTTGCTATGTATCTTTTTCAGTCCTCACTACTTCAAATATACTTTCTAAATCCACTCGTTATGTTAAAAATTAATCCACTAGGAGCAGCTTTGCAGTATTTTACGAAAATTACTACTGTCGGCTAGGTCATGAGATACGTAAAAAAGCGGAAATTTTAAGTAAACATTCGGGGGGTCGAATTATACACGAGTGAATACGGTAATTGGAAAGAGTGAAAGTCTTACGTAGTAAACCACATTAAAACCACATTGCCAATCTCTATATCAACTTAATATAACCTCAGCTTCGGCTCACACAGCTCCACAGCGATGGTAACAGAGCGCATACGTATGAACGGAAGAAAGGATGTCACTTTGGGAATGCCTCAGCGGGAATGAATGAACGCGCCCACGAAAACTCGAAAAGCAGGAACAGCTGATTTTCTCGAACTGGTTTGGTCCCTCGCTCTTCCTTTGAAAAACTGTTGCCCTCTCCAATTAGATCCCCTTTGTCACCTCCAACTGCGGTGGACATTTTCTTAATTGCGCATTCTCAGTGACGTATGGTTGGCCTAGCAAATCCATAGGTTTTGTTCGCTGCTATCGCATACATTAACCAATAGTTGTCCTATGATATGAAAGGCGAGTTAGAAAAGGAACAGGCAATGCATACAGCGGAGGATTTTAGAAACATGAACGGAGTACTCAGGGCCTACATGAGCCATTCAGAGGCGGGAGGTACGAATGGCCGCCCTTATTCACGTCGCGTAATGTTCTTAGGTGCGCTTTCCAGGATTTTGGCATTTAAATCTGTCATTTGAATGATATATAAGACTTCTTCCTATTCCCAAAACTGTAAAAAAACCTTGAAAGAACCTTTTGGCAGCATTGAGGAGATCAAGTCAGTATCGCGGAAGGGGCTAAACGCGTGTAACCTTATTGACTGCCAACAATAGACTAAGTTTTCAAAAGACTGCTCTTAACAATGTACGTAAGGGACTTGTTTATCAATACACAGAAAACAAATTTGAGAATTGGAATTATACAGCCCGGGTAATTATAAAACTCCGCGTATTTTTTATCACACCTCGTACATAAGGATTATTGAATATTACTTTCTACTAGGTTGAATAATTAATATTGTCTAATTTAAAATCATCTTCTTTGGCTTTGACTTCCTTGGTGGTATTCCATAAAGGAACAAGGAAACTTCGAACTTTTACAAACCGCATTATTTATTGCAAAACGGCTACATATTGTGGCTTGGAAAAATTCCTTGTTCGTTTATTGTCTAATTTAATAATTATTTTCACTTACGTATGAAAATTGGCTCAGAGAGGATTTATAAGGATGACAACGATGAGAAAAACGGAAAATTTCACTCCTATTGTTCCTGAAACATGAAGACATGAGACATGAAACTCAAAAACCACTAAATTGCTGATGTACTGGTACATTTCAGGATTACGCTAAACTCTGCATTTTTTTAATATATGCGGCAGGTTTTGCTCAGATTTAAACGGGTGGTAAAGATGAGCACGTTTCCAGAATGAAGGGGCATCAGGCCGCCCCCTGTATTGTGCGCCCTGAGGCCTCACTTTCTCACCATCTGAATCCAGCCGTGTATACCTATATGTGTGTATTTGCGGACAATAAGTGATACTTTGAGCCAACGAATCGCCAAACTCACCAGAGAACACAATTAAAACACACCTTAGGTTTTAATACTGTATTAATTTATATCATTAGTCACGATTACTGATCACGTTTCGTAAAGGAGTGAAATTCCAATACTTGATGGACATCACCGTCGTGTTTAGGGAAAACTTGTTCCAACCATTCCATGATCGCAATAAGAACGGAGCGCTTAATCCGTCCGACATTGTTTCTCCTTTTTTTGAAACAACAATGGCTATAAAGTAGTTCAAAACAGAAACAGTTGAACAAAAATGACAAATGGAAATTTCTGACGAGATCGGTACTGTAAACCAATCCCTTTTACCATCCGAGCTGATGCTCCATTTTTAATATTCTCTAAGGAAAATTAAGGCTTCTCATCAACAAAACTTTAAGTATTTTTGAGCATATTTTGTAAATATTATGAGCATTTTCTCGAATACGAAGTTATTCAAATCGCCATTTACAAAGCTCCATTCATCAAATTGTCCCTTTACGCATTTAAATATTCATGAGGTGGATTTAAATATACTTGCGTGTTTATGCGAAAAGAATTAGAATATTTCGCCGATCCTGAAATGATGCTCCTGATTCGTATGGCAAACAAAATAGACTTTCGATCGTAGTTCGTCAACTGTGAACTGAGAAAAACAATGGCAAACTACCTCACTCCTCATCTTGCCAAGTAAGCCTCATTTCCCCCTCCTAGCTGAGGAAATTACGAGCACAACCACTCAAATCGCAATTGTCAATTATCTCTCGTTCCTTCCAAGCCGCAGCTAATCCCAGTTGATAGATGTTATAATCTTACACGAGCTAATCTCGATATTTTGACTCTACGATTGGGTGTTCTTAAATGATGGTGGATTTATGTGTCGTAACAGTTTATTGACGTCACTTCCATTACGAAATTAATATTCAATACATGGAAATAATTACTCATCTGTTTATAGTATGCTGAAATTTTCGTATTAGCTATAATGTTCCATATCGTATAGTGGATATTGTGTATAGGTCGACTCTTAAAAACAAAACTTTAATGAAAGAATTCTAAATGGNAAACGCGTATTATATGCATTAATTAATTAGTAGAATGTCAATAATTTATGGAAACGTATTACGGCCTTATTGTAAATTAGTATGACATGGGAATTCATGAAGTAAAAGAAGGGACCATGGCAATTGAATGCTCAGGAAATGAAATAGGATACTCGTACATGACAAAAACCAGTATTTCATTTCTCCTACCTTTTAATGTTCAGTCGTATTTGTTAACACTAATTTAAAAGTACCATTCTGGTGGTACCAATGTGTACCATTATAAGGAGAAAAACATGAACTTATCACTGAATATGATTTTCAATTCGCTAACATTAAAACGGATAAAGACTTCGATTAGTTCGATAGTTAGCTATTATTAATCAGAAACGTTTTGCTACCTACCGCAAGTATACCAGGAATCTCCTCTGGATTATATGAATTACTAGATGACTTTTTTTTCGTCTAGGGTCGGAAAATATAACTTTGAAAATCAAATGACCGTTTAACTAAACAACAATTATGAAGTAATTATCCATAAAAAGTAATTTCGACTCTTCGAATTTAGGACATTTCTTCGGTTTCAACGAATTTTTCCGATCCGCAGCTATAATCTCTGAATTTTGCTTTTGATGTTAAAGAAAAACTATTTATTTATGAAAATCTCTCGGATGTATTATCTATCAGTAGTTTATTAATCAAGCGGTCCAATACTCTGAAGGAGAGTTACGATAATCCTTCTTAAATCAAAACATAAAACACATTACAACATGGGATATAACACAGCGATAAGTGCTTTAAATGGAGATGTTGAATATTTCCAACCTCTTCGTACCTTCAGTACGGAAAAGTTATATCGTAATTTTCACAGCTAATAGTGAATTTAATCTCATAATGTTGAGAATTAAAGTCTTCGTAGTTCGTAGTTTCCACACTAAATGTTTTATTTAAACACGACCGGTTTCGGCTAACGCCTGATGATGGCGTTAGCAAGAAAACATTTAGTGTGGAAACTACGAAGTGCCTTCTTTAATTCTAATTATTGCTTTCCACGAAGTCCGGCCTAATACTATAGAATTTACTTGTTACTTACAATGTTGATTCGTCTGTCGTGACAGTGAAGCTTCAATGACTTTTGCAACTCAGTTCTGAATCTTAATGCATTGAATTAAACCTCTTTAAGACTCCATTACTTGAAAATAACCATTTGAAAAGGGGCTACTAGATAGAACGCAAATTGTTCCCCGGGAGTCAGCAAAGCGGTATTTCATGTTAAAGGATTGGGGAGGGTTCATGTATAAAAAACAGATTTTTTTGTGAAAATTCGGGCGGTCGATTTATACACCGAATCGGCCTATATGCGAGTACATATGGTACCCTGCAGGCCCCCAGTGGCGTGTGGCAGGGGGTGTAATCACAGTTTCCCTCGACGTCCTGCTAGCACACCCTGTTCCGATCAGCGGAAACTAACAGTAATCACATTTTGCTCTAGCAACGGCCTCTTCTTGGGCAGAGCCCCGAAAGCGCGGTCTCTTTATCTACCCTTTCTGGTGTATTTAAATTACAGAAACATGCTATAAGAACTATTCTTAGCTTCAAACCTTCGGAAGTAAAGTTCATTTTCAAGAGCCGAAAATAATGCGACTTACCTCATTTTATTTATTTTAAACTATTGTCAACAATAAAAACAAGGGCTCTCTGACTCTCAGTTCAAATGTACGTCAATATCAAACAAGATCGAAAAAATGATATTCATGTAAGAATAAATAGAACAGAATTGAATAAGAAAGTAGCATATCTGCCTGAAACTGCCTCAGTCCATAAAAGATATATTAGATGTAAAAGTATTTAAAGGTAAATTAAAACAGTTTTTATAGAAGGGTACTTCTATTAATTAAATTAAATTAATTCTATTAATTTAATTAAATAGATAATGTATATAATAAGAAGAGTTGATTTATGTCTTGTTTTGCCAATAAAATTATAATTTCTTATTATTTTGTTTTATTACTGTATCCTTTTCTGTTATATATTCCATAATATTATATTGTGCAATAAAAAATTTAATTTATACGTGATTTTTCTGNGTTTTGCCAATAAAATTATAATTTTTTATTATTTTGTTTTATTACCGTATCCTTTTCTGTTATATATTCCATCATATTATATTGTGCAATAAAAAATTTAATTTATACCAGATGTTTCTGTAACTAGATGTAAGATTTATATTTACTTTTATAACTATGTTAGATGCAGTGAGTAGCTAGTGGTCTTCATTTCTTTCCCCTCTACCATCAGCTACGAGAAGCTGGGAGAAGGAAATGGGACTTACTAGGCAATATGAGGAGTGAGGTAGTTTGTCCTTGCTTTTCTCAGTGATCCAGAATGCCTCAAGCAGAACTAGCTCACGTTAGTCAAACACAATGATTCTGCGAGTAACACTTTTCGTAAAATAACACAAGGAAAATATGTTATATTCAATCTAAGATTTTACGGAGTTTTTCTCAAACTCTAATGTCTTATGTAAATTGCACTTATTACTTTTTGACGAATCCATGGAAATTCTACTCTGCCTACGGACAATAACCTATACAATACCACGACGACGAATTTCGAACCTCGATATCGTCAACGTCACGTCAACAGCCACTTACGAGCAAAACCCATCGATATAAATTCAGTCGCTGACGATAAGGTGATAGAAATTGGTGAAATAATGTACCAGTGGAATGAATGTGCATCCCAGAGGTGTTATTAGCGGCAATACTCCATTCTCCTCCAAATATTCGATCTGAAGACGTCTCTTAGCGAAACAGGCGTCTTCCTGAGAAGGATGCAGCCAAAGCAGAGGGAATGCGTCCGATGGAGGCTGCATCCCGGTGCAGAGAGCGGTGGGGGGGGGAGAGCCACGTGGGGGGGTCCTTTTGAATGTGGCCCCAGCGGGGGTCCGTCCCCAGGCGGCCTACCTGAGAAGCGAACACCTGGGCTCGGCCGCGAAAACCCTCACGTGCTCTCCTCTCCATTCTCTCCCTTTTCCCTTTCGCTCTGCTCCATTCTGCGCATGCGCAACTTCTTCCACATTCGCTTTTACGTCTGTACCCTTCGGCGGCGTGCGACTAAAGGTGTTACTCAGGGATTTCCTTAGTTTTTACGTATTGAGTAATAACTTTTTTCACATACATAATACGTAATTTTCTCTCTTACATACTCTTCGGTCCTGCCGCCATACCATGATTAATCAAATATTTGTCTTTTGGTACAGAATAGAGGAAAATGTATCTTACATTTACTTTTTCCTCTGTCTTTTTCATGGTTGTGACGATATGAAAGCTACTGAGGTAAACGTTATGCTGAATAATAGCATTAATTAAGGTTTCTCCTTATGCAATGTTACCAAAAATGTTACTCGTAGAGTCATTATGCTTCAGTAACGTGAGCTTGTTCTTCCTATAACATTCTGGCTCCGCAAGAAAGCAAGAGAAAATTACCTCACTCCTCACCTTGCCTAGTAAGCCTCATTTTCCTCCTCTAGCTCTTCGTAGCTGATGGTATAAGGGATGAGGTCCCAACCTGCCTTCGGGCCAAATCAAGAGATGCCCTCAAGGTAGTGAAATCACCCGAATGGCATTCTTTTTAGAATAAAATATTAGAATCTGGACGAAAGGCTATTGATTCATTCATTGCCATCGAATTGGACTAATAAGTTCGAAATTTTATAATGCAAAGGAAAAATAGATCGTGCACTTTAGGATTGGTCGTCGAAATTCCACAGAAGATTGGTTTCTACAGTAAAAGTTTCTCTCTTTCCCACGATGTCTCATCAGTCGTGTTACTTAGAAAAGCTCATGAGATTACACCCTTGTCAACGACCAACGGCGGCTGACAAGTAATACGTATGTAAATAAAATAAACCTGGATCATGCTAATAAGGCTACCAATGTAAATATATTTCAATAAACGCGTACTATATGCATTAATTAATTAGTAGAATGTCAATAATTTATGGAAACGTATTGCGGCCTTATTGTAAATTAGTATGACATGGGAATTCATGAAGTAAAGGAAGGGACCATGGCAATTGAATGCTCAGGAAATGAAATAGGATATTCGTACATGACAAAAACCAGTATTTCATTTCCCCTACCTTTTAATGTTCAGTCGTATTTGTTAACACTAATTTAAAAGTACCATTCGTACCATTATAAGGAGAAAAACATGAACTTATCACTGAATATAATTTTCAATTCGCTAACACTAAAACGGATAAAAACTTCGATTAGTTCGATAGTTAGCTATTATTAATCAGAAACGTTTTGCTACCTACCGCAAGTATACCAGGAATCTCCTCTGGATTATATGAATTACTAGATGACTTTTTTCTCGTCTAGGGTCGGAAAATATAACTTTGAAAATCAAATGACCGTTTAACTAAACAACAATTATGAAGTAATTATCCATAAAAAGTAATTTCGACTCTTCGAATTTAGGACATTTCTTCGGTTTCAACGAATTTTTCCGATCCGCAGCTATAATCTCTGAATTTTGCTTTTGATGTTAAAGAAAAACTATTTATTTATGAACATCTCTCGGATGTATTATCTATCAGTAGTTAATTAAGCAAAATACATACTAATTTGTGATTTAATAAAAGTAATTCACTTCCTCAGCCATTATGAAATCAAAATATAACCTTTGTAGTATATTTCCTCTGAGTTATGTAAAAGTCTATAGATAATTCCGAAGTTTATATCTTCGATTCCTAGCTTTTGGTTCCAAAATGTTGGCGTTCTTAATCTGAATGACTCAAGAGTTTAACTAGAGGTTAACTTTGCCAAAAATTTAGCGAGGTAAATGACGTTCCGAAAATACAATGAAGTAAACGAATTCTTACGACTTTAAGCATATCTACGGAAGAGATATGTTAGATTTGGAATTATCTCGTCGAAATTCGTCGTCATAGATACATCTCTCTGTCTGTAAGGTCTTCAGTCGGAAGGTTGGTTTGAACCTCATCCCTCCACCATAACCAACGGAAAGCTTTGTAGAGGGGGCTGAGGCGACTAGGCAAAATGAGGAGTGAGGTAGTTTGCTATTGCTCAGCCACACTGAGACAGAATGCTATAAGTGGAACAAGTTAACGTAAGTGAAGCAGAATGACTCTACGAGCAACTCCTTTCGTAACATTCAAAAAGATGAGCCCTTAATCAATATCATTATTCAGCATCACTCATACCTCAGTAGCTTCCATAAAAAAAGTTAATGAAAGATACCTTTTGCTATATCCCGTACCAAAAGACAAGTGAAAAATATTCCATTCGTCAGGACATGGTAGCAGGACCAATAGATAACTCACAAATTGCAAAAAACCTAACTCGCTGAAGCCCTCGCTCTTTCACACTTTTCGGTTTGCGAGACAAAATCATCGGGTCACGAATTAGCTGCGGCTGATAACTCTTTTTAACCTTCGAGGAATCGCCTTCATCCGTAGGCAAATTGGGGAGGCTTTTACGCGACGAGTGTTTTGTCGTCGAGAACATTAAACCCCTTGTGGTCGAAGCAGCGGTCGTGAGCTTGCATTCATACTGTTGGAGACGACAAAGAACACCTGATATTTGAGGGAAAGGGTCTTTCGCCGCGCAATTGAACTATCTTACTCCGTTCGGATTTACAATCCAAGCAGCAGGTCTAATCCAATCCAAAAAGAAATCCATCCGCACAACAACGTGGTGCAATTCCGAGGGAGAAATCTTGATTATTGATGACCTGCCCTCCTCTCCTCACTCCTGTTCAGGGATGGCGAATCTTTAGGGGCTAGAGTATCATATTTGATAAACATAAAGTACATGCGTACTAATGTGGTGCCAAAACATGGAGGGAGATGGTGATAATAATAATTCCTCATTTCCCGGCCCATAAGACACGCCGTGATATTTCAGGTCAATGAGGCAAAGGTTATAAACACAGGAACGTAAGCCGCTTATAAGTGAAACAAAGAAACGAGATTTCTAAAAGAGCGGCAATTTACGGAAGGATGAAACACAAGCGCAATATGCTAGAAAAGGCTTCCGCTGTGTAGTGCTCACCTTCGGCACAAAACACAGGCCGATTTTAGAAGAAATTTTCGCGGGAAAAAGTGCGTCTCATGGGCCGGAAATTACGGTAATAATAACTACATTAGAAACGTCATAACCGACCGATTACGGTCAAACAATAGATCCAAGTAAAAAGTTCAAATAGATCCTATAAATCTTCATATAACACTAGAAAATTTATATATCTAATATACATCTCCATTCCAAACACACGAAATCTACATCTACGTAAATACCCTGCAAGCAGCCTCTCGGCGTGTGGCAGGGGGTGTAAACACCAAGCGTTGGAGTTACCTCTTTTAACTTATTGTTGACATGTCTGGTTCGCGGAAAGAATAAGTCCCTAAAACGACTTGTCTTCACATCTGTTTCTCTTATTTTACGCTCGGATCGGCCGAAGTAGCAGAAGGGGGGCGCATAATACAGATTACGCCTTCCGGAAACGTACTTTCTCTGAATTTATCAAGCTATCACAGCCTAGCTTTTAAATGTCTTTCTTTGAAGGATTCCCAACCTGCATTGGAGAGCATTTGCGTAACGCTTGCTTTTTATCGCGGCATTTTTTAACAAATTGTATTACCTTGCTCTGCACTTTCCTTCCCCAATTTAAGAGCTTACGTTTCGTCCTCTTGGTCCCATATATTCGCCGCATATTCCAGTTGGGGCCTAAATAACAAAAGGTGAAATAGCATCGCTCTCTAACATTTTCATTAACCACCAACCATAAAGAAATATATATTCCTGGCCGAAGAGATAGAAGAAAATCAAAATCCGTCAAAATTGTCCCAATCGTAATTTCAGCAAAGGGTTTAATACCTAAATATTTACGTAGAAGCCTCGAAACAATTGGAGTAGAAGATAAATTGTTGTTCAATTACAGAAAAACTATAATTAGTACTTGCTCCATATTAAGAAGATTTTTAAATGACTACTAAAAAGCAATAGATTTGCATCCATGATAGGTGAATGTTTCCCAGACTCTGTGCTNTTCACAAATTCTTTGAAACTTTTCCGAGTGTTATGAATGTAGATGTTGCTAAATACGAAATTATATTTTGAGAGTTCCTCTAGGAGATCACCCCGTTTGTTTCGTTAACCCGATCCGTAATTTCCCCCAATTGTGCCATCAAGTTCTTCTCCATCGAGCGTTGAAATCTCCAATAATGACATTGTCGCTGTGAGCTTCCTTATCATGCTCAGATCCTAGAGTCAGATTTAAGTTTACATTTCCTCTCTCTTACTTGCTGTTGATGGATACATATACCTGGATTGTCTACATCTACATATATGCCCTGCAAGCCTCTTTTTGGCGTATGGTAAGGGGTGCATGCACCATGAATCTACTACTCTAATCGATTGCTTTCGCGTACCATTCACGGAAAAAATGGATTTTGGAACTAGTCGCTTCAAGAATTAATTACTCTGATTTTTCTCTCAGTATGAGAGCGGTCCACGTAACATGGAGAAGACATAAGATCAAAAACAATGATATTTAGTCAAAAAGTAATCAAATTTTTTAAAATACATTGCTAAAGACTAGTAAAAATATTAAAATTGCTTGAATCACTTGTGCAGTTAGAAATAAAAATCGAAGTATCACGCATGGAATTCTGTATGAATTGTTCAGCATTTTTCATACCATTCTGTTAGTGAATGCGCTGAAATCGCATCTCCTCCATTCCATTCCCAAGTGACATTAGAATTACATGCACTGGCGGTTTTGGGAGTTGATAAGTGTACTCCGATATTGTGCTCGCAGGGTGCGTATATAGAGTCCTTCTCCGGGGTTTTTTTTCCACCGGGAGCTTTTTCACTAAACCCGTACATAGGTATAAGCTGTTCTCATTTGCATTCCCTATGGGGTTGCCCATAAATAGTGTGTCACCTTCAACAAAGAATGGGAACACAAATTTATTTTTTAATATTACGGCGTATGCACCTGAAAAGTGAATAAAAAGTCGCCATAGCCAATAAAAGTATCGCTAAAATTAGTTGAAACATTTAAATTACTTAAATTCTCATTTATTATTAAAATAGCAGCTGAGATGCGACGTAANTTCATCTCGGCTTGCGAAAGAGTTTCCTCCGTCCTGTGAAATTCGTCGATTCCTACGCATTAGATCTGCCACGTACTTTATCTATTTTGGGCTTTTGGCATTCAATCGCTTGCTAGGGCTTATGTAGACAAATAATGGGGAAACTAAACCCTGAATAATGTAGCAGAGATGTTCGTAGAGGTCTGCATGACCAAAATTATGTCTGTATCTATGTAAGTACCCCTATGCAAGCCGCTTTTCGGCGTATGGCAAGGGGTGTATACACCATCTTAAGTTTTCTTCTTATTTCTATTTACAAATTTATTCTTTTTATGCCTCTGACGACAGTTAAGATGGAAGAAGATACTTTTTAAATAGGTGCATGTCCTAGTGGCAGTGGGTATAGTTAATAAAGTAATTATATTAAATACGTGGATACAGGGAAACATTAACTATATCAGTTACATGAATTGGGTGGAGGGGAAATTTGTTATCTGCCAACGTATGAAGAATGAAGTATAAATAAAAGGAAACCATATCATAACCACTTATACTTAACAAGCACTTGTCCATCAACATGCATTATTGGTATATCTCTCTTATGATGGATCTAAGTAATACTCTCTCGTCCAGTAGATCTAAATGAGTGCTTCATTTACGTGCAAAACAAATCCATTACTGAAGATCCTCAAGAAAAGATTATGTGATAACAAAGTAGTATTAAATAAAATAAAGCACTAAAATATCTGAAATACGCTTCTTCATTCACTCTTATTATGAATGCTATAAAGTACGTAGTTCAAATAAGAAACAGTTGAACAAAAAAGACAAATGGAAGTGAAAATTCCAGACGAGAACGATACTGGAAACCAATCCATTCACTATCCGAGCGAATCCTCGGTTTTTCAATAATTCTTATGGACAATTATAAGTTGTCATTTACAAAACGCACCAATTATTAATATCTAAATATGGCAAACGTATTTCGAGTGATTGGAAGAGATTCTATTAAATAAGACATAGACATAGAACAAGGCGTACCTGAAACTGATGCAAGTATGGCGACTACATTTCAGGTTCAAGACAAGTTAAATTAACATTTATGCCGACGGATGTTTGGTAGAAATTCTGAATTCTATTACAACCAACGCCAAACTAGTGAAATAGGACAAAACTGCTGCTTTTGCCACATTGACAGACGAAGCAGAAGGGAAAAAACCGTAACTGTTACTTTACCGAACCCGTTGTCTTTATTTTTTCATAAACCTAAGCTTAAAGCAATCGCACCCTCCTCACCCTCATTTCCACTGTGCAGAAATCATCAGTTTTCAGATCTCTATAAGATTCTTAGACCTCTTAGGATGTAAATAATTCCATGTGCAAAGAACCAACCCTGCTTCTGATTTGCCATTTTTTTCGGGAGATCGGGCCGAAACTAAATTAAATGAAAAATCGAAATTAAATTGAATGAAAGATTCCTGAGTTTTGAAATTTTCGGAAAAGGCTTGGAATGAAGCAAGTTTTAAAATTAATTTTTCTAACTGCGATTCATTGTACCGTTAGAGTATCATAGTTCGAGAGCATATCCATCCACTGCAAATGCCATATAAAATGCTCTAGGTAAAAATCAAAGCTTCAACAAAGCCTCAAATGTTTGAATTAATGTCCAATAAGTATTTGGTTGGTTTGTAGTCGCCGATAAAGCAGTAGCAGAAGAAAACGAAAGTTTATACTATGATATAAATTTTGAATTTGCATTCAATTTCACCATCTTGAAGTGTCGAGATTCTGTTGTCTAGTTTCAGTCCTAACAGCTTTTCATTCCTCTACATCTACATCTACATAAGTACCCTGCAAGCCGCCTTTCGGCGTGTGGCAGTGGGTGCAAGCACCATGACTCTACTTTGCTAATCGATTGCTTTCGCGTATCTTTCGCGGAAAAAATGAATTTTTGAAACGACTTGTTCTAGCATCTATTTCTCGGATTTTTCTCGCAGTATCAGAACGGCATATATAACATGGGAGACGCATTATGTCAGCTACATAATCTGTGAACGTACTTTCTCTAAATTTATTAAGTAGATTTATCCTTTGTTTAAGCCTTCTGTCTACCAAAGATTCCCATCCCGCGTCCTGAAGCATTTGCGTAACACTTACTGACTTGTCGTAACAATTCTTTACAAATAAACGACACAGAATCAGGAGTGACTTTGTGGTAATGATTAACGTTAAAAAAACTCCATTTTAATTCTTTACAAAACGTATTGCCTTTCGCTGTACTTTTTCTAATTCACGAATACAACACTTTTCTGCAGTCCCACACACTACACGCATATTCCAGGTGAGGCCTGACCAACGCAACGAAACATCGCTCACGGACTTTTTCTTCGCTCTTACCGACAATTCTCTTCACGAATCCAAGTTTCTTAAGCGCTCGACCACATATATAACGGATGTGGGTACCCCAGATTAAGTTATTGGTGAGGGTTACTCCAAGGTATTTCACCGTTTCTACTGTTGATAAAGTTTTCCCTCGGAGGCTGTACGAATAATCATTGGCATTATTTTTCCTTTGGTTGCTGATCCTGATGCTTACGTCATGCTTGTTATGAAAATTAAATGTTTGTCAGTTATGAAAATAACATTTTTCGTTCCTCGTGAAGTCTAATCTTAATTGTGCATCTTATATTTACTTCCAAATTTGAGTTTTTTATAACTTCACAGTTTTTATTGCGTTGAACTTGTTTACAAATGTATAATCAATATCTTTCCTTACGGCCTTTCACAAATTCTTTGAAACTTTTCCGAGTGTTATGAATGTAGATGTTGCTAAATACGAAATTATATTTTGAGAGTTCCTCTAGGAGATCACCCCGTTTGTTTCGTTAACCCGATCCGTAATTTCCCCCAATTGTGCCATCAAGTTCTTCTCCATCGAGCGTTGAAATCTCCGATAATGACATTGTCGCTGTGAGCTTCCTTATCATGCTCAGATCCTAGAGTCAGATTTAAGTTTACATTTCCTCTCTCTTACTTGCTGTTGATGGATACATATACCTGGATTGTCTACATCTACATATATGCCCTGCGAGCCTCTTTTTGGCGTATGGTAAGGGGTGCATGCACCATGAATCTACTACTCTAATCGATTGCTTTCGCGTACCATTCACGGAAAAAATGGATTTTGGAACTAGTCGCTTCAAGAATTAATTACTCTGATTTTTCTCTCAGTATGAGAGCGGTCCACGTAACATGGAGAAGACATAATATCAACTGCTTCTAAAAATGTATTTTCCATGAACATAGAGACAGAGGGTTTTGTATCAATGCATAATAACGCTCATTCAACTTGAGTGTGAGCTTCACTATTTTTTTATACCTTTTAATACTTTCTTCCTCCCTTTTATCTATTCTACAGTACAAATCTATTTGAGTTAAATCTGTCCTTCTCTTCTTGATTTAATCCAACTTCACCGAGTTCAATAACATACCATTTTATTTTGTCTATTTCTCTTATGAGTTTCAATGTTTGCTCCCTTAAACAGTGGTATTTCAAAGGTGCGAATTGCAATTGTAAATCTCTCTTATGATGGATCTAAGTAATACTCTCTCGTCCAGTAGATCTAAATGAGTGCTTCATTTACGTGCAAAACAAATCCATTACTGAAGATCTTCAAGAAAACTGTGATAACTATCTGCAGAAAAGGAGAATAATTCACCAGACTGTCCTACTGTCGGTAGGACGGTCCAAGCTTTACTATTTGTCCGGAGATGTTGCTAAACCTTAATTAAATAAATAAAACCGCTAAGATTGAGAAACGCTGAGCGCGAACAGACGGTTTTAAATGTGTCGCCGTCCTGAGGTTGGATAGATTTGCCTAACGCCTGCAAAAATTACTGTTGTTCAGTGGCTTAATTTCAGTAACCACGCCATAATTTATTGCTGCGTCACGCTATTCTTGTATCAACGATCGTTCAATTTTTTATCTCCATTTCTTTAGTTCGTGATTATCTCAAGCAGTTCTCTGCATGCAACTTAATTTAGCAACTTTTTATTTTCAAGCACCATCAAAAAGTTGCAGACTTTATGCAGACCTCTTATAATTTCCTCGAACATATAGTATAGTCGTTGGTACCACTGTTATTGGTACACAATGAGCCGTTTGTCTTAAATGTTTTTCCGGCCCTGCTTCACATGTATCACACTTAAAATTTACAAACGTATACTGTATCTGCAATGATACGTTATATTAAATAAATATTGGCGACTGATGAGGCGTAGTAAGAAAAATTACGTCTTTAATGTGGCTGGGAGGGAGACCAATCAAAGATTGGAAGCGACTTATCTGTAAACTCTGAGACGCTCATAATTCCCTAGAGTTCCATGAAAATTCAGTTTCTCTCAACAATGTGATGACACTTGTAATATGTACATTTTTTTGGTTTCGTAAGTATTGCATTAGTAATTTTAATTTACAATGTTCTGCCGGGCTCAAATAATCGACTCCTAGGTCGAATAGAAAATCTAATCCACCCCTCGCAATATCGTTTAGAACCCTGGCGGTTCGATATCGGTATGGTAAGAAAAGCAGTATTTCACACGTGGTAACGGAAAGTTAAGAGCAGAGGCGTGACCAGGATTTGTCCATGGAGGTCAGAGTCATTGAGTAAACACTGCATTATCTGCTATCCAGGGGCAAGAATACTTCCGCCCAAAATCTAATGAAAATAGGAACTGATCTATTTTAACATTTATATCCAGCGAATCTCCAGCGCCTTTGTATGGCGGAATTCCAGAGGCCATCCTCTTGCATGCTTTCGTTTATTGTTGGCTCTGTTCTCATGGGGGGGGGGGCGGGTTTGAACCCCCAGAACCGCCTCATTGGCTACGCCTCAGCAGTAAAGAGACTTCTTTAACGCAATATATAATCAGCGGTGTTAATAATTTACGATTTATTATATGAAATCCCTTTGGCTACGCCTCTGCTTCTAGATATATGATAAATTACTGTTTTTGCCCACTCGGGTCTAACCTCGACATTCAAGGCTCCAACAATAATAAGTATTCTCAGTTAGAAGTTAATCTCATCTTTTGCATCTATCCTTTGTTATTAATATGAAGCTTTATGATGAAATCCATTTCACCACTCTTTTTAATCCCGTCATAAAAGTGACTTTCGAAGATAACTTGTTCTATTCTAGGCTTTAGTATAATTAGTAGCTTTGATATAATCATCTATGATTTGACTTCCTCCCATCACCTTCAAAGACATAATTTTTCTCGCCCCTTCTCCTCAGCAGCGAAGATAAATTTAATATATTCTAGAGTCCAATGTCTTTAGTCTATTACCTTCTCGGAGAAAAAGATTTAAAAAGATTGGTTTGGCGTCTATCTCTCTTTTTACGTCAGTTGTCTGGTCAGCTGAAGTGGCAGGCTGCATAACACTCATCACGTCTTCCGCAAACGTACTTTCTCTGGACCTGTTTCATAATCGCTACCAATCTTCGAATCTCCATCCTTCCATGGGTTAGAAATGAGGTTACTAGTGATGGTTGAGTTAGTTGCCGTTTAAAAGAACTCCAAAAGCCATCAGCACTTAGATTCTAATATTTCACAAAGACGACACTAAGAATTCACTGTGATTTCACTAAAAAGAGGGTAACAGCAACAGTACACTGATGGCGTTCACCTAGGTTAAATCCCAAGGAAAAACGGACATGAAAAAACACTTTGCCCTTGCCTACAAGAGTCTCCTAAAACGGCTTTAAATATTTTCCGACTCGTTAGTTTAATTGCACTAAAGCACTAACCCGGAAAGCGGAGGACGTCGGGTTCGAGTCTTTTTTTATGCCCGTTTTTCCTTGGGATCAGAATGTTATTGTTGATAGTTTCTGGAGTTCCTTTAAACTCAAGGATTTCCACTTCGTCTCCGTGTCTCCTCTTGTTTATTTCGTAGCGGTGTTAACAAAAGGAACCGCACAATCTTGCACTTGGGCTGATTTGGAACAATTGCAAAGTGCCGGGTTTGGGTCTGCGAATGCGAAGAGACTGTGATCCGTGCATTGAGATGATTGGTGAGCAATATGAAAGGGCGAATCGCGCTCCATAATTGTGTCAATAGGAAGGGATGAATGGGTGAAGCTTTTTCTCACCCCCACCGCCCACTTCCGCCACTCCTTTCCTTTTAACGAGAAGACACGAAGAGGGACGGCAAACACAGGCAATTCGAGTGAAAATGAAAGAGGAATGCGGGAGGAGGTGTGGGTGAAGGCAATCGTATCAACCGCTCGACACTGTTGACTTCAACGGCGCTCAAACAAATGGCTACTGCACCTTTCATCTCGGCTTGCGAAAGAGTTTCCTCCGTCCTGTGAAATTCGTCGATTCCTACGCATTAGATCTGCCACGTACTTTATCTATTTTGGGCTTTTGGCATTCAATCGCTTGCTAGGGCTTATGTAGACAAATAATGGGGAAACTAAACCCTGAATAATGTAGCAGAGATGTTCGTAGAGGTCTGCATGACCAAAATTATGTCTGTGTCTATGTATGTACCCCTATGCAAGCCGCTTTTCGGCGTATGGCAAGGGGTGTATACACCATCTTAAGTTTTCTTCTTATTTCTATTTACACATTTATTCTTTTTATGCCTCTGACGATAGTTAAGATGGAAGAAGATACTTTTTAAATAGGTGCATGTCCTAGTGGCAGTGGGTATAGTTAATAAAGTAATTATATTAAATACATGGATACAGGGAAACATTAACTATATCAGTTACATGAATTGGGTGGAGGGGAAATTTGTTATCTGCCAACGTATGAAGAATGAAGTATAAATAAAAGGAAACCATATCATAACCACTTATACTTAACAAGCATTTGTCCATCAACATGCATTATTGTGGTCGGTCTGACCCTTTTGTTTTGTTGCTCATCAGCTTCAAGGAAGTCATTATGAGCGGTGGAAAGATACTTTTTAGTCACAATCTCCCCTTAATAAAGACCTTAGAGTCCAAATTCAAATCAAGAAAGAAGAATGCCAAGTATGCGATAAAATATTTTTGTTTTCATTGAGAAATTTCTTCAAACGGCAAAATATCTTGCAGGATAATACGTATATGTAACTAAAATGGCATAACGAAAGGTGACGTGATGTAGAGTAAAGTGTAAAGTATTGTAAACTGACATAATGTATTGAGCCCAGCTACATATGTGACCTTTTTACCTACAAAAGGCAGCTTAATACTAGAGCAACTGGTAGCGGGCCCGATCAGCTAATATATCCTACACCGCGATCAAATATTTTTTTTAATCCTTCCAGATCGTTGGTTTTCAATTCTGGAACTCCCTCCCTGACCATATCAAACATTCTACCATTCGGTGCGAGTAGTTAAAGAAAAATGATTTGATCATCTTTTAAATGCAAATGTTTTAAAAATATTGTTTTGTTTTGTATTTCATACTCATGTTTATTTCTCCTTCTGCATCTTACAATGACGTCCGTTGCTACTAAGCAATTTGTTTTTTTGTATTTTTTTTTATTTTATTTTCTGCTCAATGGGAAGATCCCAAAGCAAATTAAAAATTTTTATTATCATATATATTATTATTATTGTTGTGTTGTTATTGTTATCATGATTATTATTATTATATAAAGCGATGTGAGATTAAAATATGTATATTAATTTAACGCGATGTAGAGTAACGTAATAAAGTGTAAAAAAATGTAAATTAACTCAATGTTAAGCAATGTTAGGTTTAGAAATGTAAGGCTTAGAAATGTAAGTAAATATAACGTGATGTAAAGATAAACAGTGTGAAATAAGGTATATTAACATAATGCAGACCAATATGTGGTTAAGGAATAACTTAGCATAACGCGATCTTAAGAAACGTGACGTAAACGCTGAGAGGTTGACGTAAACTTACGTGACGTAGCGAGTTAAGAAGTTAAAGTTAAACTCAAGTTTTAAACTCGTTTTTTCGAACGACTCCCGTTCCGTGTCAGAAGAATCCCGCCAACGCCTACATATCGCAGCATTTCTTAACATAACGTACCGCCTTTCGCTGTTCCTTTTGTAACTCACGAATACAAATTTCGAATCCTATATCAAATGTACGAAATGTCCCGGAAATGAAGAGAAGGGGGAGAGCTATAAAAGACGACCTTGGCGAGGATTTTAGCAAAAGAAAAAAGGGATAGCATCCTGTGGTGTGTACCCGGCAGCCAAAGAGGCGCACTCTCAGCTAATTAAGAGGTGTTAATACCATGTTAGGGAGAGTCTTCTTGCCTAGCCTAGATAGCTGTCCAAATAGACTAGCGCCCGTACATCCGGGAGGAAAGATGCTGCAGCGATCCCCACGCCAAATCGCGGATGACGGAAATGTTGAATATTTATAAACAAACGGTATTGAATACTGCCAAAAGCCATCGCTGAGGAATTCAAAATCTATTGAATGTCATCGATAAGTTAAAGGAAATTCCTTAGGTAGCGTTGCACTAAAAACAGGTTAACCATATCTCAGAAAGGCAAAAACGGCACATTTCCCATCGATAAATAGGGAAATGATTGCTATTAGCTCAGAAAAATACTATTAGCGAGGTGTGTCTACGAATAACCTACATTAAGGCCCGGTATTATAATGTATACTTAAAATGGACTTTAACTAAAGTTCACTTTAGACCCAAGTATTACATTGTTTTTTTAGAGTTAAAGTGAAGATTATTGTGCTTCTCCATGCTAGTTTATCATACATATAGGAGATTTGATATAATCTTCACTTTAACTCTAATAAAACATTATAATACCAGGCCTTAAAATTAACTTTAGTTAGCAGTTTAGCAGTTAACAGTAAGTAGTAATATTGTTGTTACTCTAATATGAGCATAAAAGAATATTGTCTCGAAGTGACAAGTGTCCAATTGACAGATCCTTATCTCAATGCCTCTATAGTTCAAAATAATCAGAGAAATGTTCCAGATGGCATTTTATTGTTTCTAGAAAGGATTATCCCCCAGCCTCTGCGTACTCCACAGCTCTATGGGCCATGAATATTATTATTATTTTACTCTTACAGCGAGCTTAGGCCATGGCAGCCTCTTCCTCCTAAACTCTGGAGAAAGTACATTACAATTATACCAATAAACACCCTTGTCATCCCCATTCTCTAATTGTAATCAAAAGGGATGAAATTAAATTGGGTATTGTGGTCCTACCTTTTCTCTTCATACATATTAGCTTTTCTTTGCTAACACCAGATCTGCCGCTCAATAGCAATGTTTCCTATGGGATAAACCTGATATAGTTATACTCATCGTCAGTTCCAGATGCTTATAACTTCTTCGCAACCGTTTATTCCTTGGGTTTTTCCACGTTTCGAGTTGTTATACCTAAATCCTTTTCCGCGTCGTAATTCTCTACTCCTTCTAGTCATGCTTTGCATTAGTGTTTTGAAAATTTTCATTTTCTCTATCCTTGTTTATTTCTATATATTTTTTGTGATATACACCTGTGTATTTTTAGAAAGGTGAGTACTTTTTGGGTAAATATACCTTTCTTGCCATTTGAATCGCCTACCAAATTCCGACTTATTAAGCACAACGACTTCTAATCTCTTCTTAAAACCATATTAGTAATTCATATAGCAAATTAATTATTTTATATCTTGAAACAGGAGCGTAGGATTTGTTCATGTGAGGTTTAGAGCCATGGAGTAAACACCGCATTGCCTACAATTCAGGGACAGGAGAACTTCCGCCCAAAATATAATGAAAATATACTGATAATAGATAACTAATATAATATATAACTGATTTATTTCAACATTTATACCCTGCGAATCTCCAGCGGTGTTTGTATCGCATAATTACGAGAAGCTATTCTCTCTGGTCCCTCTCTGGTAGGCTCTGTTCTAATGGGAAGGGGGGTTGAACCCTCAAAACCACCCCCTTGGGCTACGATTCTGTCTTGAACGATTCTTTGGGTTTTTCTTTGCCTTTGTTCAGGTACATTACAAATGTTGATTCGATAAAACAAAACCACCTCTACTGCCGTAATGCGGAAAAATATTAATGTGCTATTCATCATTAATTATTTTAGAAAAAAGGAAATTCCTGCGTTACTTAGGGGTTAAAATTTGGAAAATTCTCAAATATTTCGCCTGCAAAGTGCATAAGGGAGAGCCTTAATGCGTCCTTAAGACACGTTAGTAGCATTGCAGAGCTCCTTTACTTAAAATACTTAAATAGCGTTCCATGGCTTCATTTGCCATTTCAGTCTGTTTACTTTTTCTTAGAGCGGCGAAGCTCATATATTTGTGCGCGGGAATTTCCTCGTCTCAAAGCCTTTATTTGTGCTTCTGTCGATACTTCCTCCATCTGCAAACGCAACCATTTACTCACGCATTACTGTAAATGCCCAACGTATTTTATAATGCTGCAAAACGGAAAGTACGCTGTTTCCAATGGAAAATCGAAAGAAATCTGATGATAGCAAAACCCAATCTCTCGGCTTGCCCATTAAATTCCACCAATATGTTCGTTCTGTTTTGATTCGTTGCTTTAGAAGGCATTCATTTCAGGTATAAGAGATCTCTTTGTGAATTTCACGATAAGAAAATTAACTATAGACTATCAAAACACATTCCTTTGCACAGAGATCACTTCGGTTGGCTGGTAAAGCAGCCGTTTCTAACCAACTAGAGTAGTAAATATCTTTATTTATATTTATTTAATGATAAACAAATACTTGTTTAAATCACAGACTGAAAAGAGATATTGGTCAGTCTTCTTTGATTTCGTTCTCTCGTTGGGGTTAAAGAGAAGGCTGTTCACTAGGTGACTTAGGTTTTCTTTATCCACTCTCCTTTTCTGTTTTCTTTGCTATTTTTTCTCTCCACTATCTCTGCCCACTTTTAAGATGACAAAGGATTAGACGTAAGAGGAGAATTTACAGTCTCAATCCCGTCCTGAATAAAGACCTATTCTATTCTATCAATGTATGTGTCTCCCGAAATGTCTTCCAATGATTTTGCATGTTTAATACTCGCAAAAGGACTTTCAGTTATCTACCCTACACATTTCTTATCGAGAATTTCCTGTTTATATCACGTTTGCGGAATGTTCCGTCTTGAAAGTGGATCTCATATAATAATTCCAGTTCACTATATCAATTATAAATTTTACAGGCTTTGCAGTTTTATTCATTGCGTAGAGAATGGTTAAATGACTGTAGTTTTAGGAAGTTTCCAATCGTTTTCAAGTTTGAGAATTGACCGTGTTAATGGTTTAAATAAATCAACTATTCACGAAATATCGTTTGCATTTTCATTTAAATTAAGACGACGGTAATGCAGTATTTACAGCATCGATGCTGAGAATGCCGAAAGAAGTTGCGTTTGCTGTAAACAAAATGAATATTGTAGTGTAGACAAAAGTAATATATTGCTCACTCCTTGTAAATTTGCATGGAAATGTTCCAGAAATCTTTGTGTAAATACTTTATTCAACAATATTTATCGCAGCGATACCGAGGATTTCTCATTGCAATGTTTAGTTCGTATTCGTTAGTTGTCAATAATCTAACAATACCCCATTCGCTGCTGTAAACCAAATAAATAGTGATTCGTCGCCACGCGTCGCTATCAACAAAATTAAAAGGGAATGTAGATGTATTACATACTTAAGATGGGTGTATTAAAAACTTAAAATTGGATAAATTTCGGTAACCCATTCAAGTTTAGGAGCATAAACTGAATGGGAAGAGATGTATTGCAGGGAAAGAAAACTGCATAATCTATGAGACGAAGAAATAGATCTCGTGGACAGAATTAAATGCATTAACGTCTCACTAACAGCGAAAAAGAAAAGGGAAATTTTTGTGAGATAAGTAGAGTCTATCGAATAACATCATCCCTTGCGACATTTTTTTGCACTTGCCCCTCCTCAATACGGATTAAATTTTTGCTTAGTTAAGACCGGTATTGATAATAACCAAGGCAAAAGTTAATGTGGAGAAAATCCGAGAAAAAATTGAGAAAAAGAGTTTTCTCTTATGAATATGAATGGATTTACTTAGTTGTCAATTAGCTCTACGCCTTATATCCCTATCTTATTATTATGGTGTTTTTACGTTGTAATGTCGAATCTTTAAAAAAATTCACGATTTGTTCACTCTTTATTTATGCTTAATTCCAATGTTATTCTGACTAATTTCTTCACTGCACATGTACATCAAATGGAAAAAGGGACTTTCCAGTCTCAGTTTTGCCAAATGAAGTCCTTGGCCGCCTATATTTTCTTATTTTTCACAATGAATTAATGATTAAAGGAATTAAAGAGTGAAATAGTTTGCTTAAGAAGTCCTCATATCCTTACCCAAGAATAAAAAGGAGTTTTGAAAACGATGCAGAGTTTATTGAAATACAAAAATGTAGATTGTATAAATTTGTTATTTAGAGTTTATGTAATGCAAAGGTTATAACATGTAGTATGGATTATCTATTATACTATTTGTATTTTTAAATGAGTGTATATTAAGTGATTAAGCTGCCAACAGACCTATGTTAGACCACCATACTTCTGAGGAGCCTAAATTTGTAAATTAATAAATATGTAAGTATTTTGAGGCATACTTTTTTGTATTTCTTGTAGTCTAACATGTAAATTATAGTTGTTTAAATTGTAAGTTGAGAAGTGAAGTTTCTAAAACATTGTAGCAGGTGGGTTGGGTTACTTATGTTCAATTATTTTGTAATTGTGTCTGTAGAAAGTTTTAATACTATTTGAGTTATCGAATGCTATAAATATAACGTCGCCACCTGACCCAGCGTCTTTCTGCGGCGAAATTGATTATAAATTAATAAATTCACACTGGAACCTACGTTTGTTTTGGTTATCAACGAAACTTTTGTCGATATGAAAGTGTACCGCGCAAGACGAAAGGTTGGGTAGCACTTTTCCATACTGTTCCCATTGATTTATGCTCGTTGAATCCTGAAGACTATAAAAAGTCTTAAGTTTTTATATATATTAATCACGTCGAGCAGTTGCATGTTTAAAGGTTACCCACATTATAAGCGAGGCTTTCGTGGTGAAGAGGAAGGACGTCAACGACCGTAAAATTAGAGTCTCTCAGTCGGGGGTCAGGTGAAACAAACAGAGGAGAAGACGGACAGTGGATTTTGGGCCGACGAGCAGTAGCAGTAGCTGCGTGTAAACAGCCCTCCGTTGGGTAATGGAAGGAGCCGTGGGAGAGAGCCTTTTGTTTGAACAGATTCCATTCAGGGTTTGGAAATGCACCGTGCTAAGTGCTTTTCTTCTTCTTCCATGTGTTCCTCTCTATTTATTACTGTTCTCTATTTAACCCGTCCACTTCCCGCCTTGAGGCTTCCAAACTATATACATCTCACCTTAATACGTCCCAAAAGGATAGAGAACGGATGGCTGTTACCGGTCACTTTTTTCTGATAGTATTAAGATTTTAGATTTTGATTCTTAACCCGCAATCCGCCAGTGGTGTATCAACAACAAAGACTTGACCTAATCCATCCTGTTCGCTTCTCTAATGCTCTGCGGAAAGAACGACCAGATGTAATGATCTATTTTAGCGATTATTTCCTTTAAAAGCTAGGAATACCAATCAGGTGGCTTATTAATAGGATCGATGTTTTCGCACCCCCTGCCACACGGTATGCGGAGGCTTGCGGGGTACTAATTTAAAATATATCTTTCGGTACATAATCGCACCGCCGAGATCAACTTCTATGTATTCTTTCCTATCTCTAGTCGAGTAAACTTCGCATGATGTAGATTTTAAGATTTATACCCTACAAGCCGCCAGTGGCGCATGGCAGGGGGTGGTGAAGAGGAAGGACGTCAACATGTAAACTACAAATAGTAAATAGGATGACAAACGCATGGTATGCATTCATTTTGGATCAAGAAATTGTAGAGAAAAAGTCTTCCGTAGCCGGAAATCAAACCTCTCTTTTAAAGGCGGTTGCTCTAACCACTATGTTACCACAGCAGAACAATGTTTCCTTCAATTTATTAGATCAGAGGTTAGAGATACAGCCCAGAAAGTGAGAAACCCTTGTTCGATTCCCGGCTAAGGAAGGCTTTTTCTCTTTCATTTCTTCATCTATAAATCGTAATGTTATACGTCACATCCTAGAATACTATGTGGTTGTAAGAGAACTGGTATAAGGAATCTTTGGCATCATGGAACGAAATTTGACTTCTTCATAATCCATCGCTGCAGACAAGAAAAACTGTCATGGAAATTCGTATATTACCTGAGGATAGTTGAAAATGTTTGGAAAAAATATAAAATAATACAGGGCAAGAGACTATTTTCGCAGAATGGAAATTAATACGACAGATTTGATTGTTGAATCCAGAGGGGTGATCACCACCACCTCCTTGATGAATTCGCAAAACAATCAATTTGCAGGTACGACAAGGAGTTGAGGAAATAAATAAGAAGAAAGTTTTACTATAATCAGTCTTCATTAGATTTAATTTTTCTTGAGAAAATAGCATCTGAAAAGTTACCTAATTAGAAGGATTTACGGAACAGAGGATATTACTGCCGTAAGATGAGTGTACAAGAACGAAAATGAAAAAACAATGGCGGTGTGGAAGAATGATGAAACTAAAGAGGACAGACCCAATAATAATTGAACAAGTTTGATGATAAAACAAAGATGAGTCTCGGGGAAAGTTTTGAAAAATACAAGAATAAATCGAGAATAAATAAATGCTTGATAGTCCACTAAATATTGCTTTAGAGGGAATAGAGCTAGAAAGGAATTATAGAGAAAGGCATAGATAATATGGGAATAGAGCGATTGGCTGGCGGAAGAACAGATTCGAGACTTTTAACAATTCCTTGGCTTTTTAACCCAGAATGATGACAATCTGTGTATTTATATTATTTTAATATTATGATAAATATCCAATAAAATTAAATAGCACAAAATAAAAGTGTGCTACCATTGATTGAATGCACACTCCGCTGATTCCTCGTAATTGGGGATATTCATGTTTTCCTTCGTATAATTGAATCGGCCAGGTATTTGTAAATCTCTTCTGAACACCTGCTGAACCAATATACACCTGTTTCTTCGAACGAAATTTCCAAGATTTCCTTTCATTACTTTTATTTTCCGTCAGTTTCTCTAGTCATATTTTTTTGGAGATTTTCGGATGTCATTAATACCTTCCTATAATTTTCTCCAATCATTCTAATGCCAATGTTTACTTTATTTCTAAATTTTGAGATTTTCATATTAAAATCTTACCGCTATCACTCGTGAGTAGATTGATCTGATGTGTAGATAGGATTTTTACTTCAAAGTGCCGTTTATCACGTTCGTTTAACCTCCGTTTTTACAAATAACAGCTCCGTTTCACAACTACAGCTGTTTTTGCTAGTATGAGAGATAAAAAGAAGGAAAATTGAGACACGGCTCTTTCTAAACCAGAGGTTTAAAAACAATCCGCAAACCGTATGTCGGCAGACGAAACTCGCGTTTAGAGACCAACGCTAAGATCCGCGTTGCCGATTTCCGGAAAATATCCCTATGCTCATTTCGGAAACAGCTTCCATTCTCAATGGTCTGAGAATAAGAAATGCGCTAAATTTCTGTCTTCACTCTTCAATCATTGCAAAATTTCCGGCTCGCTTCAAAGAGCCTCATTTCTTATCGTGAGACCCTTGAGAATGGAATCTTTGTTTCCGAAATGCGCATAGGATGATAACCAGAAATCTGTAATCCAGAATTTCCCGCTTGTCTCCAAACGCGAGTTCCATCTGCCGAATTACAGCTTATGGAGTGTTTTTAAACCTCTTGAGTATGACAGATATTCGTATCTGTTAACTCAATCCGGTATAATCTGTATTGAGATTATGTGTAAGTTTTACGTATGTACAACTGGTTACACTTATTTATTCTTGTGCATAACAAATCTAGATTTTGCCTTCAAAATGTTGTGTCTAAAGGTCATCTTACATTATATTTCACGAATCATATATTTTTAGGTATATTTAACGTACACGCAAAACCCTTCTGCTAGCAGTACATTGTCAGAAAATTTCAAAACTCCTCAAATACTTTACCGCGCAACAGTAACCCCTTCCAAAGAGTGGTTGCCGATTTTCTATTTTATAACTGCGTAAGTTGTTTAGAATGTCTCCGTTGATGTGCGTGGGCGTTGCACCTGTGTCTCGTAGGCGTGCGTGCCGCGGGGTGTGCGTGCCGCGATACTTCGGCCCATTCCTAAATTTTGTTTCGCTGTCTAATTGCTTAAATTTGAGGCATACTTTATCAAGTGAAGAAAGCGTAGCAGAAACTTTTACCCATACCACTATATTATATCCTTAGACCGTGGTTACCTGCGTCGCGTCATCATGTTTTATCGTTCACCGATATGTCGATAATATTTGCCAATTTAGCCATTCTGTCTCTAAATTTAGCGACATTTTCCTTCAGATGGCGAATTTCTTTCAGTGCCATATCTCACTCTCTCCATGCAGTCTCTTAGAATATAGAATCCCCTTAACTTACTCTTGACGCAAAGTAAACTTCTCTAAATCAAATATATGGTGCAACTTATTGATGAAAGGCTATGAAAACTTGCTTTAAAATTACTGGACGACTTAAGAACAGGGACGACCAATCATATGCTAAACGCGTAAGTTGAAGGAACAGATTTTTCATTTTACACATGACAACCAACCTTAAGGATACGCGATGTACAAACGTCTTTATTGGACTATAGGACTATAGAGTCCCATCTTCCATTTAACCTTTGTCAGAATTTTGTATCTACGATTAACGTAAGCGTTCTACCGTTCGGTAGGTTCGTGTGCCCTAATATTCCCTACTCATCGCCATTTCTTTCGCATCCTGGTAATTCACCCCACCCTTTATGTCATCTATTAACTTTTGTCTTTGTCTTCCACTCTGTCTTTTCTATTGTATTCTTCCATCAATTACATTCTTTAGCAATTCCTCTCTTCTTAATTTTTCGCTTACCCAATTCCTCTTTCTACGTTTGATTACTTCAATTAAAGCCCTCTCTTCCCCGACCACCTCTATTACCTCCGTGCTTGTTTTTCTGGCAACACAACTTACCCTTTCCATACCCACATCTCGATTGCCTCTAATCTTTTGATTTCCTCCTTTCGTAAGTTCCACGTTTCACACCCATACAACAAAACATTCCACACCAAGGATTTTACCAATCTTTTCCTGAATCCTTTATCGGCCTAAGTCATTAGTTCCCTTTGCTTCACGAAAGCTTCTTAGGCCAATGCTATTCTTTTCCAGCATCACGTGAACACCTTCCATCCCAAGATAGAACACTTCCCAAGTAAGAGAAATTATCTGCCTGTTCCAGTTTTTCACCACCTACTCTGATCGTCCGCTTAGATTTCTTTCCTTTGGTGAATATAATTCCATTATCGAAATTAATGAATTAGGTTATACTACACCCCCTTTTTGCTCCAATTTTTTTTTGGTTGGTTGGTTCGCTTTCAGATACGTAGAAAAACCCGATAAACATCTGAGCGAATTTGTAGAAGTACTCAACCCAACTCAATAACCATATGCAACTGGTTTGGCTATACAGCGTTAGAAGAGCAATGTAACTGTAGGAAGTTTTCTCGGGTTTACGAGATGTTTCCTAAGAAATGTAACTTTTCTCGTTGGTAGTTTCTATAATCGGTAATTTGTGACGTAATATTCTTTTCCTTTTCTCTTTTTGCCCTGAAAATTTGTCCCTCACCGCATAATAAAAATCGATGAAACTGATTCAACGAAAAGGAAATAAAATTAATAATTAACAATAAAGTTGTAAATCTTAAAATTACACTTAATTTTTGCAGAATTCACGTACCTTTTTCCTTCCAGTATTACTTTAGAGGTATTTATTTCTACTGCTAATTCCCATTACTTCCTTTAGTGAAACAGGTAATAGGTAGTGTTTTTACCTTCGCAACATGATAGGTATGTGCAAATGTTTGATGGTTTTAAATTAACTTTCATAAAGAGAGACATATTATATTACTAAAACATATTGCTCTGGGAATTCTCAGCATATATTTTAAAAAGTATCAGAAGCTGATAACATATTAAAATACCTGCTAGTACAATGTTAACCCAAAGAAGATGTCGACCAATAAATATTTAACGTAACATTCTGCGACGAAAATGAAACAGAAATTCGTGTTATTAATGTTTCAAATATACAAACACGTTTAGTATAGGTGAAATTATGGGTTTAGTGATTTAATATAATAATGATAATGATTTTTTCCATAATAATGATTTGTTTGATAAAACATTGCGTTACGAATCCGCGAGCGTATTTCAGAAAACGGAGATGAATTGTGGGACTTCGGTATTCCACAAAAGCCGTTAGAAAAGAGATCGGGAACATTAATCAAAAATCGAGCACGCTGCAGCAACGAGCAATGAAATTTAAGATTTTTCTGGATCCTAGTTTTGACATTAAATTGTATTCGCATCTTTCACGGCGTTTTCGAAAATGTAGTCAAAGACAATAGTCTGTGTTGAAGAGATAAATGCCCTTTCACTGAAAATAACTTATTTTTCCCGCCTAAAAAAGGAGATAAAAAATCAGAATTTCTAAGCCTTAAAAGGAAAAGCCTCTTAGTCAATTTTTCCCTTTGCCATTTCTTCCGGATTCGGATTTCAATAAAATGAAGCGATAGCAGCGCCGCTGCGGCGAAGCNTCTTTCTTCTTGACGATAACGATTCCCATCCTAGCTGATCTAACATTTTACTAACACTCTCTTCCTTCTTGTGATTCCCGATTACATATCTAACCGATTCCCATCCTAGCTGATCTAACATTTTACTAACACTCTCTTCCTTCTTGTGATTCCCGATTACATATCTAGCCGCCTTCCTTTGTACGCCTTGGAGTTTCTTACTTAGGCCCGCTTCGTGCGGGTCCCAAACACTCGTCGCATATTCAACAATCGGCCAAACTAAGGATTTATACGCCCTTTCCCTGACTCCCTTTCCACTCCGTCCTCATTACAAAGTGTAGATTTCTATACGCCTTTGTAGTAACGTCTTCAAGTTTTCTGTTAGGAACAGTAAATGTCAGAGCATAACTATTTTCTAATAATTGAAAGTTGAACGTAAAAGAAATATAAATTTACTGCATGGTATGAACAGTGGGTATATGAATTACTCGAGCCTATAAGTATTGTAAATTTCGTTAAGAGTCTTTGCCGGTGCATTTCGTGTTGACTTTCATCGGTTTTGAGCGAATTACTCATCTCAAAAGGAGAGAAGCGTAAAATTCTCCGCTTCTGTGCGAACTGAAAGACGTCGCACACGGATTAGCAATTTACGGACGATGCAATGTTTGCTATTGGAAGATCTCGTCACCTTTCGAAACATTAAAAAATGTTTCCTTTTTTTTCTTTGAGAGAAACTGCGGAAGAAGTCGACGATTAAGGAGAAGAAAGTTGCTCATGCGACCTTTTCGGTTCTCATTTGATCACCTCAAGAATGATTTTTCACTATTTCTTAGCAATTTTGGATAAATCTGCACAAGGCAATATCTTTTATTACTTATTTCTCCGATAGTAATTACTATATCAAGTCAATATAATAAGTCAAGTCAAGTTAATATATTGCCTAAGTTTAATAAAGGAAATCGTACCAACTGAAGACCATCCAAAAGTAGCTTTTAATTATACGGTGTGGAGAATTTTGAATATCTAAAGATAGCTAACGAATCGCTCCAGTGTCCAGCTCATTCGACAGCTCAATTAGGGATGAGTATTTGCCTGCAGTTTCAGAACAAGAAGGTTGAAACAAGCACTTCAGTCTACCGGAACTTTTTAATTACAAAGTTTTATTATATTAGTAGCTTTCAAGCAAGGGTGGATTTATAATGAAGCGCAATAGGCACTAGTCGATACAATGTAATGCATACAATTGCATTTGAATGACTCATTTCACATTACATTTTCATAATAAAGAATATGTATTATAATACTCTATTGTTCCAGCCTGAATACGTGAGACTGCACAGTCATTTGCACAAATAATGTAACCTTATATACAAAATCAGAATATACATTAACTATGAGAGAGACGTAGTTTTAGTGCCATTATAAGAATTCTTTGATAGAGTTGAAACATTTTTCTATCAAAATTTTTTCAGTTTCTGCAAAAATACCTGAAAATTCAAACTATATGCTGAAGGATATAAAGAATAAGTTAATTTATCAAGAAATAAAATAATGGGCGTTTAGTAGGGAATTTCAGAGCACATGAGCCAAATGAAATGTTCGCGGTTTCTAGAGGAACCTATTGAGCTTCCTATAAAGTTCTTTTTCTGTTTCATACAAAGCCTGGTTACGGTCGAATCGATCTTTCAGATTCTTCCAAGCTCGCTATGCCATTTTTCCCTCGGAAAGTAATGTTTTCTGCGGACAGACGGCTTAGAGCCTAACTAAAGATTCATTTTTTTTAATAGGAGAATTCGTGGTACGAAGGAGGGGCTTAAGTACTAAGGCACTTTGAGACAACCTAGGTCATGTTTCGTGTGCTGGAATTTGGAAACAACTGGAGTTACAGAAACAGAGAATATATATAGTCCGTAACAATTTGGCAGTCAATGAACGTGGGCTAAGTACAGTTTAGGCGACCGCGACATGAAGCTGTGAGATGCGTTGATTTGGAATCATAAAGATGAGAGAGACCAAGGATAAAGCTGGTCAAATGTGATCCCTAGGACAAGGACGTATGAAATGTGTGTTATAGGAGGTAAAATGGAGCCACTGTGAATAGCTTAAGTGAGTGTACGCGCGAATGTGTCTTAAGTACAATGGGAGTATACAATGGGAGAAAAGTACGGACCAATACCTATATATGGAAGGCTGTCATTGTCCATCTCGAGAGATACTCGTAAGAGCATGGTAGTTATGTATATTCGTGCATGTTTGTACAGTTTAATTAAAAGTGCTAAGTGAAATCTGGTGGAAATTCATTTAAAAAAACGAAGAAAAAATCAAAGATTTACATACCACAGAATTTATTTATGCGACTTAAGCTGTTGCAACGAAGCCTCGGTGCCTGATGATGGTGTAAATTTGCACCGAAACCATGGTCGCATAAATAAACTCTGAGGAAAGTAAATCTTTGATTTTTTCCTTCGTTTTTTTGTACAATTTAAGTTATGATTCTATTTTGAGTCTATGATACTATTTTCGCGTCGATGAGTCAATTTACTACGCAATCTATTATCAAAGGTGTAGTGAATTTCTGTAAAAACTTATTTCTCCAACTCAGTTTCTATTCAGCATTTAAAACGCAAATTTCAGCTCTGTAATTCATCAAAAACGATATTCTTTGAAGATGTGTATTTGTCAATGTTCACGACGATAAAGTGATATAACAGAACTTAAGTATGTGGTTCCAATACAAAAACCACATACAGTGACATATACATATATATTTTTCTTAATTAAATTAACCAGTGGTTGCGACGTAATGATATTGGATAGCGCCGAAGTAGGTACAACTGTATGTAACTGTATCGCGTAAAGAGTTTTTCCACTCTACAAGATATTGGAGGAAGAACAATGAAAGAAATTGTAAATACGAAACCGACTGTTTAAAAAAATCACTGTTCCTCAAAGTAGAATCGTAAGATAAATGTAACAAAGAGAAGGATTATTATAGATATTTATTCATATTTATATTCAAATTTATGGCATATTCAGATCCTTATTATATCTATATCTATCATTATAGACTTCGATTGATAATTTTCGCTCATAACTTTGAAAAATATGGAAGACTATCATTATTCATTTGTCAATGTTTTAGCAACTGAAATTTTCCTTGTGATATTTTAAATATTTATGGATACTTATTGAATTAACTTCATATGAAAACTATCAATTGAAAACTTGCTATTCTATTGTTTTCTTATTTTACTCTTTTGGTTAGGTTAGAAATATTTATTCCATTTGGGGGGATTAACTGTTAAAATTCCATACACTCATCCTTCTGCAACCTTCCATTATCCTTCGACGTAACTGGAGGCGCTGATTCCCAGCTTCGCTTCAATTACCCACGTCTCTAAGCTGAGGGATTGACGAAACAAATAACATCTGAAGGCTGAGCGGCGCCGATACGACAGTCATTTGTTTAGAAATTACTCGGAAGGTGAAGAGAGTTTCAGTCGTCCATTAGCACCTTAAAAACCGAAGAAATGAAGAAAATCGCGCTTAGCGTCTCCGATGGAAATTGCTTAGGCACATCTCAGCATTTCCAACGAACCCGATGATTTCTCTTTGTAGACGCACATTTTGCGGATTTACGAGTAAGTTTATTTCTTGATCGTTACCTAAGTAACAGGAAACGCAATATATAAAACAACTTCTCTAAGAAAGCGTGCTGGAGCGACAAAAGTAGTTGAGATAATAATGGTTGAGGCACATTTCCTTAAACTAGCGTTCGTCCTTTCCAGCGCCGATGATTATTAAATCTGTCTTAATGGACGCAAAAATAATCTTTCCCCCACACAGATTGAAATTTTCTGTTATACGAATACATTCGTTTTGCTCCTCGTTTCCCGGATTTTTTTGCGCTTAAATCATCGAATCGAAAACAGAAAAACCGTTAATTTTGTGACACTGAAAACCGAATTACAACCTGAACCAGAAACCGTAATCAATACTGTTCCGATATTCCTTTCAAATAATTAAATATAAAAGTAGTTATATTTACCTACGTAATAATAATTTCATCGTTTTATTTTGATTATTATTTCACATTCTCTTATAACTGTAATCTTATTAAAGAGTCACAATGGAAACCATTCAGGGGAACTAAAATATAGGAAACCGATTAAATAGATATGACTACCTAGAGTAGTAGAGTAGAGATGACTCCCCTCTGGCAACTCAGTGTGTCGAGCTGCCTCAATGCACTCAATCATTCTCTCTTCAAACAGACTGAAAATTCAGCAAGAGGATAGGTTAGGTTAGATGAAAATGGCCTCTCTTCTTCCTAACCTCTGGAGAAATTAAGTGATAATAATATCACTCTAATAACCAAAAACATTTTACAACAATTAACCCAAATCTAGAAAAAAACAACAGATCCAAACAATCCGGGAAACAGATATGAGGTAATTGTTACAAACAGTAGATAATGAACAGTGAGGAATATGTTGCGTGAAAAATGCTGACAATTTGTCTAAAATTATTTTAGATGAAATGTAATTACTGTTATTCTTAGACGAAATGTTTGGATTTTTCGATGTCATTTGTAATGCAATGATTGTTGTTGTTATTTTGGACGGAATTTAAGGATTGTTGGACTCTATTTATAATGTGAAGATTGTTGATGAAAATTAAGAATTGCTGGATGTAGTTTGTAATGCAGTGATTGTTGATTGTTGTTCTTGACGGGCTGTAGCGACTTATGTATTGAAGTAGATCTATATGGGATTGTATTATCGTTGCTGCCGGACCGTTGTCCAATTGTAACGCGTGTATATAATAATAATAATAATACAAATTAGTAAGAAGTCAAGTTAACAAATAAAAAGTAATATATACAAGTAGATACAGATACATGGTTGCTTTAGATAGTTGGTTTAGCATGCGTTCGTTTCCAGAGTGGCCTCTCCTTTGTTTCTTGCGAGCAAATCCGAGGAACGAATTCCCTCTTGACACAGAAAAACGCCTTCAAAATGTAAGCCGCAGCAGCTCGTCCATCATCAGCTCCCGCTGCCGTAACCAGAGACGGAAGGAGCGCCTCCCACGCCAACGTGAATTACGGGCACTCCTACGCCGTCCTCCTTCCAATTTACGGCTGAATTTCGAATCTTATTAATCTCCTTTATTCCCTTATCCGGGAGTACTTAAGCGTGCCAATTGCTGTCCTCCAAAGTATCCGGGTTTTAAGTACAGTTGCCAATTAATCGATTTCGTCTCTAGATCCAGCGAATATTTCCTTTTAAGCCAATTTTTCTGTTTTAGCGACATTTAGCGCTTTGCTGCATCATGTGATACTTTGACCTTCTATATACCAGTAACGTAACGTGATTTTAGCTAAGCAGTGAATCAAAACATCACTACTTTCAGTTGAAAAAATAGAGTTAATTAACATGTTTAGGTCGTGTAATATTTCATTTGATTTATTAAACGGGCATAAAGAAATCCTCTCTTTCTATTGCACAATATGAAAAGATGCAATAAAATACACGAAATAAATAAATGGTCAAAATATCAATCTCATTTAACAGCATAAACAATTATCATATATTCTTACAGGTATTACAAACTGAAAAAAAGTAAAAATTGCACCATCTCATAGAAAAATAGAAAAAAATGAAATGAAAACATCAGTCATAAATCTATAGATTTTCATTATGTATTTCCTAATATCAGTATGAAATAAAACTATTGAATTAGCACTGAGATATCCATTGCTCAACCGTTACACTCTTGTGATAGGAGTGTTACATTTATAATTTCCTACATGTTTCTCAACAAAAGTATCATTTAACCTCGTTCTCTGTTTAGGAACTCTTGTGTTAATACATTACAATAATTCTGTGCATTCAATTTTGCATTAACAACTATGTATAAGAATATTAAATCTAAAAGAATCATACGGGAACACAAAATATATGAACTAACATTTCATTTGTAACTTTTACTTATTTTTACGGATAAATCCGTAACATTTACGACGTATTAGCTACTTTTATATCATTTTATTGGCTACGGTACATTCAGCTTAATTTTAAATAATGAATTGCCATAAATTCTTTACGGTAGACGGAACGATACAAAAGAAGTAAGAGACACTCTCGCGTGAGAATTATAAACTTTGGTACTTTCAATTTGGTAAGTTTTATAACTATTTTCTTACTACTCTTTATTACTTATGATTCGGAGAAATTGTTCTTTCTATAAATATTATGAGTCCAAGCTCAACTTTGTGGAAACGAGCTATACTAAAGAAGTAAAAGTAGTACTTAGTACTTTCTACAGAATATAATACATTACACGTGACTTGTTTCGTCTACAAGTAGACATCTTCAGGTGCATACAAGTAGACAAGACAGTCTAAAGTACAAGTAGACAATATATGTACAAATAGACAAGACGTCTACAGGTAAACATCATCTGATCCTAATGCAGCAACACTATTTTATTACTACGTTTGCAATGAGTTATTTCCGTACAAGTAATAATTCTTCCGCAGATAGAATAGAGATGCTTATGATGAACTGAAGTCACTGAATGATAATCCTCCCCATTTAACGAATTTAGGAAATAAACTGCCGCAGAAGTTGTGCTCATTTAAAGTTTGTAATATAGCATACACAGTCAGAACACAGCTCTTCAAAATAGAAAAAAGTAATGATATAATAGAGGAAAAGTTGATTCACCTTCTTAAATTATACATGGAATTATACAATGTAAAGGAAAGTATTTTGTAATATACGAGAGCATTGTCACAGATAATGCCCGGAGCCAATTGCGGAATTACTAGTATTTCGTTTGAATGAACTGGAAGTGTCTATGGCGATGTGGATGCGTATAATGGCCGCTTTTGTGGGTTGATATATTTTAAAAAGTTCTTCCGGACAGAAGAGTTAAGAATACAGAAAATTTGGAAGGTGTTTTGATCATGATTGGAGTTAGGACTCTTTAAATATATACTTGAATACGCCCATTGATTTAAATTTACACTCAGATGCACTTCTGTCGAGTTTACTCCAATTACATTCTGATTAACTAAAAGCACCGACATTCAAATCTTTTGTCCAGCAGGTAGAACTTTCCTAGAACTGTCACCTAATGAGCAAAAGAGTTGATCGACATGGAAAACTTACTAAAAAATGAAAAACCTACTGAAAAAATGTTGACAATACCAATAACGCCCACTGCGCAGTTGATATTATGAATATTATTTCACTCTTACGGAGAGCTTAGGCCAAAATGGCCTCTCTTCTACTTCAGCTCTGAAGATGTTACATGATAAATATGCTCTAACAACCAAAGGCAAGTGACTACAATTATCTTAAATCTAGAAACATAAATCAACATATCCATATAAATAAACATAGATACAAGGCGATTGGTATAAACAGTAGATACAAGCTAATAGGCATTATAGTTGATAAACAAATAAAAATAATACATACAAACTTGATAGAGGGAGCACTGACTGAACTGTAGGTGATTAATTAACGTACATATCCGCTCAATATGATTTCCACATTGTTTGTGAATCAATCAGAGATATACAAAATATTTTTATGGGAACTTGATTTCATTGTTCTCTAGTCCCAGAAAAAGATACATTTTCTTAAACTTTTTGCAGCTAAAATTATGTGTAACTAGTTGAAGTGCCCGTTGATTCTCAACGGGGAAAATAGAAGTCGCATTAAATATAGTAAACCTATTTGTACATAATAATAAATAACATTTCGCATCTTAGTTTAGTCCTATGGGACAGATTATCGAGGACAAAAATTTTCAATCTTTTCTAATTTATCATAGTTCGAAGCCGAAATCTACGATAAACAACAAGAATGTGAATATTTATGGAATTTCCTTCAATTTAATAGTAAAGTATTGTAAAAGTCTGAATTGATTGACAAAAAGTTACTCATCCATCTCCATTAACTCATTACGGTGCTACGTATGTTTGCTGCCCCTACAATTCATCACTACAATTTGTTCTTGATTGTAATAATTAAAATCTCTGAAAAATGTCCTCCTCTTCATATCGTCAATTACTTCTAAATGGGCCTAAATACACAATTATGGGAAAATACTTGAGCTCGGAATAAACAACCACTTAAGATTAAGGAATGGTTTGAATACTTTGCAGGATAAAGTCCTGCGGTTGATCCCAAAGGAATAACATGTGTGGAAGAAACAGAAATATTTTACAAAAAATTAGTTCTTTATTTTTGTTTTATAATTGTAAATACACGTCGTGCTACTTGAAGGCAAGAAAATAACTCGTTTATTTCATACTTTACGTACTCAAAACGACCCTTCCGCATTATCCGAGGTGTCCCCGGTCCACAATAACGGATAATCGAGACACCACCGTACTTAGTTCACTAAATAATCGAAAGAATCGTCCCTCAGGAACCAACCCAACCCGATCCCCCGGACCGCTTTTGCACAAGACTTCGCGAATCTATGAATTGGAAGTGTTATCACATATTGGCGACGGCAATTACGTCAGCACATCAGAGGAGGCTCCTGAGTTGGCTTTCTCACGCTCATCGCGTGGGCGTCAATCTCCGCTGCAAGCAAATAAAGTGAGAAACTTGGTTTATCTCACTCCCACAATCAGCCACCGGACTACATTCCTCACCGACCCTCCTCTTCCCCCCTCTTTTCTCTTCTTCATCTTTCTCTCCTCAGAAGAGATGCCCGCGCCGTCCTCTCTTCCCTGGAAAACTCGTGAATCTCTGGCGGATCCAGCAAAAAAATTTTCAGCAATTACTAGTAATTTCGATGATCAATCTTCCTGCGGATTAGTCAAACAGCTACCGACTTGATGAAATACGATGTTTTTTTTTCTTACAACTCCTAAATATATTTGACATTTATTTCAGGCGAAATTTCAATTGAGATGTTACAAAAGTTGTACTCTCTAATCCTTCTGAGTCTGGGTAGACTCATCTAGAGGTGCCACGTTATACAGCAATGACAATACTATGTTTTAAAGAGATAAATAGATCACAACATCAATATCAATAAAAGAGTACATAAAAAGAAATCACAACAAATATAAATAACAAGAACAAAGAATTCACAACAACAAAGTAATCACAACGACAATATCAATAAAACACTACATACAAAGAAAACAACAACAAAGATAAAATCAAATAACAAATAATAATATGTTTTACCATTAGATTGGATGTAGCATTGATAAATTTATCTTCAATTTTCATATTATCTATAAAAACCATACTGATATTTCCATCGTTAATACAGTAAAACTCCTATTTATATAACTCACGTTTCGAATATTTCTATACATTTGTATTGACTCGCAAAAATTCACTTTTGCAGGGATGGAAGGACACATTTATAGCACAGCATCTTAAATAACATTGTTTCATAACGTTCAAATGATAATACAGAAGCACCTTGGTTAACGTCGGTCTTAGTTAACAAGATGGTCGTGATCAAAAAATGTCTCGGTTAACGACGCAGGATTTGGTTTACCTTCTGGTGAATATTTACGCTTAAAAACTTCTTTTGTGAACATTCATTTTATTAATGATAATTTTAGTTGCAAATATAATTGAATAAATTATATTTAATATAT
>KZ308479.1:140640-157852 GCA_000376725.2 Ladona fulva | reverse complement strand
GTCTTATACCTCTACATCAATCCGTTTATGAGATAGAGAGGGGGACGGACGGAGTTTTATTTATGTACATAACGGTTCTTTAATGTTAAAGAGTATTTTTTCCTGTAAATGTTTGACGTTTTCACCAACACGGCTCGTTTAGCAGTAAAGTACTAATAACTATCTTTGTAACTAATCAATATCCCTGCTATGGATTATTCTTTTGGCTAAAACAGTAAAACTTTAAAAAATAATGTTTCGATTCCGACCAAAATCCATTTTATAGTACGTCGAAAGACAGCGAGAAGAACTGTGAACGCGAGAAATATACCTTGTAATGGCCGGGAATCATTCAACATGGAATAGATAAGCGGAAATTTTTATTTTCTCATCATCGTGAGGAAACAGTTCGAGGATTGGTTTGTTCCAACTCTTTAAGCCGTTCCGTGCTCAGCCAATTGCTTCATTTCCTTGTAATTCCTCTCCTTAACGGTGACTATTGCCTGCCTGTCTCAGTATAGGACTTCTTCTAGGACGAACTTCCTACATAATTCCTATATATGGCGATCTAGGAGGCGGAATGGTTAATGCACTAGCTAGCTATTATATACCTACACTATATAGCTGACCTAACACTGAGGTCCCGAGTTCGAGTCCCGTCTAGCCGGGTTTTTGAGGGCTAGGGCATGGTTATTTGTGTCCGTCGTTTGTATTCGTCGTATGTACATGCCATGTATATAGGATTACATAACGATATCCTAACATGACAACAATAATATCATATAATTTTTGTCATGTTTCCATCAAAGAAATAATACAGTGAAACTTGTCTATGGCGGAACCTGATTTTAACGGAGACTTTTACATTTACATTAGTGCTCTGCGAGCCGCCGTATGACTTCTGGCCAGGGCTGGGAACGCACCGAACTCCCTATTTTTTACACTAACTGCTTGGTATTCATAATGCTGCCTGGAAAAAGAGACCAGAAATAGGTATCCGTTCTTGCGAAATCTCTTTGACGTCTGGTCTCATAAATCGCGTTCGCTGATTACGGGAATCACGACATCTGGTTTTTCGTCGTGCAAATTAGTACCTGAAATTTTCTGGTACAGCTAGTGCCTATACTCCGTTTAAGATTCTCAGCCGAGGCTTTTAATCTTCTCTGATACACTGCAGTCGAAATTATAGCATCCCTTAACGAAACGATCCACTCTATTTTGGACGTGGTACAGCACCGAGATAAGTGATTGTGTTAAAACTTCAACATCTAAGTCCATTACGGAAAGATTTCTCGATAGAATAGGAATAGGATAGAAAGGAATCCCTGTCCAGTAATACAAAACAGTAACACGTGTATAATACGGAAACCTGTCCACAACGGAAAATATATCTGGCACCATGCGATTCCGCTATAGACAAGTTTCACTGTAATAAAATAAGTCCTTTCATCCATCATTTCGTTCAGGACTGTCTTAAGTATCTCTGATTTGCACTGGAGCGTGCCCTATCAATATCCCTCGTTTTTTCACCAGTTTCTCACGGAATACGCTCTTCATTCGTTTGTGAAAGTGCTCACTGCATATACTTGGTCTATGTTCTTTTCACCATTACTCTCACGCGCTGTATCTCCATTGCTTCTAGTGTTCTTCCCTTCTGTTGTAATCCACGTTTCACAGATTCATCCTCTATACCTGCATTAATACCCCGCGTTTGTGGGCGTGTGGCAGAGGCTGTAAGCAACAAGCGATCAACATTAGCCACTATGTATAGCATATCGTTCGCTGAAAAAGTGAGTTCCTATGGAACGATCGCTTCTCCTTTGGTTCCTTCTGGAGGAAAGGTAAGAAGAGAAGGCGGATAACGGAGGAAGACAAGGGGAAAATTAGAAGGAAGAGAGGATGGTAAAGCACGGAAGTTAACGGAGTGTAGAATGGGCGATGGGAATGCGAGAAGGGGAGGAGTGGCGTGAAAGACAAGTTGTCAGAAGAGGTTTGTGGCATTGAGATATGGAAGGGGGAGCACACCTGGACCGCCGTGGCTGCAGCTGCTCCCTCCGTGCGGCGGCGGCGATTGTTTTTAAGGAAAATCCCTCCGCCAATCACGGTTGGCCGTCCGAAATTTTAAACGTCGAATTACACTGTGATTGTTGTTGTAATTCCAGGTTGAAGTTCGAGCGTGGAAATAGTGAACTAAACTTATAAACAAACCATTTCGGAGGGGATTCATGGCGAACGGCTCCTTCGGTCGACGGCGGGCGAAAAACAAACGAACCGCGCGCTCCGCAGAAAAGAACAGAATTCGGGACGATTTGGTAACGCGAGGAAAAATCCCTGCGGGAAATAATATTGATTTTTTTATTCTTAAAGTCGTTTTGGTTCCTGCAACCATATATTGAAGAATGGGGTATTTTCTATTTGTCTTTCGGTACACTCAAAGAAAAATATATCTTTCATTATCTGAAGATTCCGTCGTGTTCGTTGCTGCGATTACATCTACGTCTACATCTACAAAAATACCTTTCGGAGTGTGGCAGGGGTGTGAACATCAAGCGTTTGAGTCACCTCTTTAGCTTATTGTTGTCGCGTATCGTTCGCGGAAAGAATGTGTCCCTAATACGACTTGTCCTCACATATTTTTCTCTTATTTATAACAGCTAATGAGGTATGATCAATCCAGAATAGTGGCATTGATTTTGGTTGCTTCTTATTCAAAGGAATGAAAAGTGTTATTCGTGGGGTAATAGTACTGCACTTCGAATTCCTTTCCTTTTCTATTTACTACTTTCTGTCTGAGCGGGGAAAGAAAGGTGAACTACCTCACTCCTCATCTTGTCAAGCAAGCCTCATTCTCTTCCCAAAGCTCTTGGTAGCTAATGGTGGAGCCTTGACCGCGGAATCAACCAGACTTTGAGGTGATGAATTTCGGACAATATTCTATAATTTATTTAAATAAAATACAGAGCTTTCTCATTTGTTTATTGTTACGGGATTGAAGAAAATGTATATTTTATTTACTTTTGTCTCTGTTTTGTCCATGGCTGTGATGATATGAAAGCTATTGAGGTATGAGTGATGCTGAATAATGGCATTAATTATGGTTACTTCTTATGCAATGTTACGAAAAGTGTTACTCGTAGAGTCATTGAGCTTACTAACGTGGGCTTGTTCTACTTATAGCATTCTGGCTCCGTGAGGAAAGCAAGGGCAAACTACCTCATCCCTCATCTTTCCTAGTAAGCCCCAATTTCCTCTCCTAGTTATTCGAAGCTGATAGTAGAGGGTATGAGGTCCCAACCGGCCTTCGGGCTGAATATTTCACAGAAAGTGGTTTTACTAGTTGCTGCTGAGTTGCTCCTCTGGGGGGTTTTCTTCATGGTTGTGACTACGTATGAATCTTTGGGGTATGAGTGATACTGATGAATTCATTATGGTCCCTCCTAATTGAGAGGTATTTAAAGAGACATTCATAGTGCCATTGTGCTTCACTGACGTGGAAGTTTTTGCCCTCATTAACATCTTGCTTAGTGATGGGAATCAAGCAAACTACCTCATCCTCATCTTGCCTGCCGAGCCTCATTCCCATACCAAAACTTTTGGTAGACAATGTTTAAATGTGTGGGGTTTCAGCCATCCTTTGCAAAGATCATTAATAGAGCATTTATTTGAAGATAAAATAGGAAAGGGAAATTCACCTTGATAAAAAATTAAACTTTATTTCTTATCTCAAGCACGGAAGTCATACGTGAAAACGTTGGAAGCTTTCCTGGAGAAATAATTAATATTTATAGTGCTCTCGGAATGTCACCCAGCCTCATCCCCACCACCGATGTTTCGGGGGTAAATCCGTGGTCATCTTCTGGGATCATTATCACTGGAAGAATTTAGACTGCAATGTGTGAGTTATTATAATGTAAATGCAGCTGCACCGCTCGATAAAGCTGCATGTTACTCGAAAAATGATAAAATAAGAAAGGAGACTCCATTTTCTTTGATAGGAATTCACATTCTCATGGGAATTAAGAAATTTAAAAAACGTGAAATGAACATTATGCATTTTGATGGAAAAATCATGCCCTTACGATGCTGGTCGAAATCACTAGTCGTTCTAAAATTAGATGGATTTCTGTATAATTTTCGAGAGAGATTTTCATGCTCCTGACATTGTAGGATTGATGAAGTAGAGACGTCACAAAGGGCGTGAGATTCACGAAATGTGATCGAGTCGGGAATTTGTCTCGTGAGTGGATAACATTAAAAAGCCAGCTAAAACCAATGCAAAATTGAAAACACGAAATCAGACAGGAATCGAACTGAAAAACCTTAAACGAAAAAAGATCCCGAACTAAAAATTGAAATTTTTGAACTGAAGCCAAAACTTGAAAACTTTGCTGTTATCTATTCCTTTTTCATTCTGATTAGGCTCAAAGTAACTTGTATTTAAAATGGAATTATATGTAGTTGTGAATTGTCACTCACTGGTTTACACACAATTTATTCTAACTAAATTCTTACTTACAAGGGGAAAACCACGGGTGCGTTACATGGATTTGCTAGATATTTTCAGGGTATGTTCCCTACACTAAAATAACACATACTTGTTCGAATTTTGACACCAATAATCCTTTCGTCATGAAAAATTTGTATTTAAAAACTGGAGTATGGTGACCAAGCCACACACGTACATTGCCATGGACATCGTGAAATTTTCGATGCAGGGAAATATTATCCCACTTATTTTATCACGCTGGTTCATTTTTTAACATTGGATTTTTATCACATAAGCACACTGTGTGTTTTGCCTGCGCTAAGTTTTTTTATGATTCCTTCTCATGAATTTTCTCACTTAAGTTTCCGTTTGACTCACACAGTTCAATGGACCGCTTACGAAATCACCGCGGGTCAAAATCTTTTGAAAAACCCGTTTTTGTATTTCGTTTTACGAGACTAGAAATAAAAATTACTTGTCGTGAAGATCATTCCTCTTAAGTCATCACTTAAAAGTAAATAAGCAGGGTAAAAGTAAAGTTTCCTTGAGTAAAATATAAGATCTAAGGAAGCAAGCAAAGGGAAATGAGTGCGTGGAAGTGACATTTTGTGTTGAGACAAATCGTGAAATTATTAGGATAAATATTCGAGAGAATTACTTGCGACTTAAATGGATTGTAAGAAAGAATTCGTGGATAGAAGAACATAGTCCGCACTACTGGGCAATGAAAGAACTAAGAAAATCAGCGTTACCAGTCTGATCTGTACTGGTGTTTGACGTTGGTTTATATGCATGAAGAGGATTGATTGTTAGAGAATGATGAAGGTGGTGAGTGACGAATAAGATAGAGAATCAAAAGATAGAGGAAGACCGTGAAAAATCTATTGACTAAGGTGCATGTTTTATTTAGTGTGTCCGTGAACAATAGAATATAAGATAATATATAAAACGATAGTAATAATAATAAGATAGTAATATATACGAATAAGACAGTGAATCAAAAGAGAGAGAAAGACCGAGAAAAATCTGGATGACTGGGGTGAACGTTTGATTTAGAGTGTCCGTGAACGTTTACCCTAATATATCTATTATACATAAACCTTGCAAGTGGAAGAGTGTTCAGATGGTGAGGATTCAACATGCACTCTTATTTGAAAATACTAGAATAAAACAATGAAGCGATCAGAGACAGTACAACAGGGACCACTGTCGATCACCATATATAAATCATTATATGTAAATATAGGTTTTGTAATGTTCATAACAGAGGTCGTCACAACTCAACAGCGCAGCTAAATACAAGCCACCAATCACGTTTACTCTCAATAAGTCAGGTCAACGTGAACAATACCTTTCTTTACTAAGAGAAGATCCAGATGCAATATTGATGAGCAATCACACTTACGAGAAAAACAGCTTACAATGATAAACAGCAATAAAAAGAAAAATCTTAGACTGATCAAAGCCGGGAATATTACGGCTTTTCTACTACTGATATTTGTAATAAAATTTAAATAGAAAAACCAATCTTAAAATGCAGATAGAAAATGAAATACCAACTCTAAATTTAAACTAATTATTTATTTACAACTTTATTTTCCTGTACCGTCACAAACATCCATTCATTGGATAGTTACGGAAGAGGCTTTAACGTTAACAATTGACACACAACCATTCCCTAGCCAAAAAATCCGAAAAGCCGGGACTCTAACCCGGGTCTTTAGGTTTGGAGCACTACCGTGCTAACCACTCCGTGATTTAGATTCACACTAATTAAGAGAGATTATATAAATTTTTCAGTTATGCTTATAGTAGGTCTGTCTGTACAGTCTTCAGCCTGAAGGTTGGTTTGAACCTCATCCCTCCACCATAAGCAACGGAAAGCCTTATGGACAAGTCCACGTTAGTGAAGCACAATGACTCTAGGAGGAACACTTTTCGTAACATTGCAAAAGAAAAACTTAATTACTTAATTGAATGCTATTATTCAGCTTAACTTATGCTTCAGCAGCTTTCATATCATCACAGCTATGAACAAGACTGAGACAAAAGTATGTAAAAGTCATATTTTTCTCTATCTCGTACCAAAAGACAAATGATAAATGTTTCACTCATCAAGATGTGGTAGCAGGGCCCATATATGAGAAACATGAAATTGAATGTATATTTAATTCATTATTTAACGCTTCTTGACCTCTTAAAAGCACTTTTATCTCTATTTTGTCCTCTTCTGTTGTTCCCTAGTTGTCTATTTCAACCATCGATCACAATTCTTTGTAATGCCTCTTTATTCCTTACTTTGTGGTGTATACGAGATATTTTTTGTAAAAGTATGGATAATTTTTAGGAGCTATTTCTCGAAAATCTCTGGATATTTGGAATTGGAAACAATGACTATATAAGTAACACTTTTCGTAACATTGCATAAGAATAAACCTTAATTAATGTCATTATTCCTCATAACTCATATCTCAGTAGCTTCCATATTTTCACAGCCATGAACAAGACTGAAAAAAGTAACTAAAAGATAAATTTTTCTGTATCCCGTACCAAAAGACAAATGAAAAATATGCCATTCATCAGGACATGGTAGGACATATTACCTTACATTATCAGGACAGGACATATTACCTTACATGTATCAGGACATATTACCTTACATTTTCTCGCTTTCGCACAATTAAACAAAACTGATTGACGAAGCAGATAACACGGTTTTGTCCGCGAAAATTCGGCGAAAACCGGTTAACCTGAGTCGATCGTATGCTCTAGTCGCATCGTGTTTTTGCACAGAGGTTGAGCAGCAAATCCATGAGCAGATAACACGGTTTTATCCGCGAAAATTCGGCGAAAACCGGTTAACCGGAGTTGATCATATGTCCTAGTCACATCGTATCTTAACACAGATGTTGCGTAGCAAATCTATGAGCAGATAACCCGGTTTTATCCGCGAAAAATCGGCAAAAACCGGTTAACCGGAGTCGATCATATGATCTAGCCTCATCGCATCTTAGCACAGAGGTTGCGTAGCAAATCCATGAAGATGCGAGCCAAGTCTCACGCTTAGGCACCTCTTTCGAAATCCGTGTCCGTGGGAGTCGTAAAGGCAGAAATCTCACACCCCTCTCGCTAAATGGCATTTTTTCCCTTCCTTACTACGCTCCCACATTCATTCATTCCCTGCCCGCCTTGTTTGTACAAGTCTCGACTTTCTGAAGGGACGGATCGCCGCCCGTGGAAAAGGAATCACCCATTCATCCTCCGGACCCGAATTCCGCTAAATGGCCGCACTGTTCCTCCGTGGTCTATTTCCGCTCTACACTTTTGCTCGACCAATCTCCGCCCCCCAGACACGATTTCTCCAAACATTCGTTTGAAACATCTGAAGCGGACTTTATGAAAATGCGCATGCCGTATTACGAGAGATTTGAGGAATTTGTGTATATTTTAAGCTCCCGAATACAAGAGGCGCCACCCAATGATGTAGCAAACTTTTTTTGGATTTTTGAACTGCCTTCTGTCAAAGTGAACCGCGAATTTAATACCTCCACACGCATATTTCCAACAAGGCTGCCAATTTAGCGACTTTCTTCTTCAGTTTTAGGGACTTCTCGGTCTCTAACTAACATGTTTTTTGTGCTTTCGTACAGCGAAACTTTTTTATCGAAGAAATNAAACTGTCTCGGCTAATGGCGCAGGGTTTAGATTTACGACGCCTCCTGGTGAAGAATGACAATTAAAAACTTCTTTCTGGCCATTCAATCCATTGATGGTAATTTTTGTTGAAAATATAATGTAATAAATCATATTTAATATATTTTAATGACATTCTCATGAGTTTCATCTGCATATTTGACATGCAGTGTGGTTGTGGAATATCACGCCTTGGATAACGACGGTTTTGGTTAACGACGACAATGCTGGAACGGGTTACCGTCGTTAACCGAAGTATCACTGTATTTCTATACATTTATAATGATACTTGCAAAAAACGAACATTTTCAGGGACTAAAGTACGAATTTTATAGTATATTATTTAAAGTAACATTGTTTCATAACGTTCAATTGATGATATTTTTACTCTCAGGCATATACTTATAGAGACGAATTTGTTGACGTGATTGATTATTATTTGTATGAATAAAAAAAATAATCGATGGATAAAATCATACGGATAAAGTGTTTGAAAGTAACAACGGAAATCCTTTCAGTGTTGTATGATAATGAGTCTATTGAGGCAAATGATACACTGAGTTGATTCCAATCAGATTCCGTTTATCAAATTTCAGTGCAGAATATTAGGAAACATGACGAAAGCGAGCGACGGACAAATAACCGGGCATTCCTTAACCACTGCAGTGTATCTCTTAATTTGGGTCTGCCATGGACTAAAAGAACCTAATCTTAACCAAATAATCGAACCAGAACCGTAAGCCAAGCCAAACCCTAAATTAAGTTATTTAACGAATAGAAAACCGAACCGGTTAATTTAAATTCGAGAACCTGAACCGAGATGTTTTGTTTCTCCTCCAATCTCCGGATCTCATTCCAAGTAAGTGTAACGGCAGATGTATTTAAAATTCATATTCGCTGAATTTGTTCCGATAAATGTAAAAAAGAACGCCAAATACATAATTCGTCCTTTCTACTGCAATTATAATGCTGTGCTTTTGCTGTTGAAGATCATAAGCAAGTCAGGACATAACCATATATCTCTCGCTTGAGATTTTTTACTAAGATTCCTTTCCTTTACTTCTCGAAAACCAATCCAACCCGAAATTTTTTTTTTCTTCTACGTCTACTCGCTTAGGTCGTAATATTGAATACTTCCTTTAACAATCTGTCTTCAACATATTCCGTACTGCCGCCGTGTTGTATCGCTCGTCATACCCTATACAAAACCAAAGCTAAGTTATAACTCTTCCAGACCTCCCTCCTACTACGGTGCTACGGCGGTGAGTTGAGGTAATGCAAAATAAGGTAATACTGAAAAGCACAAATAAAGAGAAATTAATGCATTTTGGGCGAAGCATATTCGCTGGTACGAAAACGAACACCCTGATATTGCAAACTGGGCCCCAAGAGGTTAGTTTTATTCTAAGCATAAATAGAGTAGCCATATTCTTGAAACAATCAACGGACTTATCAAACTTTGAAGCGATTAAAACTGGGACGGCACCTTAGAACTTAGTGTGAGTCAATTTCGTATGTTTCAAGACATTCTGCTCAGCATCACAATTTTGCAGAACAAAAATTTGATTTTTAAATGATTCTTCGTTTTAAAACTCAGTTTCCTACGTTATAACCTTTCTGTGAGTGAATTTTCCGTACCGAGGCAACGGAAAAGTTGACCGGGACTATACGTTGAAACCTGGACAGTCCCGGTGAAAAAGGGACCTATTGTAAGCATAGGCACAAGGAATTCCCAGGGCCGTCCGCACAAGTAGCCACGGTACTCGTCTAAAGGAGTCAACGACTTAAATTCGGAGAGAGCAATAAATTGCTACAATTGTCAGTCAAAATATTCGTTAACCGAGCATTTGCATGTTTATTATAATTTACTTAGAGACTAAGCATATTTGAATTGATTCTGAAGTATACGTGATGTTCCGCAAAACCGTAGCACTTAAAACTGCAGGAAATAATTAGAAACAGATGTTTGTTGACAGAGACGAAAAATTACGGAAGATTTACCTACGTAGAAACCGTCCGCATGGGTCCTATTCATTTTAAATTGATGATCCCATTGAATAATATCAAATTTAGGAATTGCTTTGTCTACTCTTGTAGGCTGCGTTGCTATACGTTTCTATAGTTACATTATCTGTACTTCGATCCAGATAAGGCTTGAGAATGAGCTTTTTGGTGGTTTGCCATCCAACTTAAAGTAAATGCCTTGCAGTCACATCTCTTAACATGTGATTGCAGCTATTAACAGCTTAACAGCTATTTGCATCAAAAATATACAAAGTAACACAAAAGGTCACACATGTATTCTTATGATTACCAGTGTAAGTGTAAGATGATTGAAGTTTTAGGCATGGTATAAATATGTCATATATCATAAAAAATATGGGTTCCTGGGTTCGAACCCCAGCCTTCTGAGAATAGTTTTCGTGGGGCTTTTAGCCATATATAAACATAACGCAGTTTGTCTTATACCTCTACATCAATCCGTTTATGAGATAGAGAGGGGGACGGACGGAGTTTTATTTATGTACATAACGGTTCTTTAATGTTAAAGAGTATTTTTTCCTGTAAATGTTTGACGTTTTCACCAACACGGCTCGTTTAGCAGTAAAGTACTAATAACTATCTTTGTAACTAATCAATATCCCTGCTATGGATTATTCTTTTGGCTAAAACAGTAAAACTTTAAAAAATAATGTTTCGATTCCGACCAAAATCCATTTTATAGTACGTCGAAAGACAGCGAGAAGAACTGTGAACGCGAGAAATATACCTTGTAATGGCCGGGAATCATTCAACATGGAATAGATAAGCGGAAATTTTTATTTTCTCATCATCGTGAGGAAACAGTTCGAGGATTGGTTTATTCCAACTCTTTAAGCCGTTCCGTGCTCAGCCAATTGCTTCATTTCCTTGTAATTCCTCTCCTTAACGGTGACTATTGCCTGCCTGTCTCAGTATAGGACTTCTTCTAGGACGAACTTCCTACATAATTCCTATATATGGCGATCTAGGAGGCGGAATGGTTAATGCACTAGCTAGCTATTATATACCTACACTATATAGCTGACCTAACACTGAGGTCCCGAGTTCGAGTCCCGTCTAGCCGGGTTTTTGAGGGCTAGGGCATGGTTATTTGTGTCCGTCTTTTGTGTTCGTCGTATGTACATGTCATGTATATAGGATTACATAACGATATCCTAACATGACAACAATAAAACTGAAATTTTCCTTGTGATATTTTAAATATTTATGGATACTTATTGAATTAACTTCATATGAAAACTATCAATTGAAAACTTGCTATTCTATTGTTTTCTTATTTTACTCTTTTGGTTAGGTTAGAAATATTTATTCCATTTGGGGGGATTAACTGTTAAAATTCCATACACTCATCCTTCTGCAACCTTCCATTATCCTTCGACGTAACTGGAGGCGCTGATTCCCAGCTTCGCTTCAATTACCCACGTCTCTAAGCTGAGGGATTGACGAAACAAATAACATCTGAAGGCTGAGCGGCGCCGATACGACAGTCATTTGTTTAGAAATTACTCGGAAGGTGAAGAGAGTTTCAGTCGTCCATTAGCACCTTAAAAACCGAAGAAATGAAGAAAATCGCGCTTAGCGTCTCCGATGGAAATTGCTTAGGCACATCTCAGCATTTCCAACGAACCCGATGATTTCTCTTTGTAGACGCACATTTTGCGGATTTACGAGTAAGTTTATTTCTTGATCGTTACCTAAGTAACAGGAAACGCAATATATAAAACAACTTCTGTAAGAAATCGTGCTGGAGCGACAAAAGTAGTTGAGATAATAATGGTTGAAGCACATTTCCTTAAACTAGCGTTCGTCCTTTCCAGCGCCGATGATTATTAAATCTGTCTTAATGGACGCAAAAATAATCTTTCCCCCACACAGATTGAAATTTTCTGTTATACGAATAAATTCGTTTTGCTCCTCGTTTCCCGGATTTTTTTGCGCTTAAATCATCGAATCGAAAACAGAAAAACCGTTAATTTTGTGACACTGAAAACCGAATCACAACCTGAACCAGAAACCGTAATCAATACTGTTCCGATATTCCTTTCAAATAATTAAATATAAAAGTAGTTATATTTACCTACGTAATAATCATTTCATCGTTTTATTTTGATTATTATTTCACATTCTCTTATAACTGTAATCTTATTAAAGAGTCACAATGGAAACCATTCAGGGGAACTAAAATATAGGAAACCGATTAAATAGATATGACTACCTAGAGTAGTAGAGTAGAGATGACTCCCCTCTGGCAACTCAGTGTGTCAAGCTGCCTCAATGCACTCAATCATTCTCTCTTCAAACAGACTGAAAATTCAGCAAGAGTGATAGGTTAGGTTAGATGAAAATGGCCTCTCTTCTTCCTAACCTCTGGAGAAATTAAGTGATAATAATATCACTCTAATAACCAAAAACATTTTACAACAATTAACCCAAATCTAGAAAAATAAATCAACAAATCCAAACAAAATTAATTGGTACAAACAGTAGATAATGAACAGTGAGGAATATGTTGCGTGAAAAATGCTGACAATTTGTCTAAAATTATTTTAGATGAAATGTAATTACTGTTATTCTTAGACGAAATGTTTGGATTTTTCGATGTCATTTGTAATGCAATGATTGTTGTTGTTATTGTTGGACTCTATTTATAATGTGATGATTGTTGGTATTTTTTTGATGAAAAGTAAGGATTGCTGGATGTAGTTTGTAATGCAGTGATTGTTGATTGTTGTTCTTGACGGGCTGTAGCGACTTATGTATTGAAGTAGATCTATATGGGATTGTATTATCGTTGCTGCCGGACCGTTGTCCAATTGTAACGCGTGTATATAATAATAATAATAATACAAATTAGTAAGAAGTCAAGTTAACAAATAAAAAGTAATACATACAAGTAGATACAGATACATGGTTGCTTTAGATAGTTGGTTTAGCATGCGTTCGTTTCCAGAGTGGCCTCTCCTTTGTTTCTTGCGAGCAAATCCGAGGAACGAATTCCCTCTTGACACAGAAAAACGCCTTCAAAATGTAAGCCGCAGCAGCTCGTCCATCATCAGCTCCCGCTGCCGTAACCAGAGACGGGAGGAGCGCCTCCCACGCCAACGTGAATTACGGGCACTCCTACGCCGTCCTCCTTCCAATTTACGGCTGAATTTCGAATCTTATTAATCTCCTTTATTCCCTTATCCGGGAGTACTTAAGCGTGCCAATTGCTGTCCTCCAAAGTATCCGGGTTTTAAGTACAATTGCCAATTAATCGATTTCGTCTCTAGATCCAGCGAATATTTCCTTTTAAGCCAATTTTTCTGTTTTAGCGACATTTAGCGCTTTGCTGCATCATGTGATACTTTGACCTTCTATATACCAGTAACGTAACGTGATTTTAGCTAAGCAGTGAATCAAAACATCACTACTTTCAGTTGAAAAAATAGAGTTAATTAACATGTTTAGGTCGTGTAATATTTCATTTGATTTATTAAACGGGCATAAAGAAATCCTCCCTTTCTATTGCACAATATGAAAAGATGCAATAAAATACACGTAATAAATAAATGGTCAAAATATCAATCTCATTTAACAGCATAAACAATTATCATATATTCTTACAGGTATTACAAACTGAAAAAAAGTAAAAATTGCACCATCTCATAGAAAAATAGAAAAAAATGAAATGAAAACATCAGTCATAAATCTATAGATTTTCATTATGTATTTCCTAATATCAGTATGAAATAAAACTATTGAATTAGCACTGAGATATCCATTGCTCAACCGTTACACTCTTGTGATAGGAGTGTTACATTTATAATTTCCTACATGTTTCTCAACAAAAGTATCATTTAACCTCGTTCTCTGTTTAGGAACTCTTGTGTTAATACATTACAATAATTCTGTGCATTCAATTTTGCATTAACAACTATGTATAAGAATATTAAATCTAAAAGAATCATACGGGAACACAAAATATATGAACTAACATTTCATTTGTAACTTTTACTTATTTTTACGGATAAATCCGTAACATTTACGACGTATTAGCTACTTTTATATCATTTTATTGGCTACGGTACATTCAGCTTAATTTTAAATAATGAATTGCCATAAATTCTTTACGGTAGACGGAACGATACAAAAGAAGTAAGAGACACTCTCGCGTGAGAATTATAAACTTTGGTACTTTCAATTTGGTAAGTTTTATAACTATTTTCTTACTATTCTTTATTACTTATGATTCGGAGACATTGTTCTTTCTATAAATATTATGAGTCCAAGCTCAACTTTGTGGAAACGAGCTATACTAAAGAAGTAAAAGTAGTACTTAGTACTTTCTACAGAATATAATACATTACACGTGACTTGTTTCGTCTAAAGTAGACATCTTCAGGTGCATACAAGTAGACAAGACAGTCTAAAGTACAAGTAGACAATATATGTACAAGTAGACAAGACGTCTACAGGTAAACATCATCTGATCCTAATGCAGCAACACTATTTTATTACTACGTTTGCAATGAGTTATTTCCGTACAAGTAATAATTCTTCCGCAGATAGAATAGAGATGCTTATGATGAACTGAAGTCACTGAATGATAATCCTCCCCATTTAACGAATTTAGGAAATAAACTGCCGCAGAAGTTGTGCTCATTTAAAGTTTGTAATATAGCATACACAGTCAGAACACAGCTCTTCAAAATAAAAAAAAGTAATGATATAAAAGAGGAAAAGTTGATTCACCTTCTTAAATTAGACATGGAATTATACAATGTAAAGGAAAGTATTTTGTAATATACGAGAGCATTGTCACAGATAATGCCCGGAGCCAATTGCGGAATTACTAGTATTTCGTTTGAATGAACTGGAAGTGTCTATGGCGATGTGGATGCGTATAATGGCCGCTTTTGTGGGTTGATATATTTTAAAAAGTTCTTCCGGACAGAAGAGTTAAGAATACAGAAAATTTGGAAGGTGTTTTGATCATGATTGGAGTTAGGACTCTTTAAATATATACTCGAATACGCACATTGATTTATATTTACATTTAGATGCACTTCTGTCGAGTTTACTCCAATTACATTCTGATTAACTAAAAGCACCGACATTCAAATCTTTTGTCCAGCAGGTAGAACTTTCCTAGAACTGTCACCTAATGAGCAAAAGAGTTGATCGACATGGAAAACTTACTAAAAAATGAAAAACCTACTGAAAAAATGTTGACAATACCAATAACGCCCACTGCGCAGTTGATATTATGAATATTATTTCACTCTTACGGAGAGCTTAGGCCAAAATGGCCTCTCTTCTACTTCAGCTCTGAAGATGTTACATGATAAATATGCTCTAACAACCAAAGGCAAGTGACTACAATTATCTTAAATCTAGAAACATAAATCAACATATCCATATAAATAGGTAAACATAGATACAAGGCGATTGGTATAAACAGTAGATACAAGCTAATAGGCATTATAGTTGATAAACAAATAAAAATAATACATACAAACTTGATAGAGGGAGCACTGACTGAACTGTAGGTGATTAATTAACGTACATATCCGCCCAATATGATTTCCACATTGTTTGTGAATCAATCAGAGATATACAAAATATTTTTATGGGAACTTGATTTCATTGTTCTCTAGTCCCAGAAAAAGATACATTTTCTTAAACTTTTAGCAGCTAAAATTATGTGTAACTAGTTGAAGTGCCCGTTGATTCTCAACGGGGAAAATAGAAGTCGCATTAAATATAGTAAACCTATTTGTACATAATAATAAATAACATTTCGCATCTTAGTTTAGTCCTATGGGACAGATTATCGAGGACAAAAATTTTCAATCTTTTCTAATTTATCATAGTTCGAAGCCGAAATCTACGATAAACAACAAGAATGTGAATATTTATGGAATTTCCTTCAATTTAATAGTAAAGTATTGTAAAAGTCTGAATTGATTGACAAAAAGTTACTCATCCATCTCCATTAACTCATTACGGTGCTACGTATGTTTGCTGCCCCTACAATTCATCACTACAATTTGTTCTTGATTGTAATAATTAAAATCTCTGAAAAATGTCCTCCTCTTCATATCGTCAATTACTTCTAAATGGGCCTAAATACACAATTATGGGAAAATACTTGAGCTCGGAATAAACAACCACTTAAGATTAAGGAATGGTTTGAATACTTTGCAGGATAAAGTCCTGCGGTTGATCCCAAAGGAATAACATGTGTGGAAGAAACAGAAATATTTTACAAAAAATTAGTTCTTTATTTTTGTTTTATAATTGTAAATACACGTCGTGCTACTTGAAGGCAAGAAAATAACTCGTTTATTTCATACTTTACGTACTCAAAACGACCCTTCCGCATTATCCGAGGTGTCCCCGGTCCACAATAACGGATAATCGAGACACCACCGTACTTAGTTCACTAAATAATCGAAAGAATCGTCCCTCAGGAACCAACCCAACCCGATCCCCCGGACCGCTTTTGCACAAGACTTCGCGAATCTATGAATTGGAAGTGTTATCACATATTGGCGACGGCAATTACGTCAGCACATCAGAGGAGGCTCCTGAGTTGGCTTTCTCACGCTCATCGCGTGGGCGTCAATCTCCGCTGCAAGCAAATAAAGTGAGAAACTTGGTTTATCTCACTCCCACAATCAGCCACCGGACTACATTCCTCACCGACCCTCCTCTTCCCCCCTCTTTTCTCTTCTTCATCTTTCTCTCCTCAGAAGAGATGCCCGCGCCGTCCTCTCTTCCCTGGAAAACTCGTGAATCTCTGGCGGATCCAGCAAAAAAATTTTCAGCAATTACTAGTAATTTCGATGATCAATCTTCCTGCGGATTAGTCAAACAGCTACCGACTTGATGAAATACGATGTTTTTTTTTCTTACAACTCCTAAATATATTTGACATTTATTTCAGGCGAAATTTCAATTGAGATGTTACAAAAGTTGTACTCTCTAATCCTTCTGAGTCTGGGTAGACTCATCTAGAGGTGCCAC
>KZ308479.1:126564-137769 GCA_000376725.2 Ladona fulva | reverse complement strand
ATCATTTGTTTTTGCATCGTTTGTTATTATTTTCTTATTGTTTATTTATTATTTATATATTATATATATCTTTTATTTTCTTTCAAAATCTACTCTTTCGATTTTCCTCACTCTAACTCAAAATCATTTCGTATTCTGTAATTTTTCACGTTAGTGGTAAAAAGAGAATAAAATCCAAGGATTGGTTTATTTAACCATTAACATTTATTTAACAATTTAACATTGGTTTGTTTAGCCGTCCTGTTTCCAGTCAATGGCTTCGTTCACTATAAACATTAACTACAGCTTACTTCCCAAACCTTTACCTTTGTTTCCTCTTCAAATCCTTTTTTCCAGTACTGTCTTTAGCAGGTTAACGTATGTGCCATATCTCAAAGTGAGCCCGTTCGGTGCCCCTCGTCCCTTCACCAAAGTTTTCCCTTTCCTCTTTACTTGATCTCCAAAGTGTTTCTTCATTACTTACACGGCTTACGCAGTATTCTGTAACATTGAAGATTTTTATCAGGGTAGAGAAAATAAACAATTGCGGAGAGTTGGGAAATGTATCTAACATTGAGTTGTAATGCATATCATGGAGAGAAAATTTTTCTGAGATTTATCAAGGCAGTTAAATCCATGGATCGATCTTTACTAGCAATTCCCATTCCATACCGAGAAGCATCTCGATTAAGCTTATGTCTAATTAGCACAAATTTATTGCGACGATTCTTAACAAAATGGCCGTACTATTACCCTTCTGCAATTTACAAATACAAAACTTATCTTCCAGATGCTTCAAGTAGAGTAAATTTGAAATATATATTATATATGTATACTAATTAGCTGTGGATCCTTTCCTTACAAATTGATATCCAGCCGATATGGTTACGTCTCACATTATGTATAATATGATGATGTCTTACATATGAAAACATGTATTTCACATGAAATATATTCTTTTGTGATCAGATACTATGTTTAATTCCCAATGCATTCGTAGTGGCTCTACATTCTCCATGCATGATGAGAAACTACTTCGATAATGTCCGTTGTCGTGAAGATGAAACTTTTTCAAAGCCGGAATAAACTCCTTTTATTTGATCAGAGTTGACGCAATTTTCGCGTCGGAAACCACATTTTTTTTTTAAGACAGATTTTCTGTGAGATTTTCTTCCTTAATTCTTTAGACCGGAGTTTGGTAATGAATAAATAATATATCAATTTTGCCGAAGAAAAAAATACTGCCAGCTGAGGAATCGACGTATGTACGTAGATTTAGGCAAAAATGAGACTGTGCGGGAAGTCGAACCCCGATCTTTTAGAAGAATAAAAAGCAGACAATCCTCTGTCGTGCGACCTGTGAGTTGTGCGGATTATGATTCTGCAGTTTTAGGCGATCAATTGTGATAATATTCATAGATACACACAAAATTACAGCTTTCTAACTTACACGTTAATTAAACAAGATAATATTATCTTAGAGGACATAGAGAGTATAGCTTATAACTCCAAAAAGCAGTAATTTAGCGTACATCTAGAAGTGACGATAATTTTAGAACCTAAATTACAAAATATGCAAAATCCTAAAATGCCGAAATAGTGCTTTTTATGTGATTAGCTGTATTGAAAATAACATTTCATCTTAAAAAGAAGTCGGATATATGTAATGTATTCTTAAAAAACACATATTACATTAAATAAGATTATATCAAAGCTCCAGATTCTTCTAAGATGATATCATATTAGATCAAAATCGATATTCCTGGAAGAGACTGAGGATTCGATTAAGCAATAGAATGCAGTTCGCCGTTCTTCGTTCCTTGGAAAAGAGTTCATTAGTTTAGGTTATAGGCGGGGGAACTTATGTCCATTAGAAGCCTCATGTAGTACAATTCGCCCCCGTAAGGTCACCCTTGAGTTGCAGATTGCCTATATTCGAGTAGTTTAACGCCATTATGTGTGTACGAAGACGAATTCATTCGCTAATTATATTCAAAGAGAACATTCTACACTTTCTTTTCACTCAAAATCGTTAACAAGATTGGGAAACAATATTATTTAAATACAGGAATATTTGTCCTGAAATGATAAAACGGCCGCACTGAACGCCCGAAAAGGCCGCAAGCGGCCTGAAAGTCACAGTTTCCCCACCTCTGGTCCATGTGCATCCATATTCATCAGTTCTTTTGATTGATCTTTAGAATGATGCTAAATATAGAGTAGCAGGGAAATAAAAACGCACGTTAGAATTCTTTTTTGCTAGTGTACACAATTCGACCAGTTCTGCTGCAAGTATTTCCATCCAGCTCCTAAAATATTACAAAAACGCTTCCACACCTTGCTCATCCACTCAATGAATCTCATCAAACCAAATTTCAAATGTCAAATTTCTGCTGCCATCTCCGTCTCTGCTGCCATCTCCGTCCCTGCTGCCATCTCCGTCTCCTCGGGGGTGGCTGAGCCCAAAGAGGGTCTGGGGGGNCCTGAAATGATAAAACGGCCGCACTGAACGCCCGAAAAGGCCGCAAGCGGCCTGAAAGACACAGTTCCCCCCCCCTCTGGTCCATGTGAATCCATACTCATCAGTATTTTTGATTGAAATTTAGAATTATGCTAAATATTGAGTAGCGGGGAAATAAAAACGCACGTCAGAATTCTTTCTTGCTAGTGTTCACAATTCGATCAGTTCTGCCGAAAGTATTTCAATCCAGCTCCTAAAATATTTCCGAAACGCTTCCACACCTTGCTCATCCATTCAATGAATCTCATCAAACGACAATGCCTTAATGCGCCTCTGTATTTTCAAGTTGAAAAGAGCAGGAATTGAAATATAATGGCATATGTCCATACGATTTGTAACCATGGACCAGAATATTGCAACTATATACAAGAATAGGACAAGTCCTTTTTGAATGCCCTTTTTACGACGGGATTTTAAAAAAGTGCATTATATCATAAAGCTTCACATATGAACAAAGGTTAGATGTAGAAGATGAGAATCATACTGGTAATAATAATTATTATTATTATTATATTACTATTGTTGCTGTTGTTTTTGGACCCTTTAATGGCGCGATTAGGTCCGAATGGGACTCTCTTCCACCTAACCTCTTATCTAATTGTACATTGGTATTTACTACTTTTAACAAAATCAAAACAATTAAAAATAGACAAAGAACAAAAGAAAGATTTGTAATTCATTATGTATGTATGACACAACTCCAAAAAACAGTAATTCATCATGTATCTACAATAAGAGGCATAGCCAAGGGAGTGGTGTTGGGGGATGAAACCCTCTCCTTCCCATGAGGATAGGGCCACCAATAAACGAAAGCACGAGAGATGATGGCTTCTCGCAATTATGCCACACAAATACAGTTGGAAATTCGCATGGTATACATGTTAAAGTAAATAAGTTTATATCTCAATTAGATCTTGGGCGGAAGTATTCCTGCTCCTGGATAGTAGGCAATGGCTCCATGGTTCTAAACCCTCCCATGGACAAAACTTCGTTTCTTTCTAGAAGTAACGATGATCTTTCCCTAAAGTATCTCCGATTAACTGTATTGAAAATTACATTTTGCCCTAAAAAGAAGCCAGAAGGTACATGTAATGTGTTCTCAGAAAAACTTCGCTGTTGGTTTTTTGGAAGTGATCCTCGTAATACCCTTCACAAATTGCTTTGCTTCCAAATTCATCCAAGGGTAGGCCTCCACTTCTCACTTGATTACTCAATGACCCGCTGTTTAAAAATAAAACGCACTGGTCCCTAAGCTTGGGAAATATAATTTCAGCGAATTGTGTATCTTCAGTGTAAATTTAAGGTTGTTAGCTGGCGTTGCTTATCCATCGCAAGGCTTCCTCCGTATCTCAAGGAAGTTTTCTTGAGTTTTTTTATTGCTTATGCAACGTACACCATTCATCTTTGGAGGATGCTTGTGTTACACAACACACACCCGCAAACATAGATCTCAAGATGACGTTGATTCAATAAAAATGTGTGACAGCATGATTGTCGGGATTTAAAGATTCCTTCTTGGAGAATATTTCCTCTTTTAAGCGGGAGTTCACTTTATAGCTCAAAGCATCAACTGTACCATTAGCTCTTCAAGATTATTTCTCCCTCTTGTACTAGATTATTCATGTTTTTCAAATGTATGGCCGATATTCAGCTGTTAATTCTCTTCTCCTGTAACTCACCCTTCCCTAATCCTTATGACGAATATATTTATGAGTGTATCTACTATTTTCTATTTTACCTACATTTTCAGTCAGCTCTTACTAACAATGATTGAATAAATATGTAATTAAATGTCGGAGATTACCATTTATGACATTGATTATTCAACGAGGGCCTTGTGCTGGAATTATGATCTGAAGTTATTAGTTAATTTAGATATACTACTGTAATTTTAAGATGCTATTGTAATTTAATGATTGGATGACATTTTTGTAATTTAAAGATGTGTGTTTATTTTGGTAATTTTTGGTGATTTTTATATACATTTTGAATTTTCCTTTGCTTTAAAAAAATGCTATAATTTTTGAAGTGCATTTATTTCTATTGTAAATTACTTTTAATGCTTTTTTTCTTCCGTGTTTTTTACCCACAGAGAAGAGGGTTTTTCAACCGTCTTCTCTGTGGGTCTTTTTCCCGCAACCCGGGTTTTCTCATTGACAACCTTAAGTTCCCACACTGCACTCTTTCTTAATGTTTTTATTGATAATTGTAGGTAAAATAACACGTGCGAGGTTAGGTGGAAGAGAGGACCAAGGGAGTTGGCCAAGCCATACCAATACAGGGTCTATCTATCTATCTATTCAATAATGTCCGGATATATTGTCACCAGCGACCAATGTGGCGAGTTGAGAAAATAAAAATTCCGTATATTATACGGAGATTGAAGTGATGGCGACGTAGTTCGATCTAAGCTTCAAATATAAGCGATGTGAGTATTTCGCTTTGCTGTTAATGAAAACATTTAATGAAGCTTTTTTTCGAAATCTGACTATCTGTTAAAGAATAATTTTCTGTAAAGATGTTTAAAGGTATCCCTGTTAAATAGAAAGTTGAAGAAAAATACTACTGCGAGAAAAATCAGAGAAACAGATGCTCGAACTTGTCGTTTCAAGAATTCATTTTTTCCGCGAAAAATTCGCGATAGTAATCGATGAGGGAAGTCATGCTTTATGCACCCTCTGCCTCACACCGAAAGGCGGCTTGCAAGTTACATATGTGAAGCCACAAAATTTCAATGGAAGCTTCAATACCACGGTTTGCTCCAGAAGATCTAAACTAAAATATGAAACTATAGAACCGAGAAAGAGGTAAAGTTCCAACTATTAAAAAGGTGAAGCACATACTATAATAAATAGCACATATGGCATTGAACAGACATCAAAAGACGCAAGGTTTGAAGCTAATATTCCAACTTTTTTTCCATTTCGACAAAATGACAGAAATCCTAGGGCAGATGATTCGTCGGAATTCGCGTACTTTAATATTCTAATCAGGATTTTACTTGGAATGTATGTAATCTGGATTTTACTTGGAATATTGTCAATCAGGATCCAAGTAGCCTGCACTTTACATTTTACCTCCCTCTCGGTTCTAAAGTTGTCTTCTCGGTTGTAAAGTCCCCCCTGCCATACGCCACTGGCGGAGGGTACAAATCTAAAAACAAACAGTTTCTACTCTATATTTCACAGCTACTTACTCTGAAGTATACAGTAGTTTTATTGGTACCTCGACAACCAAGGTCATTTGCTGAAACATACTTGTTGATATCGGAATGTAGATATCTGATAGATAAAGTGGATAGCAGATAATGCTTGTAGCTCATAATTTTTAAGAATAAAATGATGAAAAATGGAGGATACTAAGGAATTCTGCAGAAATTTTGAAATTTTTTTGAGTTGAAAACCGAAATTCTTATCTAAAGCGAGGAAAAAAATATAAATAGACATCGATAGACACGGGCTAGCTTATACCATGGTATTCTTTGAAACCCTCTGAAGGGGAACCTGGAATAAAGTCTTGCGACGACCCGCGACGCCGATAAATAAACCGTTTTTTCGACAACGCTGTTACGGCCAAATCTGCGCGGCGAACAACCACCCTCCACGACGATTAGTTAGTGGTTAGTCATTCGTTAATCTATCATTATTACCGTGTAACATCACAAGATAAATCAGGAAATCACTTTTTAGCCCCAACATATACTCAGAAAATTCATGTTTCCGCTTAAGAATCGCGTTAGTAACAGAGAACGAGCTGGAAGCGTATCACGACCCAAGGCGAAGGTGCATTTGCAATAGATGTAAATCCACGCAGTTGAAGCTGCGGCGGTGGGTTACATTGAGAAGGAAGGAAAGTTAAGCGAAGGAAGAGAGAGGTGGTATTATAGCGGGGAAAGAGTAAAGGATCCGAGTTCTGAGTAACGTGAGAAAAGAGAGGAGCTGCGTCTAATGGTAGAATTATGGGCAGAGGAGTGGGCGTTGGGGACGTCATATTTCACGTCCACCGTCCTTGGGTCCCTTCCACCTGGCCTCCTCGCCTCTCTAATTAATCCAAAAGCCGATCTCATTCCCGACACCTTCCTCGACTACGGTTTTCATTCTTTTAGCTGAGATTTTCGGTTCCTCGTGGCTGCTTAGCATTTATCCCCCGATTGTATGTGATCGAAAGTGCTAGAAAAATTCCGTATCGCCGGTATTTACGCTCTTACATGAGAGGGATGCTGAAATAAGTAAAGAATTCCATCTCGGAGGTTGCCATTCACCGACTGGATCTGCTGCGCTGTACGCAATGTCAAGTAGAGTTTATTAAATCAATTCACGCAAAATCCACAAGGAAAAGGGTAAAGGTGACTTTCGTGTAAAGGCGCCCACCTAGGAAAACTCCCACGGAAAAACAGTATAGACCGGGGCTCGAACCTGGAATCTTCCACATTTTGGGCGGATGGTTCAACCATTTAAGCGATCGAGCCAGAACATCCTCTCATGCCCTTGATCGTGGACGATGGTGCATAGCTGGACGAAAACACTCCGTGCCTACAAATCTCTCAAAAATACATGAGAGAATGCTCTGCCCGATAGCTTGATTGGCTAAAGCATCCGCCCTGAAAGTAGAAGATTCCACGTTCGATTCCCGATCCTATAAAACTTTATTTACGTGTGTTTTTCTCTGGGAGTTTTAGGTTCAAATGCGTTAGAATGGAGCTAAAGGGCAAATACATCAGTATAACTTAAACTAGGATTAAATGAATGAATGAATAAAATCTTTATTAAGGGGAGGTTTGGTCAAATTGGCCTCTCTTCCACTTAACCTCAATTGTAAATACATAGTTAAATTTAATTTTTGAAGTCAAAAGAAAATATATAACAACACAAACAGATTTGGGCTTTTTGGGAAAAATCTTTTCAACAGAAGGTCGAAGAAGACAAACACCCCACTGTGAGGGAAAACACCCACAAAGAAGGGGAAAAAAGAAACCGAGTACGTAACGTAAAAATGAAGAAAAAGTTAATTGAAAAATAAAATTGAAACAAAACATCTATGGAGACGTCAAAGTAAAGTGAATAAAATATTGATAAGTACATACAGTGATGATAAGCATACATTTTATATTATTATTAATATCAAAATAAAGTGTATGATACTTAAATGTAGAGTATATAAATGGTGATGCAGATTCATAAAGTTTTTATATTTCTGTGTCAGCGATTCACGGAAAAAATCCACAATAGTTTTTGGACGGGACAAATACTACTAGATTCCCTTGAAATTCTTTGCAGAAGCGGATATCTGTGGGCATTAACCGTACAAAAAGGTTCTTGAAATACAGATGTTTTCCTATGACAACAGTTTGACGATGATATCCCGAACAGGTTTAGAATCTAAGTATGAATTCTCTTCCAAAACTCGAGGGCTTGAGGAAACAGAACTTAACATTTAGTAATGCGTCCACTCATTGCAGATGGTAAATCACTCCTCGTTCGACTACGGAACCTACTTAAGTTGGATAATTATCCTTTCACGCCGAATATTACTCAGAGATATGAGATCGGTCTAAGAATTACTCGGAAAAATATTAAACGTTTTCATTTTACTATCTCACATTCTTATAGACGCGAAGGTAATAAAAATTAAAATTACACTTTTACGAACTCCGTCGCCTTGCCTTCGCTCATGTTGAGTTTCCAATTTAGCGATTTCGCAACTAGATTTTGCCGATGTTTTCATTCTATTAACGTCCTTCTTTAAGTTTCAGCATCTCGCTCTCTCTCTAACTAACTGTTTCGTTTCTTTGTGGTATATACGCGCTTGGAACGCAACTACTATCTTATTTAAAGCGTTAAACACTGTTAATGAAAGGCTGAAAAGTTGCTGTCAAATATTAAAAAAACCGAGAATCCACTGGAATAGTGGAAGAACTTTGTCTATGAAACTTTTGCGCCTCCGTTTTTCGTTTGCAGATTTGCAGACGTATCTCTCATTTCATCGAACCTAATTATAGTGATGAAGTTGGAGATAATAATGAAATGTGGATATCAAAGTTCAAAATTGTTTTTTTTTATTCACGTCATTCTTAAAGAAATATTTTATTCAATAAAGCGAACTTGAGTCAATGTTTATTCATTTACTGATGTTTTCGCAATAATTTTTTTGATTTTAGCGAATGTTTATCTGACATATACAGCGAAATTTCCAAATATAAACTGGTATCTCTGTAGAGTTTGTCTTTCAGGGGGTTAAACAGAAAAATTCAGATTCTGACCTCATACATCTCTTTTATTTCATTAAATTTTCCTTTAAAAGGCTGAATATTTACGTCAACGATGAATCCTATTCCTGCTAAAGATAGCTTCCTTTATGTTAAATCACCCCCATGTTACTAATTTGGCTATAATTTGATATTTTTACTAAGAGGAATTTTTACGAGAAATTCTTTCGTTTTTGCTGATTTACAACTTCGGAAATCTTCGACGATTGAGAAGTTATCGAAGGTCTTCTAATCTCAGTCATGGAAATTTGTTCTTCATATTAATTTCTGAAGTGAGTTGTATGTCTCTGGAAAACGTCGATATTATCTCGGATTCTATGAACAGTACAATTACACAACCACGTCGCTAAATACATAATTCATACGAGCATAATTGTGGCAATGCCATTCTAGACTTATGTATTTCCTCTTCGCGTTTTAAATTGCTTTCTTCGGTCGTTTGGTTAGTGCATATGAATAATTTACATGCTGCTAGTGTTTTGTAGATTACTATATTTGGAACGGTATTTCTATAGTAAAATTAATTTTTTGATATCATGCCATGATGTAAGTACTGCCACTCAATCTCGCTGGAGGGAAAGGGTAAAGACGATAACCGCAATTCTGCAAAGGTTGACTATGTTATGTGTCTTAACAAATAATGTCAATAAATCTCACATAATCAAAGCAGAAAGGGCAGGATTGGGGAATGATTGAATTTGGATTTAAATAAATTATGCAATTCCAGCATAGAAGAAGCATGATGATTAGGATGATTTGGACTTTTGAAAATGGTGGCTTAAAGAGGAATTAAAAGATAACTTTTGATGAGAATGTGAGTAAAGGAAGAGGGAAAGAAATCCTTAACGTAACGGGATGATTACATGAAAATAAGGGACTTAGGTTTTTTGCAGGGGAATCCGTTAGCAAATGAATAGATGCAGAGTCGATGCGTGGGTTGGAGAAACTTTTTCAAGCAAATGATTGTTTACTAACAGAAAAAATATGAAGCGGAGTCTCGATCATCCGAGTAAATGTGGACCGGCGGATTATCGAAAACTCGGATAATACGGAAGGATCGTCTTGCGAGTGTAAAATTTGGAGTAAACACTCCATTTTCATGCCTTGCGTCGCGTATTTAAAATTAAAGATTCACTTTAATGGAATATATTTTTCGTAATATTTCTCTTTTAATTCATTTATTCATCGTCAATTCTCCAGGTGCGGTTCTCACTTCTTTTCTCCGATAATCTCCAAATTATTATTCCGAAGTTTGCTCAATTATGTTGAATTGGCATGGTGCAGGTAAAGCAAAAGTAGTTTAAGCAAGTGTGAGTGAGAAAAGGTACACAAACATGTACCTCGGATAATACGGTCCAGACTCTATGTAACTTTCAAGTAATTTTCTCTCGGGGTAAGAAAACTATCCTTCTTTCACAGTACTCCGTGCGATATGACTTGGATATCCTTTCTTAAAAAGGACAATAATGTAGAGGAGTTTCCGGAGGGCGATACTGAGTTCACTTCAGTCTATTTGGCCAAAATGAAGGCTCACTAGGAAGTGGAGGGGGAACCTTTGCAGTCTGCAGCGATTTCTGCATCGACGCGTGCACTCAAATGCACTCGTTTGACCCTTTCAAAAATAGCCCCGCAAGAAAGATTGTTAACGAAGAATGTGAAGAAATGACGGAGAAAACAGAGAGAATGTGAATGAGAAGATCGCATTTGTCTTTGTTTGGTGTCTTTCTTTCGTCTTCAGCATCCATTTCGCCCGGGTACATTTCGCAAGGGAGTGGCTGTCGGTAAAAAAGCATGGAAAAGTTCGGCTTTCTCTCACCAGAGGGCAACGTCATCTCAATTTTTCTTCTCTTTCCGCGTCGTTGACCCACGCTTTCAAGGTCAACCCAACGCCACTCACTCCGTCCAAACGCCCGTTCTTTCTCATACTTTGTACATACATTAAACATGTGCACGTTGCTAGGACTTTAGCCTATGCCCGCGTGAATTTACCCCTCACTTGCGCCTGTTCACATTAGAGAGGTGTTTTTTATTGTCCGCTACTAAATTTGAAGCATTTGATTTGTTATTTCGGCTAATACTGGTTGAAATCTGTGAGTGGAATTCGACAACCCTTTCGAAGGGATTTATTCCCGTGAATCATGCGCTTTAAAAACCAAACATAGTAATATTTAATGTACTTATTTTTATAATATGACACAATTAAAAGAATACTATATACAACTATACTTTGTATTCACTTTAAAACAACCTTTTTCGTAGTTTTTGTAGTAATTTAACGAATTGTATTAATTTTATTATTATATTACTTCTTTTTTTGCATTATGTACTCTGCGTTTTCGAGGTTTCTTTCACCCCCTTCTTTGCTGTTTTTTCCGCACGGTGGGATATTCGTCTTCCTCAACCTTCAGTTGAGAAAATTTTTCCTCGCGAACCCAAATCT
>KZ308479.1:105633-119858 GCA_000376725.2 Ladona fulva | reverse complement strand
TAATAAGTATTAATAATAGGTAATAAAAATTATTATTATTATAAATGGATTTCTGTGGGTTTTATTGAATAATAATCAAAAGTAATAACATGAATTTGTTTTTCCTTTTTCTTAACCACCGCAGCCTGTAAAGTCGTCGGTTGTTTAATTGCAATAGTATAATATTTCCCTACTTCTACTCATCCTGTTTCAGCTTCACATTGGCTAATTGTCCCCTCCTCGACCATTTTCCATATCAATGAATCCCTCTGATATACGGCGCAAGTTTTTCGGAAGATTTGTTCGGAAGGAATCGTAGGAAACGAATCTCGACATTGAGAAGGAGAAAAACCGCACCATTCTTAAAATAGTCGGACAAAAAGAAAGCAGAGGTGTGAAAAATGGATGAGTTGGAGGTCCAGGTGGGCCCACGTGTCACACTTCGTTACAGAGGAAACCTTCCTTTCCTCCGGAGACATAATTCCGTGAGAAGGGTGGGGCCCTCACTTCCGAGATTTTTTTCGGCCGCGCCAATTCCTTAATCAGCTTCGCTTTGGCTCTCCGTTGAACACTCCCAGGGTGTAGATCAGTCAATAATTGACGGGTTTTATTAAATTCCGAACAATAATTTCTCAAATACTATATTCAGACTCTGTTCGATTCAGAGAGGTGATTGTATAGCAAGACTGGATCATAAGAGGATGTATATGAAGGATTTGGGTACGCAATAATTTTTATCTATTACTAGAGGTTTAAAAACACTACGTAAGCCGTTTTTTGGCTGGTGGAACTCGCGTTTAGAGGCAAACGGGAAGTTCTGGATTAGCGAATTCTGGGAATCGCCGTATGTGTATTACGGACACAATGTCTCCATATTAAAGAATTCCACAGTCAGAAACCGATAATTTATTAATGGAAAATTTTGAACACCGAAGTGTTTCGTCTAGGTTTTCGATTAAATGCGTTGAAATTTTAAGATAATTAAACATTGGTACGTCCACGAATGGTAAAATTTCTCCATCGTCAAATGATGCTTAAACTCGAGATTTCCCTGATTCACGACTTCGGTCAGTATAAAATACCGATCATGCTTATGGAAATAAATGCTAATCGATAATGTTGACAATGGTTTGTTTTAGTAACTTTGCTGCGCAAATTCGTATTCCTGTTATCCTTACAGTCACAACGATACTTCTTCAATTTCAATCGAATGTTTTATTAATCGAATGTTTTCAATCGAATGTTAGCAGACGTTAACAACAGTCTCCATTGCTAGTGCAAATTCCGGAATGTGAGCAATTTCGGCAGCAAAATGTTGCAAAATTGCTTAGTTTACACATATTAAAATTGCAAGTTGATGCAACGAAAACAGAGTAACGATCAATGAGAGTTGGGCCACTGATATTTAAGTGCAAAGAACGGGTCCTTTTTCAACAGTTAAAGTACAGCTCGAGTAAGTAAAATATCGAAATGCGCATAAATGAAAGTTGAGAAGACCGTTCTATTATAGGCAATTCATTTCATTAAAATCGGTAGACTGCACTTGAAGCTATAGCTTCATAAACTCGATGTAATCGACCTTTTACTGACAGTAGGTATGTTTGCATCTTTGCTGCGGTTCGCTTATTAATCAATTTTTAATTTTTTCGCACTACTTAAAAAAAATTTCTACTTCATACGGGTATATTTGAGCAGAAAAGCTGCTCACTTGGACTGAAACTTTTAGACTTTTTGAAACTTTCCGTTTAACTACCCTGTGTTTGCTATCTTTATTTAACTTTCGATTCATTAATTGGAGGATCCTCATCACTGAAGAATCGCTCTTTGGATACAACCTTTAAGAGGGGATGGGTTTATCAGGGACGCTACAGTGCTTAATTTTAAGAGAAAATGGAGAAATTTTCAATAACTACGACCGGCAAAGACTTACGACTAATTTTGATAAAGTCGTAAGAGTAACATTTATCAACTGATCTCAGGTAGTGCTTATCTGTTATATATAAAAATGGATGTATGTATGGGTGCATGTGGCTCCAAAAGTTGAGTACCAGACTTACACAACTTTCGATCTTTAAACATAGTTAAATATCTTCCATGCACAGAGTATAGGCTACTATTTATTTGCAGAACTTTCCCCGATTCTACTCCAGACCTTCAGAACTGTTTCTATTAGAAATACATGTAATATTCATTTTATCGCTTGCAGGGTTCATTTCATTCACAAAATTAAACTAAAAAGAACAGTTATAAGAAATCGATATGTACACCAATAGAATGGGGGTCCGAAAAACGTGAAAATCTGCAGTAGGAGTGCTTATTGAAATTTCATACGAATAACTGCGAGTGTAGGTTAGATATTCACATTCTCTTACAAAATAACAACTTTTAGACGTTGCCATGGAATTTTAATCTTCCACCTTCTTAAATGGACTCATGGCGTTATCATCAGATACGTGAAAATGGCACTGATTGCTGTTTTCATGTACTTGATGATTAATTCCATGGTAACGTGTAAAAGTTGTTTTTATTCCTCTTGAATCACATTGCCTTAATTTTGCACTTTCTTCGTAAAGTAAGGGAAACAATAGAAGTATGTATAAATGTTACAGCAGTATATAGGTTAACAAAATCCACTGCTTCGGCATCGACTTCGTGGTAGCATTTCATAATGAAAGGATAATAAGTTTTGTCTTATTCCTTTCACTATAGAGTTTAAGTATTAAAAATGATAAGATTGAAATTTCAAGCTGATATTACGTTCTAAAATAATACATGAACGTAAATATTTCTGTTACGGATAAAATTCCGTAGATTTATTAACTTAATTTTGATTATTTTAAATTGAGTGATTTGAAATGTTAAATAGTCAACTTAAACCGGCTCATCCTGATCATCCGCTATTTAGCTCCGGAAGAACATATTGGTGAATTTTATTATTTATGTATATCTTAATTATGTAATTTTGCCGGTTTATATTGTAACATACTATATATTATTTTTAATAATAAAGTAAATCTTTGGACACCTGCTAAGGTTCCAACACTCGAAAAAATGTATTGCAACAAAAAAACGGAGTAAATGGAATCAAATGACAAAATCGAGCAACCTTCGCCTATGATAGATAACAGATATAGAAGCAGAATTGCCGTAAGAGCGTTCAACGTCGAGCGATTTAGAACTAAACTGAATTCCACCGAAAATTTCAACGTAATGTAAAACTCGAAAACTTTTCGGAAAGAGCGTAAATGGTGCGTTATGTGGGCAAAGGTCCCTCCGGAAGCAGATATCAAATCCAATTGACGCAACTTTTTTAAAGGTAAGGTGAAGCGGGCGTAGGCGTCTCGGCCTCCTGCAGAGAGAAAGATGGGTGCTGAGGAGGGTCCTGTGGACCTCCTGGAGCGACGCACAGCCTCGTAAAGATGTCTGCTTCCTCTGATAAAATTCGATCTACGCGCCCTTTCCACGTGGCGCACTCTTTTGTTTTACCGTCTTTCTCTTCCTCTCATTTTAACCATCCGCAATATAACTTTCGTTCGGAATTTTGCACTTCTTAAGTGGAAAAACGAAATTTCGGTTCGGGTCTGGTTTCGCTCCGTTGGCTGACTTTGAACCGGTTTCTTACGCTCCAATCCGTAAATACTATTCCGAACCTGAAATGTTTTTGCAACGAAGTAAATTGAATTTTAGAATGAACCGTGATTTTCAAGAAATGACTATAAGAACTGATAAATGAAAATAATTAATTGGTCTTCAAAATATAGAAGAAAGTTTGTATTTGTGTATATGTTCGCCTAATACTCGAGAACCAGATGTCGTGCAACTTTCAAACTTTGAAGATCGTTGTTGTCTTCCCCGGACATAAAATAGGCTACTTTTTATTTGCCTAACTGTCCACGGTTCGACGCCAGACTAGTTAAAGTGTCTCCATAAGAAGTACAGCTAGTTTTCCACTTTTATCGCATGCAGGGTTTTTTTTCTTTTGCAAAATTAAATTAGAAAAATAGTCGCAAATAATCGAGAAAAATACCAAAATAAGGGAAATTGAATGAAGATTTTTATTCTAGACGTAGACAATTAATTTAGGTTCAAAATTGGAAGGATTTTGTTGATATACACGAAAATGTTGTGAAATTCCGTGGTTGTAAACAACTGGTCCTTCTGAACACCAAATCAGTTGTTGAATCCGAGCTTATGCATTTCCCCATAAGAATATAGATAAGAATTGGTGGACCAAATGCGGCCCACCAACTCCCCCGTGCGGCCTGCGGTGTCAGGTATAGCGTTTCTTTCGTAATATAAAACATGCGAATCACATGTTTAGCTTGAGACTTCTCTTTTTTCATTCATTTTTTTAGGAATAAAATAATAAGAAATTGAAAATTTTACAGCACAATTTTTACCATGCTACTTCGGAAGTATATAGGTACATAATTGAAATGTCCTGTAAATACTGTCTCTCCTATCATCATCCTCAACCAGGGTGCGTTTCCTGTCTCTTCCATTGATTCCAAGCTGAAGGATCCCATACTTCTTTGCAAAAAGTCAATGCGGTAAATAATTATGAAAAACGTAGATTTGGTTACCTCATAATCACATGCAGTACATTCCGCGTGAATTTAAAGTGGTAGTAAATGGGTCACAACAGCTATCAGTTTGGTTTGTTACCGCTGCCCCACAACATCAACATCGCGTTCTCATTTGTCACTTTTTTCGTGAATATATAACGCACAAGCGCGACCAGTGGAATGCATCTTATCTACATAGCTACTTGTATGCTACATCAATTTTCATTTTACTTAAAAACCAAAACCAAATGTTATGGAACACCGATTAAGGCGAAATCGGGGACGACGCAGTACAACTAGGAAAAAGCCTTCCAGTAAGGAAGGAATTACTCTGAAACAGAACGATATAGTTATAATTGATTACAACTATCAACTAGACCACTGCTATTATGAAAATTATAGTTATTAAAACTGAACAACCCACATTGAAATCCCGATCCAACGTTTCCTATCACCAAGGAAAATCGACTTTAGCTGCGGTAAAACGTAAGATGCGAAATACACGAGAAAAAGATAAGTAATCGTATTCGCACTGAAAAGTGACTCATCCGATAGATTTTACTCATTAAAAAGTAGGAACGTCAAAATATCTGGATATCATCAACCCTTCATAAAGTTTTCCGTTTTCCGACGTAAAAGTTATTAGAGATATATTTACATACTATAGCAAAAAAATCATAGTAGAATGCATATTTAAATTGTATTGCAGTCTTGCTCTGTCTCTTCTTTTAGGAAGTATTAAGAGTTGTGCAAGAAAATGATTGCTATTCGGAATCGGTCATTGGCGACAAATTGGTACGCAATGAACTGTTGNGTCCCATATACTCGCTGCATATTCCATATGATGGACTACTATACCTACAATGCGATTAATAAAGCCGACTGTTTTAATTGCTTTACCGCAGATTTTTCGGATGTGTGTGCTCCAGTTTAGTTATTTACAAAAGTGATTCTGAGATATTCAACTGAGTCAAATACATCATCCAATACTTTTTTACGGACAGTTACCCATCAAGGCTGACGCTTCAACTGGCACATTGAGACAATGAGGAGTGGTGTAGTTTGAAATTGTCTCAGTCAGGATTCTATAGGGGTAAAAAGTTCACATAAGTTCAGTACAAAATTTATAATAGTCAGCAGTACGGAACACAGAGATGCAATCCTTCTCCTGGAAGAACAGAATATTCAAAGAGTCGATCATTTTAAACATTTGGGCTCTTCCATTAATGATAAGGTGGATCCAGACGAACCAGAATAGGAACAGCATTCATGAACTTCATGCGGATTTTGCGAAATACGAATGTAAGTATAAAAATCAGGCAGATTTCTCAAATGCTACGTGTAACTCACTCTGTTGAATGTGTTTGAACCAGTCACACTGGATCACAGTCACTTTGCAGCCGAATTCACAGCTGCTGTCGGTGTATTTCAATTACTGAACACGTTATCATAATTTGCATTGTAAATGAGCAGGGCATTCATATAGACAAAATACACGCATTATAAGACGAAATAATAAAAGAATGCCATGCAATTAATAATGATGCTGAAAGCACAGCATATCTCCAATAATTACGTACTGTGCGACCCTCCCATTTATTTTCCATTGCAATTCCCAACTCCACTGATATCATTGCTTGTTCAGCAACTAAAACAGACAACAAAATCACTTTTCCACTGAGATAGACCACGAAATACGTACTTGCACTGTGCCGATGTCTTCTGAAATAAAAATGTCCGTTTCCGATGTGAACGACACCGTTACACGACAGGGACTAAAATTGAAGGCCAGAAACACGACTAAAGTAGATATTGCTCACTTTCTATTTTGAAATTCTCCCTTTGCGTCACTTTTATCAGTTCATCGCGTTATTCTACGAGAAATGGTGTAATCGCGTATTGGGATATTTCGCCAGTGGTCAGGTTCCTCGAGGAATTCAATTGCCTGAAAGGTTGATTCCTAAGGGAATTTGTAGCAACTTACGATCAAAGCTTAGGATAATTATAACACTTACGCTTCAACTTTTCTTGGAAAGATTGCTCTTTCCTAAAATTTGTCGGTTTCGCTTAGTAAATTGATGAATTACTTTCAACGTCCGCTGAGAACAATCTCAGGGAAGATCACAAGACACAGAAGGAACAAGGTCCGAGTATAAATTTGATTGGTTTTGATTGCCATGTCCTTAGTAACTGAATACAAGTGGCATTAGTCTCTGTTCCTCTTTACATCAAAATTGAGATTTGGCTTTATATGTCCCTGAGTCAAACATTAACTTTTCACTGTCGCACAGTACACATGAAATTATAAAACGTACCACTGTACAAACTAAACATTAAATTCCGGAAAAAATTATTCTTTAAGGGTACTTTTTCTAAGGTATAACGGTGGAGTGAAGACGATCGCTGATGTAGAACTGCCGTGGTAAATGTCCGGGGGGAGAGTACTGCTCATTCGGATGATGAAGACAAAGCATATATGCTACAAAGCAGGCCAAAGTATATAGAGATTTGATGATTTCCTGCTGAATAACTTGTATAAGCTGTTCTCGGGTTAACACCCAGGTAAGTTGAAAGTGATCTTGGACCAACCACATAAAATATTCAATTTCAGCTTATTCAAACTAAATCCTTTGCTTAACAAAAAAGCCCCCTAACCCTCAAAATCAAAATTCAACTCATAAACTCCTTTGTTCTCCCCATTTTGACCTACGCATCCACAAGTTCTTTCAATGCAACAAAGACCAACCTAAATGTAATAGAAAAATTTTACAATAGAGCAATAAGATCAGTTACAGCAACCAACCGCCTAATCCCTCTTAAGGAAATCAAGAAATTCTATAATCTCACAACTTGGTTGCTAAAAGCATAGAGAAATTCAATCTAAATTTAACTAATCTGGACAACCCACTCCTAAATAGTCTTTGGACTTACACCCCAAGTACCTGGAGGAGAAAGAAAAGCGTTTAACCTCCCAAACTGAGGGAATGACCAAAATAAACTAAAATTTCAACCTTATAAAAAGACTAAAAAGAGGTACAAATAAATTAAATGGATCTCTCCAACCACTAACGCCATAACGTAAAATCAAAAAGCAACGAGAAGCTCCACCTTCCCAACAATCCTTAACAATTCCTATCACCTCTGCCCTCATCCTAAATAGCACTGTTACGATTCCTTACCCTTAACCCCGTATCACCTTAATGCCACTCGCATCATCGCCATTAAAGTGCCAACAACACAATTGGCTCCTCGGAGCACCGTCGCACCTACCTGCTCGGTTTTGAACGGCACCTCAGCAGCCCCGAAGAAGATGGCCATCGAAACGTTGGCGACTTCAGTGTCACCTCAACTTACCTGGGTGTTAACCCGAGAACAATTTATACAGGCCAAAGAAGTTTGACGGTAATTCAATGGAAGTGAAACGTATTGTATTCTACATAGCGACATTCTTCTGGGAATGCATTTTAACTTAGTAGGGCATATCGGAAACAAAACAACCAAATTTTCTGGCTTTAGTGAGTCACTCGTATACAATGAAACGCATAGAAACTTAAGAGAAGTAGCGTAGCTATTACGTTCCTCTCAGTAATCGTAACTTTCAGTCTTATATGCTGACACGATATAAGCGGATACTTAGGACACGGAAAAACTTTACAAACGAAAAACTTTAAAGGCGAAAAATTATATAATAGAAATTAATGTCAATGCAGTTAAAATTTGAATTTAAGATCCGAGAAAAAGTTATAAACGGACGTTTATAACCCTACAAGCCAACATTCAGCGATCATCGTCGGATCGGCCGGAGTAGCAGAATGGGGTCGCCTAATACCGATTACGTCTTCCGCAAATATACTTTCTCTGAATAATCTCCTTTCTTTCAAGGATTCCCAAACTGCGTCTGAGAACATTTACTTTTGTATCTTAGCACTTTTAACAAATCTTATCGCCTTGCGCTGCGCCTTCTCGAATTCGCGAACAAAAACGCGTTTCTTTCGCAGGGTCCCATATACTCGCCGCATATTCCAGATGATGGACTGAGGTGAATCTCTCTAACCTTTTCATCGCATCTATCTACAATCGATTAATAAAGCCGACTGTTTTAATTGCTTTACCGCAGATTTTTCGGATGTGTGTGCTCCAGTTTAGTTATTTACAAAAGTGATTCTGAGATATTCAACTGAGTCAAATACATCATCCAATACTTTTTTACGGACAGTTACCCATCAAGGCTGACGCTTCAACTGGCACATTGAGACAATGAGGAGTGGTGTAGTTTGAAATTGTCTCAGTCAGGATTCTATAGGGGTAAAAAGTTCACATAAGTTCAGTACAAAATTTATAATAGTCAGCAGTACGGAACACAGAGATGCAATCCTTCTCCTGGAAGAACAGAATATTCAAAGAGTCGATCATTTTAAACATTTGGGCTCTTCCATTAATGATAAGGTGGATCCAGACGAACCAGAATAGGAACAGCATTCATGAACTTCATGCGGATTTTGCGAAATACGAATGTAAGTATAAAAATCAGACAGATTTCTCAAATGCTACGTGTAACTCACTCTGTTGAATGTGTTTGAACCTTAGACGCTGAAGTCACCACTATGAATAGACTTGAAGTTTCTGAGATGTGGAGACTATCAGTATAACTAATCTGGAAGAACTTCAGCTGATGAAAGTGGACCGCCAAGTATTACGAAAGAAGAGGCTAGTTTATGTGGGTCATGTAATTTGTGGAGAGAAATACTTTCTTCTTCAATTAAAAATTCAGGGATGAAGCCGAAAGCGAGAGAAGGGTAGGAATAAGAAAAATGTCTTGGTACCAAAATATCAAACAATGGACTGGTCTGACTTTTGCCATAAATCACTAGACCAAGTGATAGCCAATATCTGAAAGCAGAGACGGCATTTAAAGAAGAAAAAGTACAGCACAATGAGCCTATGATTAACTCTGTTTATAAATTGGATAATGAGTGACCAGAATGGGTGCCATTCACTCACTCATCACTCTGGCATCAGTAGCTTTCATATCATCTCAGCCACAACCTAGAATGCAACTAAAGTAAATGATAGAAGCATTTTCCTCTATTGAATATCAAAATAATTTCAGAAAATATTCCATTCTGGAAGATATTGTAGCTGGAATCATTCAAACATAGGAAGGTCATTTAAGGTCATCAAGGTAGTAGTTGGCAAAGTAGTCTTATTGAGAACCTTTCCATACACCTCTAGCTTCTTGTGAAGTATCAACATAGATATAAATATAAATACTTGAGAAAATATATGAAAGGAAGAGGAAACATTGAGGTTTCTGCAAAGCAGATATTAAAAAAGGAGGTACGTGTATGCATGTACACTCTATACCTCCAATTTTTTGTAGTTTGGAGTGAAATTTCAGACAGTGATCTCAGGAACAAAGTCTCTAAAAATTAGAACCCATGTAATAGAGAAAAAGGGTAAAATATCTCTTTGATTATAAACACTGGAACCTATTATGTTGGAGAGTTACCTACACTCCATGTCTTGTTTCTCAGTCAAACATCCCTTTCATAGCTACAAAACTAGTTTCATTCAGTCAATAGTACTCAATCACCAAGTCTTTAATTCCTCCCTCTCTTCTGTTTTCATCAAACCTGCTCTTTATGCCATGCCTTCTAACTGCTGTGTGTTTATGTGGTATAGGTCCTCAAGAAATAAGGATTTAAACTGATTTTGAGAAGTTTGATGAAGAAGGACCTGTTTTTAATGGAAACTTTAGCTGCAATGGCATTCTTCCATGAATGATGAAATGCATCCAATGTAATATAGTAATTGCTCCAAAATATCAAAATAGATATTAAAGATTCCTTGTTATAAGTACAGCCAAATTGAAAAAAGAGGAATAGAAAATATCCTCTTAATTTATGAGAAATCATAATAAGTACTTATGTTTTACTACTGAACTTCCTGTTTGCCTCCAACTTGAAAGTAGAAGATTCTCATTCTTCCAGTTCTTCTTCCCTCTCCTTTAAATTCATTTCTCTTCCATAAAGAGAAAATTCCTACCACATGAGCAACACAAACTGCATTCTGCATAGAATTTTTCATCTTAACGCAATGTTTTTCAAACTATTTCATGCCAGAGCCCAACTGGTTCCATTCCCATCACCATCTAACCATTATCTATGGAAATTGATATCTGCAAGACCAATCCACAAAGTAATATGTAACAATAAAATCAAGCTATTGATTGTAACATTAAGGATACCCACTATTCACCATAAGGCAATTTTCAGATAAAAATATAAATAAATTTTATTCCTACCAAACAACAGATGATCAGCAAAAGAAAAAAATTCCTTGATGTAATTCCTATTTTATTCCAGAGACCATATGATGCGTATAGATGCAGTATCACACACTTTAGGAATAACTGTTCTGTCCCTGCCCACTCCTAAATAATCTTTGGACTTACACCCCTAGTACCTGGAGGAGAAAGAAAAGCGTTTAACCTCCCAAACTGAGGGAATGGCCAAAATAAACTAAAATTTCAACCTTATAAAAAGACTAAAAAGAGGTACAAATAAATTAAATGGATCTCTCCAACCACTAACGCCATAACGTAAAATCAAAAACCAACGAGAAGCTCCACCTTCCCAACAATCCTTAACAATTCCTATCACCTCTGCCCTCATCCTAAATAGCACTGTTACGATTCCTTACCCTTAACCCCGTATCACCTTAATGCCACTCGCATCATCGCCATTAAAGTGCCAACAACACAATTGGCTCCTCGGAGCACCGTCGCACCTACCTGCTCGGTTTTGAACGGCACCTCAGCAGCCCCGAAGAAGATGGCCATCGAAACGTTGGCGACTTCAGTGTCACCTCAACTTACCTGGGTGTTAACCCGAGAACAATTTATACAGGCCAAAGAAGTTTGACGGTAATTCAATGGAAGTGAAACGTATTGTATTCTACATAGCGACATTCTTCTGGGAATGCATTTTAACTTAGTAGGGCATATCGGAAACAAAACAACCAAATTTTCTGGCTTTAGTGAGTCACTCGTATACAATGAAACGCATAGAAACTTAAGAGAAGTAGTGTAGCTTTTATGTTCCTCTCAGTAATCGTAACTTTCAGTCTTATATGCTGACACGATATAAGCGGATACTTAGGACACGGAAAAACTTTACAAACGAAAAACTTTAAAGGCGAAAAGTTANAAAGGAGGTACGTGTATGCATGTACACTCTATACCTCCAATTTTTTGTAGTTTGGAGTGAAATTTCAGACAGTGATCTCAGGAACAAAGTCTCTAAAAATTAGAACCCATGTAATAGAGAAAAAGGGTAAAATATCTCTTTGATTATAAACACTGGAACCTATTATGTTGGAGAGTTACCTACACTCCATGTCTTGTTTCTCAGTCAAACATCCCTTTCATAGCTACAAAACTAGTTTCATTCAGTCAATAGTACTCAATCACCAAGTCTTTAATTCCTCCCTCTCTTCTGTTTTCATCAAACCTGCTCTTTATGCCATGCCTTCTAACTGCTGTGTGTTTATGTGGTATAGGTCCTCAAGAAATAAGGATTTAAACTGATTTTGAGAAGTTTGATGAAGAAGGACCTGTTTTTAATGGAAACTTTAGCTGCAATGGCATTCTTCCATGAATGATGAAATGCATCCAATGTAATATAGTAATTGCTCCAAAATATCAAAATAGATATTAAAGATTCCTTGTTATAAGTACAGCCAAATTGAAAAAAGAGGAATAGAAAATATCCTCTTAATTTATGAGAAATCATAATAAGTACTTATGTTTTACTACTGAACTTCCTGTTTGCCTCCAACTTGAAAGTAGAAGATTCTCATTCTTCCAGTTCTTCTTCCCTCTCCTTTAAATTCATTTCTCTTCCATAAAGAGAAAATTCCTACCACATGAGCAACACAAACTGCATTCTGCATAGAATTTTTCATCTTAACGCAATGTTTTTCAAACTATTTCATGCCAGAGCCCAACTGGTTCCATTCCCATCACCATCTAACCATTATCTATGGAAATTGATATCTGCAAGACCAATCCACAAAGTAATATGTAACAATAAAATCAAGCTATTGATTGTAACATTAAGGATACCCACTATTCACCATAAGGCAATTTTCAGATAAAAATATAAATAAATTTTATTCCTACCAAACAACAGATGATCAGCAAAAGAAAAAAATTCCTTGATGTAATTCCTATTTTATTCCAGAGAATGGTAATGAGAACCATATGATGCGTATAGATGCAGTATCACACACTTTAGGAATAACTGTTCTGTCCCTGTACAGCATCAATCAATCTTACCTATAAATCAGGGATGTGCTGATTATGATTAGGGGATGACAACTTGGCAAGGAGGGAGAGGTAATTTAAGACGTTTTCTAAATAGTTATATATTCATCTCAAAGAAACAATCTTAGTGCCCTAATTCCTGTAGAGAATTCTAAAATTGTCATATTATCTTAAAAATCCAATAAATGTGAAGTAATCTTTGAAATACTTCTCTACAAGTTTTTATTTGAATTCATGTTCATAGCTTAAGAATGTTGTTGCATAGTCAAAGAAGGACCCCTCTCAGAATCCACCAATTATTAAACTGTAAGGTTGAAAGGCTGAGTATAGATGTTCAATAAGCAGATGGTTTAATGTTCACAGATTACTTAAAATGTTTCCAATGCATTTTCTTTTCCTATTACTTTGGGATTTATCCATATCTAATCATTCTTCTCTTTTATATCAAAAATACTTCATCAGTATCTGCTTTTTATTGAAGAAATTTTCTAATAATACAAAAATAAAAATAGAGACCCTGATTCCCTCCCTGCTTATGAATGTTTTCTCCCATCATCCCACTCTCGCACCTATTCCCCCAATTTCTACTCTTTCCCCCTCAATTTTTTAAAATTTCATCTTGAATATGTTTCAGTGAATCCTGCCTTCTCTCTTCCTTATCAATCACAGTCTTAATTTCTAGCTGTAATATACTATGTTACAAANGCTATAACAGATCTTTTGAGTTAGAAGGTTCCATAAAAATGCTGACAGGTAAATTTCTGTAGATGCAGACTGAACCACATGTCCTTCGCATGAAAGATGAGTGCCTAAACCACTATGCCATACAAATGCATATTTACAAATCTCTTAATACATGCAATATAGAGCAGTATTTTCTGTGCTGTGATACTCTTTCCAGCAGTGAGACTTCCTTGCCTTCCTAACCAAGACAGAACTTGGGCAACTTCATATTGTTCTACTTCATATAGTTTAAAGTTTTATCTCTTTTATATTTTGCTTTGATAGTCAGAGAGTTTCTTCCCCATTCATCAACAAACAAAATATTTCTTTTAATTAATTGCGTCCATAATTAGGAAAACAATGTTTTATACATAGGTGGGACTTGTCTGTCTTGCAGAGAAGAAAAAAGGGACTTGAAACCTCAAAAGGTAGGGAAACACAGATATAGAGTATATATGATGCATATAAGTTAGCCTGAGCCTTGAAGACTAGGAGATACAGAACATGCAAACTTTGAATTTTGTTAAAGGTAAACGAATTTCATATTGTAGTATAATTTCTATTTATATAATATCTATATTTCTATTTATCTATATTTCTATTTATATATTCAGTCTACACTCCATGTCTTG
>KZ308479.1:59780-95499 GCA_000376725.2 Ladona fulva | reverse complement strand
ATATCAATAATCTTTCATCCAATAATTAGTGCAATAATAACAAATAGATTTATAAAGCATAAGACGAAGATTGAATTATTAAATCATTTTCAGTAATTTGTGATTGTTTTTGCATAAATATTTAATGTTTTATTTTAATTAAAATAGTTGAAATTGTTTTTATTTTAAACAATAATTTGTCAAATACAACAATTTTCAATTAAATTGTAAATTAAGGCTCGAAATTATTTAACCTGGCACCTCCTGATGAGCCTACATCTGGCTCAGGAGGACCATAAAGGTATGTGCAGTAATGTAAATATCTTGTTTCTTGAATTTAACCTCTACAAGAAATGTTAAGACATGTATTTTAAATTTGTAAGCAGTTCATAGGCAAGGTGTATACATCTCTGTAAATATTGTTATACTGTGTTTGTATTTTGAATAAATTTGAATTTGAAAATTTGAATAGAAAATATATTATTTTGCACATTTCCAAGCCATGTAAAGACATATTTACCAGCTCGTTTTCCCTTTTGAATGGAGGGGTTTTGCTAGAAAACTGCAACTGGTATTTCAGGGGATGGAATGCTTGTGTCATCAGTTGCAATTAACTTGCCCAACAGGGTGGCAACAGTATGAAAACCTATACCACAAAAAAGATAGAAGAGGAAGACTTTTGGAAGACCAAGTAAATTTATTCTCTAATGGCTTGTCTGTAGTAGTGTGTGTGGTGCCTGTCACTTTCGTTTCCCCCAATCACTAAAGCCCAACAAGTGGGTCCTACTTCATTTAATATCAAACTCCCTCCATCTGTAATGCAGACCTGATCTCTACTGCCTATTAGCTGGGCACTTTTCTAAAGATACCTGCCGCCCTCTCACCTGAAAGGCGTAGAATCCTTACCTTTTTCTGTGGTTATCCTCCAGCGTCGGCAAATCTCTGCTCTCCATCAGAGTACCAAACCTCCTCTTGATGTTACTTCCACAATTTCACTGAAATGGCCATTGCCCACTACAATTTTACATTACACTCACTTTCTTCATGCTCCCTCGAAGAATCGTAACACTAACATTCAGAAACTATTCAGAGAGTTTAACTGTTGCGCGAAGTTTCCCTTCTGGAACTCTGCTATTTAAGTATGCAGAGAAACTGGAAGAGTCCGGACGATGACAGCTGTGATGACGAACGAGGAACTACTAGTAGGAATGGAATTTTTGTCAGAAGTTTTGCTAAATTATGGCCGCGTTATCATTTTAGGATGCACTTCGAGTATCAGTGGAGTGGCGGTTATCCTCGTAATTACTGTAGACATTACTGGCTCATTCTCTTGAAAAACAACTGAAGACCCTCCAAGTCGACATCAGAGGGTGACAGTTCAAAAGGAATGTAGTGCTGCTCTTAGACAAAGTAATTGGGTCTCAGGAAACAATTCGTCTGAAGATATTGCAACCGGTTGCAATATCTTCAGTGTTAGGAGGTAATCTCATAATTTCGGCGTTCATTCGTAGGAGTCAGGGCGTTGTGGTACGAAATGTGACGGTCGGAAATTTCTCGGGGTTTATAAAAAGCAAATTGCTATGAAAGATATGCACGGATATTGAGGGAAAAAGGAAGGGGGTTTCAGGGTTTCAAGTTCCTTCGAAGGGATTGCTTTGATTGGAGAATGCCCTTACTGATACTTTTGTCTTTCCTTTTTCCTCAAACGTATTTTATTTTGTTGCTTCGAAGCTATCATTATCTAAAGTCCAGGAATCCGCTTACCAACTTATAGAGAGCATAGGTAGCAATCTTATTAGCAGCTGCATATTGACTTATGGAGCTTCGTTTAGTGTATTCTGCTCACAGGTGAAGGTGCTAAGCGGCAGCTATCATGCCATTGAATTTCTTTGCAGGGATTCCAGATAGCCGAATGGGCAACGCGTTCGACTTCGGTGGAAAGAGGTTCCTGGTTCGATTCCGGGAGGGAGTTCATGTGCGAAATGACCTTAGTTGTTGATGCTCTTTTAACAATACTATGCTACTAATTTCCTTGCATTTGATGTAATATAAAAGGTTTATATGATTGTTTGAGACTCATTTTTAAATAGTGATATTCATTTTTGAACTGAACTCTAACTTATAACATAAAAAAGGATGAAGTAGAAACAACATTGTTGGAAATACTCTTTTTTGCGTTATTTTTTAGTGAAAAATTCATGTATTCAACGTGAGGATGATGGAAGGATTTCCACTATAATTACGATATAGTTCTCAACAATACATACATACATACATGCATTCCAATGCGATCATTGTCTACCGTGGGATTATTTTCTCCAACTCTTCAACAAACATTCACTAACTACCAGATGCTCATTAGACGGGAATTCATTTACCGAATTGAAATCTCACCTGGCGAACAATTTGAAATATATTGAAAAGAGCAGTGTTTCACAACCGATGGACGCCGACGCCTCCCAGAAGTGGGACATCAGGATGAAATCGTTCAATTTTGTTCGCTTTGCTTTTTATTTTTCTATAATTTGCTTCAGATATACAGATTATATTTATTGTACAGATAAATATTCCGTTTGCTTCTCTACTATTAATCAACAAACCAAGCTTTCGTGGAATATTTAATTACATCCTTGAGTAAAAAGAATTCATTGCAATTTTACAGGACTTAGTCCTCTTGACTATATGGATATTGAGACTTGAGAGCATAAATGTTGAGAAACACTGGCATAGATCTCCCTCAACTAATTTCTCTCTATTTTAAGGTTGTCGGTGTATAAGTCATACGGTTAAACACTGACTTTATTTTGGATAAATTTGTCTTTGAAATTGAACGCGTTAATTTCATTGTTAAGTAGTTATCGGGGAAACAGTAATTTATGAATGATACAACTTCCCAAGAAAACAACAAACAGTTAAACTAATGAGAAGGAACTATCCGCTCAAAGAAAAGCACATTTTGTATCTTCCATATTTAAAATCACGTGGCAAGTGTATGTTTTGTAGAGAAAATATTCAAAGGAAGGATTGAGAGTATAAATTTAATACATAGATCTTCAATCTTTTTAGAAGTTTATAAGGTTAGCTTCCGTGTGGATTTAAATCCACACGGAAACCCAAGTGCTGAATACTTAACAAAACCTTTGCGCCTCATTTTTTGTGGAATAAGTCATTGAGTCCACTAAAATTTTTTCCTTTACTATCCCTGATCTAATTTTCTCGCCTTCTTGATCGTGACCCAGCGATGTATAACTGAGTCCAAAATCGGACTTTAGTTACGGTATTACGGGGAAAATATTTCATAAATCTTTGAGTACCTACTTAAATTATACATGAAATTCACTTTCGGAGTAATGTATGTTTTTTTAATTGAAATTTTAGGGTGTAAATACTTTTTAAACGACTTTTCCTCGTATCTATTTCTCTTATTTTACTCTCGGATCGACCGAAGTAGCAGAAGGGGGTCGCATAATACCGATTACGTCTTCCGGAAATGTACTTTCTCTGAATTTATCTAACATTCGCAGCCTAACTTCTAATATCCTTTCTCTCGTGTATTCCCAACCTGCGTCTGAGAGCATATGCGTAACGCTTGCTTTTCTATCCTTGGCATTACAAGATTGCTGTATCGGAAGAATTAACTCCGCTGGTATTGGCTGAACTACTCAATTTTTACTCAAAACTAAACCATATCTCGGTGGCCTTATCTTCATGCCTCTCATTTGGGAGTAAAAGGCTGTTTTACGATTCCGTAAACAGTCTCACAGTTTCTTTTATTACATCTGCACCAGAACCTTCCGACCTCTTCCATACCCGCCTTCCGACCATCAGTCAAAATGTATCTCTATCGACTGAAGTCTAATGCGTTCTTCGGGTCATGAAATTTCGCAACATTGCAATTCCATTTCGTGATATACAAGAAAAAACATGACGAGTTGTAAGAAAACCTCCAGTGCCTTCGGGTTAAAGCAAGAATCTCTTAGGACGGCTAAACTTTTTGGGTCGAAAACCTGTCCTTCAAAGGACAATATTCCTATTCATTTGCATTGACGGATATAACTAATTATGTCAAATTACGGTAATGCATTAATGACCTTAGAGTAAAATTTTAAAAGATAACATTCTAAAATGATAAGGTGGATAGGAAGATTATTTTTTCCTCTCGGATTCTATGCTAATACTCCATAACGATCAGTTGTCAATTTTTCGATGCTGTTGTATTTCATAATAAACCCTCCTTAAAATTGTTACATTTCAATTTTAATAAGCAATGCTTTTCTACCCCTTTGCAGCCATTTAAAATAATTTCAATCAATTCCGTATATCTTCTCCTAGATCTAACTTTCAAGCTTTTCAATCCAGATGGATGTCTCAGTCAATATTTTTATCCTTTCGGATCCTAATGAAATCATAAAGGTAATCTTCTCCTTCAAAAGCAGTTGGTCATCTGCCTTTGACCATCATCAAACAAGTTGCATTTTGCTTTACTTCTCCAATCTTCAACATCTTTCATTCTTCCATAATTAAAGGTCAATTTCTCTCCACATTAAAATTTACGTATGTCCATAAACGAAGTTCTCAGACAATCTACTCTTATAATAATACGATGATTGCAAATCGATAGAAATTAAAGTCAATATTAAAAAATTTTCATTGCACTGAAGCCTCTTTCGGCTTCCGTAGGATTTTCCGCAATTTCATCATTCGATTTATCTCTGACGTATTTGCATTGCAGACTGCCTAGCGAGATCCAAATATTCTTTCAATGCTTCACCGCTATGCTCTAAGAGAGTTATTCAATTATCTCTTTTGCTTATTGGTGGCGTTCCTGCAAACATAAGAATGGTCTAGAAAATGTTGAAATGATTTTATTACTTCATTCTCTCTCTTTGCATTAACTTGAACATTCGACGAAATTTTAAGCAGCGTGAAATAGAAACATCAGAAAATCTTTCAACATTTTACGAGTAGATAATTTTTAGCTTCCTTTCTAGATCCATAAGCACAAATAGCACCTGGTTGACTCTGTATAAATAAGCGCAAATGCAATGATTCGATCGTTGAACACCTTAGGTAGAATATTTTTATCATTAGCAATAACAAGCCATTTATTTTTGTTTCATTTGACCTGTGAGTTTTTGTTTCCGTGAATGTGAATTAGTTTCACTCGATTCAGAATCATGTCCAAGATCATGCGATATTTCAAGACAGGTCTCGGTTGTTATTCTTAATTTACTCAGGATTTCTGTCCGTCACTGCTTGATTTTTATATTTGCTCAAAGAGTGATCCAAAATCTGCTATCTCCACATTTTGAGTGGTGAAGTCATTAAAATTAAATGCGCCTTTAAGTATGCAAATAAATTTTACTTTAATCTTCCAAAGTGCTTATCTTTAATTATACGAAACAAAGTAAAAAATGACACAAGTAAGATATGAAATTAGCACAATAAGAAAGGCACAAAAACTCGAATCATCTCCACGAACATGGTTCTTTCGAACTGAGAGCAAAGGTGATTACTATTACAAAATAGCCCAGGCAAATCTTGTCCTTGCTTGCAGGAAGCGCTTCCCTCGTAAATTATATAATTTTCTAGGAAGAAATTCCTTAGAATCTAATACGAAGGGGCACTACTTAATTAAAATATCAGGTTTTCTGAATAAGGAGATTATTTTATATAGACTCCGTAGGATCAATGGTGAATATCTATGGAACTAAAAATGAGAACCGTTGCAATGCATTTACGTCCCGTTTCAATTCTTGAATTATTTGCTAACATTCATGACTGCCATTACGTTTCATTACTTAGGAAACCTTATATCGCATGTGGATGTCTATAGACAAACTGTCATGGAAAATGAAGTGACCTAACGAAGAAATCATTTAAAAGGAAATCAAAGTCTTGTTTATACCCTAATTACCAATTAATGAATAATTATGGCAGTATCCCTTAACTCTTTCAATAAGAGATAATAATAAGAATAAGATATATCTCTTAGAATTCTCTTCTTTTCTATGAATTATATAATTTTATATCTTCCATGCAATATTTGAAAATGGAAAAATTATGATATTAAAGATCCATCACCCTTTTCATCAAGCAGAGTCAGAATTCCTTTAGGCTGTCTTTAGGCTTCTGCCTTACTTTGGAAAGAAGGCATAAATTGTTATTTTCAAATTTTCGAGATCTTTCAGCGTCCACTGAAAGCAATTCGTAAATTTACTAAGCAAAACAGGCAAATCTCCGAAAAGAGATTCTTTCAAGAAAAGTTGAAGCGTACATTTCATAACTATCCTAATCTTATATCGGAATTTGCTAAGAGATTCCCTTAGGAATAAACCTTTCAAGCGATTAAATTCCTCGAGGAACCTGACCACTGCTGTAACATTCCAATGCGCGATTAGACTGACAGTATCTCTATTTCTCGTAGAATAACGAGACGAACTGATAAAGAGTGACGGTAAAGGAGAATTTCAAACAAGAAAGGAAGTATGTCTATTTTTGTCGTGCTTTCGGCCTTCATTTTAGTTTCTGTCGTGTAACGGAGTTGTTCTCATCGGAAGCGGACACTTATTTCAGAAGCCATCGGTACAGTGTAAATTCGTGTTTTGTGATCTAACTCAATGAAAAAAATGTTTTGTTGTCTATTTTAGTTGCTGAACAAGCAATGATTTTAGTGGCGTTGGGAATTGCAACGGAAAATAAATGGGAGAGTCGCACTGTGCCTAATTATTGGAGATATACTATGTGGTGCTTTAGAAAGAAGAGCTTTACGTAGGAAGTAAATATGGTGACTATAGAGTTCATATGTATAATCATCAGTTAACTTTTAGTCTCTGTTTTAGCCTTTACATTTCTTATTTTGTGGGAGTAAAAGAAATAGGATCACATTTCAGCTTCACTATGAATTGTATTGCATTCTTTTATTATTTCGTCTTATAATGCGTGTATTTTGTCTATATGAATGCCCTGCTCATTTGCAATGCAAATTATGATAACGTGTTCAGTAATTGAAATGCACCGACAGCAGCTGTGAATTCGGCTGCAAAGTGACTGTGATCCAGTGTGACTTACGTGAAGCACGAGATGAACGTGATGAGGTCTTCGGAGGCAATCGTGAGTGAAATTGGATGCGATGAGAGTGAACCATTTTGTCTTTTTTTCTGACATCACTAGTGTTCCTCAAAAGTGTAACATTAATATTTTGCTAAAAATAATGATGACGATGTGCTATGGTTTGTTATTCGAAGGCGTAAATTGGAGAATTCATATTGAAGAAAGTAAAAATGGTAGGAAAGCATTCCCGGCGTGTTATTTAAGGACCAGCCAAGGCAGTTAACTATTGCGAAGCGTATGACTATTATTTTGTATTGCTTAGTTCCTCAATGTACTAAAACTTTCTAATTTAAGAAAATAAATTTAGCTAACCACATAGTTATCTTTTTTTCTTTCAGTTTTCATGAAAAACATTAAACCTTCGGTTCATTTAAAAGGTAATTCGCGAAAACTAATTTTTTACGAAGATGTGAATATTTATTTGAGTATCCAACATAAAATACAACGAGACTGAATAACTATCAATAGTGACCTACTGTGGCAACTTCCAAAAAATGAAAGTAATTATATCACTGTAAATTACTTTTTTATGAACCACAACGTAAAAAATTCAATAGTAAGATTCATCAGTCGACAGAATGAAGATCTATTGATCAACTTATTTGAAGGACGTATTTAAAATATTCTATTATCAAGTTGAAGAGGTTTTTTTGTGGTATATCCTTGCTTAAATGTCTCTTGCATTAATGGTTTTAGTATTTCCCGTGGTTAAGGCTCCATTTCAATTTTATCGCACAGTTTTCTTGTAAAATAATTCAAAATGTAAATTTCTGCATATTCGTTCATTTTACTTGGAGTTACATATTAAGGAAGCATATAATAAGCAAAAAGCAATTCCGATCAAGTCAAATTCCTATTGAGTATTATTGTCTTGATCAATTGTCGAATCATATTTATAATAAATTATATTCAGTGCGTGATATTTTTTAAATCAGATTTTAAAGATATTCATTTGATTATTAGGATTAACTTAAAAGACAATGTAAAAAATTATTCTTTTGACGTAGGAACACTGACGAAATCATAGTTCTATTGAAAGCTATTTTCTTAATATTAAATTCGATTAAATTAAATAAAGTTTTTTTTTGAATATGCGTTTGCTTTTACACACTGACAGAAAAGGTATTGTAAAAATGTTTATTTTGACGTCGAAATACTGATAAAGACAAAGTTCTATTGAATGCTCTTTTCTTAATTTAAAATTCAAACGTTTTAATTTAAACGATTGTTACGGAAACTATATTATTACAAATAAACTGTTTCAGAATTCCCATTTGTGTATAGAGTAATATAAGAAAGATATTGAGAAAAGCTTCTATTTTGACCAGTTCAACAGCTCATAGCGTTCCAATTTGTCGCCAATGACCGATTCCGAATTGCACAACTCTTAATTCTTCCTAAAAGAAGATATAGAGCAAGACTGCAATACAATTTAAAGTATACATTTTACTATGACTTTTTTGCTAAAGTATGTACATATATATCTAATAACTTTAACGTAGCAAAACGAAAAACTAACTAAACTCTAAATAGAGATTTTTCTGAATTTGCGTTTGCATTACATTATGCAACACATTAGATACACATTACACAGAAAGATATTTTTAAGAGTGCTTCTGAGTACTTGGCTATCCGAGGGACATTTCTCGTATTACATTCTCTGATGCCCAGAGGAAAGAACGATCAGGACTATCCGTTTCAGCGATCAATTCCTTGTAACGCTTGATCGATGCCTCTCGGAGATCACGCTCCTTCGGATTTATGGATTTAGATTTACCCCGTAAGCCGCCGGTGGCATATGGCAGGGGGTGTATTAACACCTTATCTAATCTACCCTGTTAGCTTCTCTGATGCAAACAAAAATAACGAGCCGAAGTAGCTTTTTCTGTGATTACTTCCTTGTGAAGTTTTGTGATTACTTCATGGCTGCCCCTCGGAGATCGCGCTCGTTCTTTAAAATGAAATAGCAATGTCTTTTAATTCGCCTAAAAGTTCTTGACCGTAGAATTTTTCAGAATTTATTTTTCGGTAACCAGATCTTCTCTCCTGGAGCGAGTTCCACCCCAGTGATTTTATCATGGCCGTAACGCTACTGTCGGACATGAAATCTCCACTGACAAAACAGGCTGCTCTACGTTGAACCATCCCTAAATTTGAAACAAACCCTACTTCATGTGGATCCCAGATTGATTACTGAAACTACAATGTCTTCAACTACCTCAACTTGAAATATGAATGCCACCCTCCTGAGATAGCGAATGTTCATCACGGAATACAACAACACCATTTCCATTTTATCGAATGTGAAATGCCACACGCCGAAAGGCGGCTTGCAGGGTACTAATGTAGATGTAGATGTAGAACATTGTCAGCTTTAGAAATTCCAAAGAGACTTAGAATCGAGAAATGTAAAGCTAAAAAAAAAAAATCTTTTCATTCCAATTGATTTATTATTAGTAGTAGTAGTAACCTTAAAAGAGGTTAGACAGCTTTGGTCATTTAGCAAATGAGACCCCACCGGGAATCGAATCCGGAAGTGCTTTCACCGAAGTCGATCGCATTACTATCCAGTGACCTGATTTTTATTTTCTATAAATCTGCGAAATTGATTTTAAATATATTTTCCTGCTTCTTGGTTGATTAATACTTGTACTAAATTGAAAAAATACGCTTAAATGAAAAACTTGTTATTTTTCGTGAGGTTTCGCGGCAATCCTCTCTCCAAGGGCCCGGCGGTTGGCCTCCGCGGATCTCCACGTGGTCCACTCTCGATGTAAATTTCGCTTTCGACTATATAATTCAAAATCGGGATCTATTCAAGATATTAGTCCGAAGGAGACGGTCAATAAATATTTAAACATTTCTCTAATTTGTATGCTCAAAGTTTCTAGCAATTTTCCGTAAAAATCACCCAAGGCATTGATTTAATAAATATAATTTAATTACTTTTCTCTATTGTTTGTGGCGTGCCAACTGAAAAAAATTCGAATGATTCTAATTTACTTGCCATTACTTTGATAAATATATAGTAGTAAAAGTGTACGATCGTGTAAGGGCGTCAAAAATACCTAATTTTCATAGCAAAAGCAAAAAGTGACTGCAAGAATGCATTATTCAACATCACTCATTTCCCAGTAACTTTCTTATTAATCATCACGGCTGTGGACAGGAAAGGGGCGAAAACAAATAAAAGATGCATGATTCTCTCTGCTGTACCAAAAGATATGAAAAGTAAACTACACATTAGATGTGCCATTAGAAACGTTATAATAGCAACGGCGCCAATTTCCAGCATAATTTTTCTGTTGTGAAAGCTTAAGTTCTCAGAACATAAACAACATAAAAATACGTGCGTGCATTTTTCGGTGCAAAACTCCAGTGGAAATTCTATTAATACTTCAAAACTTACGCCATCTCCGTACATCAAACCATACTTCGAACCAATGAAATCTGTAATTTTTCAATTAAATAAATACGTATATGGTCACATTGTCGAGGGTAAGCTCTTGGTGTGCCGCGCAATCTCCTGGCTTAATACGCTTTTCAGATTCTTTTATTACTCACGCGCTTAGTTATTCCTTTAAAGTATTTTACTCCAGACTTAGTTTCTCCTTTCATAACTTAAAATCGGATCGAAATTAATTATGGAGCTTTTTAGTGCGCCGCGAAGCCAAAATCATGGTCAGCACTTTCCAAACTCGTGGCTAAGAGTGCCGCAGAGAACAATATTTTGGGAAGCATCGCTAAACAGAATCTTTTCCGAATAACTCTTTTTTTAGGGGTTCTTTCGAGTCTTTCCTATTTCTATAGTTTGTTTGTTACACTTCCTATATTGATGAATTTCACTTATCTTTGTTCTTCAGAAGGAAATAATTGGAAGTTTATTTCAAGCGTATATTTTCTTACCCCTTACACCGCTGCTGGCGAATTCTTAAATTCTACCCTGAAACTGAAATACGTAACTTGCGCGCACAAAGTAGTGAGCTACAACATTTTCAGATCTTAATAGATCATAACCAAATGGTAACTTGGTAGCAGAATAAATTATTGTATTGTAAAGAGATATTTCCAGTGATTTTTATAGCGTGACTAACCAAGTGTTAATTTGATTTTCCCATAAACCTTTCTGTAAGTCATGCGAATGCCTTTGATTCACTCGAATTAGGTTTGACTTTAGCGCGGCTAAAAGAAATAATTTTGCCTCTCTAATTCCGTGCACTTCCTTGTTATTCCCGCTCTTTTGTGTAGTCTCAGTTGCGTGAACATCCTTCTTGAATGTGTCAGACAATATCTGTTTCACTACAATTGTGCACGTGGAAAACTGTTTTAATCTGTTACTATATATTTCAGAGAACTCTTGTGCTATTAGCGTGTGTGAATTTGCGCCAGTTCTTGGTGATACTTACTATAGTACATTTCTCAGCGGTGCTTTTCTTTCATTTTCGGTATTTCCTCTCGTTGTAGTTGCATCTAACATAGAACTAACAAAGTAAGTTAATTTTCTCTGATTCCTTTTTAGAATGGGCATCGAAGGTCTTTTCCACAAAGATTGCAACGTTGGCAGAGGATCTTCTTCGACCGTCGGAATTTCGAGGACAGTGGATTCCACGCCTGCAAAGGAGACATTGCATGCAGTGGCCCTTGGATCGTTGGTTCCAATTCGACCGGAGGTTCTTCCTTTTCACCTTCTGGCTTCCTTCGTTCGTAGTAACAGCGGAGAGGTGAAGTAGGGCATCGGTGTTGTGAGAGTGTGAAAGTGAGTTAAAAAGTGAAATAAATGCGTGCGACATTCATTGTTACGTGTTGAGTGTATGTAAATTGCAGTGAAAGAATCAAGATTCAAGATAGCTCTGATTGGATTATCGCTATCAAGGTATGCTCATCTTCTTTCTTCTTTACTTCTCCATGTTTCCTGGTGTTTGATATCATGCGTCTTTATCAGTAATTTCACAGGTGTCCCCATTGAAAAGTGAAACGATAGCACTCCATGCCTTTTTATGTGACAATAGTAAGAGGGAACATAGTCAGGGTGCCCCAAGAACGTCAACGCTTCGATGGTTTGATTAGCCCTGCTTACCACCTGAAGACCGAGATAATCTACTCGTAGAGACTTGCAAAGGGAAAAGGAGCTTTTTCTTTATCTGCACTTTGCTGAGTGAAAGGATTAGGATGAATCAGGTTGTTCACGTGTTGAATATTTTAGGCGGTGCTTTTAGCTGAAAACTGTTTCCGATCTCTTTATTTCAACCAGATTACATGAAAGGAAGCACATCATAAGTAAGGAAGAAACAAGATCAGATCTATGAACTCACCAATATGGGGAAGGGGGGGGGGGTGGATACATACAGTTTTCCTAATAAATCATCATTTATTAACGCCCTTACTATTATTATCAACGTTTACCTGACAACGTTTGATTGGTGCAAATATAATCTTATAACCAATGGCGGATAACTGGCTGAATCTATATATGTAATACCTTTCAGGATTGGGAGCATGAAGGACATCTGCCATTTTTATTCGCTAATTAACATCATAATCATCTGCTAAGTCCATAAGTCGAGGGATTCATCTAATAAAGATTATATATCTCCGGTAACGGTATCTCTATGCCCTTGATATTTTTTTGTGCATTAAATCTTACTTTGTTTGGAATCCTTGATTTCCGCATAACACCGTTTAATGTTCAGTTGCTGTTCGTGCTTTCCATATTAACGAATTTATTTCTTTATTGCCTTCTCCCGTTTAATGTCAATTCACAAATCCTCTTAAATATACTGATTTGAACATATTATTAGCTTCATAATGCAGATTTAGAGACGTTATTCGTCTATTAAAGTTGAAAAGTATCAATTGTCTGACCAAATTCTGAATGTTTTTGAATTTACATTCTGTACCATTTGGTTGAAATTTCTCTGATCGACGCTAGGATTAAATCCGTTGCAATGTTTCCTCGAAGAAAGTTTATATTGCGTCTTTTTAGTAGCGTCAAGAGTACCAAGCAGCCTTTTTAAATCTTCTTAATATAATATTTCATTCCTTAATTTTACCGTTAAACAAGAAATAGTAGGAAAAAGAATTAAGGTGACTTTGCATCCAAAGAAAAAAAGGAGATTCCAGGTTCGAGTCCTGAATCTGCTGAACCTTTGGTTGGGCAGATTTTTGCTAGTTGGGAAATGTTTCCTCCCATTTAAAAAATATTTTTACGCCATTCAGTTTTATCTCCCTACCATCCAAACATTCTTCACCCTTTTTTTCAACATTTATTCGATAATATATTAGGTCGGATTTTCCGCAATTTGAAACCAGCCCATATATCACGCACGAAAGAATTTTATATTGGCCTGGCTTCGAATCCAAGAACATTTTTAGTATTATCTTTGCTGTTTACATTACAGAAGCACGTCTTCTAATGAAAACTCGATTAATCCTCTACCGTACCAGGAAGTACTCCAAATAAATTTCCAAACATTCGCACGATGCATTCTTACGAGAAAAATTTCGGACCCCCTGGGATCGAACTTAAGATAGCTAGGATGTTTGTATCATTGTTCTTGGAGGTTTCCCGCTAGGGCTCCTATGGAATATCGGATCCAAGTCAGTGACAATTTTAGGTAGAGAATTCGTATCCTATATTAAGTAATATGATACATTCTGGAGTTCTGACCCAACATATTATTGAATAAATGTTGAGGAAAAGGGCAAAGAATGTGTAGAGAGTGAGATAAAACTAAATGGCCAAAAAATTAATTATTTAAATAAAATATGAGAAAACATTTCACAATTTGCAAAGTCTTTATGTGATTCGTGTGTGTGGCGTGGTTCCCTGACCCAAATTTTCAGTTTCTAATTTTGAGTTAAAAAAATGCCTCGTTGTGTCAGCGGTCAGACATGTGTCCATTATTTTTGAGCAAGGTACATACCCTGAACGCGCGCGAATCCGTTTTTCACAGATGTAGCACTCACCATCTTAGATTGTCAACGCTTATGTGTTGTTTACGATGTACTCATTGACAAGCCTTTGTCTGGAAATGTGAAACTATGTTTATAAAACATCGCTTTCCTAAATATAGTAACGTTCTTACGTTAAAAATAATTAATGAAAATATAATGCAATAAGTAATTGGAATAATGTAATGAATAAATAATAAGAATGTAAAGAATTTTATCATTTAACATTGACAAAGCTGGTTACTGAGAGTAAACTTTTCGATTACCGTTCTTTTATCTTCACATTTAGTATTTTTNCATGAATTATTATTCTTGTTGCATAGAGGAAAAGTATTCCATTATTTGTTGCATATCGTTGTGAGAAAGGTATTTTTCTCTCAGTGTGAGTTTAATGCTATTATTTAGAATCGTTCTTAAGTCATATGACATAGAAAAATGTATCTTAATTTATTGTTTTTAATTCGTAAATAAGAGAAGACATAAGTACAGAATTATGCATATGTAGAGACAAAATACTGTTGAGATAACGTTGCGTTGAATGAGATATCATTACATTACATTACATTTATCTTTATGAGATGTGAAATCTGTTTATTCATAAAATTATTTACTTTTACTATTCTCCAGTGAACCCTGTTTAAGTCATGGCGCTTGGTGAAGCATAGTGAGTGGATGATGTCTGAGATCTTATCTATGCTTAAATCTTACATATTAGATATTAACAAAATAACTTCCGATAAAGTCAAATACCTATTGAGGACTATTATCCAGATCAATCGTCGAATCATTTTCATTAAAATTTTTTTCAGTGCACGATATTGTAAAAATAGGTTTTCTTATAACATCCATTTGTTTATTAACATTAAGATAAATGATAATGTAAAAGGTTTCTTTTTTGACATCGGTGCACTGACGAAGTCATAGTTCTATTGAACGCTATTTTCTTAATATGAAAATTTAACATTTTATTTAAAGTATTTCTCTCGTAAAAGAGATATTTTTAATATTAAGATTTTCAAAATACCCATATGCTTATTAACATTGACATTAAATAATATGTAAAAAGGGTGTTTGATATCATGCGTCTTTATCAGTAATTACACAGGTGTCCCCATTGAAAAGTGAAACGATAGCACTCCATGCCTTTTTATGTGACAATAGTAAGAGGGAACATAGTCAGGGTGCCCCAAGAACGTCAACGCTTCGATGGTTTGATTAGCCCTGCTTACCACCTGAAGACCGAGATAATCTACTCGTAGAGACTTGCAAAGGGAAAAGGAGCTTTTTCTTTATCTGCACTTTGCTGAGTGAAAGGATTAGGATGAATCAGGTTGTTCACGTGTTGAATATTTTAGGCGGTGCTTTTAGCTGAAAACTGTTTCCGATCTCTTTATTTCAACCAGATTACATGAAAGGAAGCACATCATAAGTAAGGAAGAAACAAGATCAGATCTATGAACTCACCAATATGGGGAAGGGGGGGGGGGGGGATACATACAGTTTTCCTAATAAATCATCATTTATTAACGCCCTTACTATTATTATCAACGTTTACCTGACAACGTTTGATTGGTGCAAATATAATCTTATAACCAATGGCGGATAACTGGCTGAATCTATATATGTAATACCTTTCAGGATTGGGAGCATGAAGGACATCTGCCATTTTTATTCGCTAATTAACATCATAATCATCTGCTAAGTCCATAAGTCGAGGGATTCATCTAATAAAGATTATATATCTCCGGTAACGGTATCTCTATGCCCTTGATATTTTTTTGTGCATTAAATCTTACTTTGTTTGGAATCCTTGATTTCCGCATAACACCGTTTAATGTTCAGTTGCTGTTCGTGCTTTCCATATTAACGAATTTATTTCTTTATTGCCTTCTCCCGTTTAATGTCAATTCACAAATCCTCTTAAATATACTGATTTGAACATATTATTAGCTTCATAATGCAGATTTAGAGACGTTATTCGTCTATTAAAGTTGAAAAGTATCAATTGTCTGACCAAATTCTGAATGTTTTTGAATTTACATTCTGTACCATTTGGTTGAAATTTCTCTGATCGACGCTAGGATTAAATCCGTTGCAATGTTTCCTCGAAGAAAGTTTATATTGCGTCTTTTTAGTAGCGTCAAGAGTACCAAGCAGCCTTTTTAAATCTTCTTAATATAATATTTCATTCCTTAATTTTACCGTTAAACAAGAAATAGTAGGAAAAAGAATTAAGGTGACTTTGCATCCAAAGAAAAAAAGGAGATTCCAGGTTCGAGTCCTGAATCTGCTGAACCTTTGGTTGGGCAGATTTTTGCTAGTTGGGAAATGTTTCCTCCCATTTAAAAAATATTTTTACGCCATTCAGTTTTATCTCCCTACCATCCAAACATTCTTCACCCTTTTTTTCAACATTTATTCGATAATATATTAGGTCGGATTTTCCGCAATTTGAAACCAGCCCATATATCACGCACGAAAGAATTTTATATTGGCCTGGCTTCGAATCCAAGAACATTTTTAGTATTATCTTTGCTGTTTACATTACAGAAGCACGTCTTCTAATGAAAACTCGATTAATCCTCTACCGTACCAGGAAGTACTCCAAATAAATTTCCAAACATTCGCACGATGCATTCTTACGAGAAAAATTTCGGACCCCCTGGGATCGAACTTAAGATAGCTAGGATGTTTGTATCATTGTTCTTGGAGGTTTCCCGCTAGGGCTCCTATGGAATATCGGATCCAAGTCAGTGACAATTTTAGGTAGAGAATTCGTATCCTATATTAAGTAATATGATACATTCTGGAGTTCTGACCCAACATATTATTGAATAAATGTTGAGGAAAAGGGCAAAGAATGTGTAGAGAGTGAGATAAAACTAATTGGCCAAAAAATTAATTATTTAANCGATGTATAACATGTCCCATTATATCAAATTATCAAAAGGGAACGCGTCAAAGTCCGGGTCTATACTATTTTAAGTCCGACAATAGGTAAGAACTTGCATGCTGAATAAGTGCGTTTGTTCGAGGCAAATAGTGGAGTCTTCTTCTACCCCCACCTATTTCGGACTTCGAAATCCACTATTTTCTCTGTCTCATACTGTCTCTGATGTAAGCTTTACTGGAAGTTTCAAATCTGTCATGATAATCTGTGAGGAAAGAAGATTGATTTCCTCAGTTTTTTCGAAAAGGGAGTTTCAGTAACGTCAGGCTCAACTATTAGGGATTGTGTCTAGAACGGGTGGCTCATGGTAATAAATTACACAACCATTTTAACGTAACGACAACATTAGTGCATTGATTCTTTCCAGTCAACTGAAAAATGCCATTTTAATGAAAAATTCAATTAATTAATTGCACTTTTCATTAACTTCATACATTTTTTATCAACTTTGATAACTTGACATCAACTGAATTCATTTCAAGAAACAATTAGTTCTTCGTCGTGAAAGTAAATTGCATATTGCAAAATCATCCAAAGGGGATGATTGTTCCCACTCCATATCCGCAAATTGAACGATTTAGTATTCATTGCAATTGATTTATTAAAGTTGAATTTCTAGGATTCAAACTTGGCGCTGCGAGGGAAGAAAAGTTACGCTGCTAACCGTCTGTGAATTCGAGAATTTGGCGGAATGGCGGAACTACAATCACCCGTTTAAACCAGAGGCGAATTGGCCATCAAATTACTCAGGTAAGATGAACTGAGGATTTTTTATTTCGTATAGTTAATTTATGTACATTCAATTAGGTCTTGTGTGCAACTTTATGCTCAGTTCCATCGGGGATCGTCTATCCTGCAGCAGTGAAAAATAAGTTTTTTCGTTCACTCTAAAATATTTGTTCGTTATTGTCGATTTGTCGTCAACGTTTAAATAAGATCGATTATTTTATGTTAGGGAAAGAACATATTCTGAAATTCAACTTTAAATTGAGAGTAAATCGTTCTTCATCCCGTTCGTTATCCAAATTCTTCGTTATCGTACTTGTGCTGCATGAAATTGCTCTAGCTTCTTGATTTCAACACCCTTAGTGATGAATTTGCTTAGCCTTGAATGCTACTTTCTACACTACAGCTAAATTGGTGTGTATTAAGGAATCAATCAATATAATAAATTAATGATGCATTTCTACATCAATCCTGTGTCACTCCATATTTGAGTATTCATGCTGCATGCATGAATTATTATTCTTGTTGCATAGAGGAAAAGTATTCCATTATTTGTTGCATATCGTTGTGAGAAAGGTATTTTTCTCTCAGTGTGAGTTTAATGCTATTATTTAGAATCGTTCTTAAGTCATATGACATAGAAAAATGTATCTTAATTTATTGTTTTTAATTCGTAAATAAGAGAAGACATAAGTACAGAATTATGCATATGTAGAGACAAAATACTGTTGAGATAACGTTGCGTTGAATGAGATATCATTACATTACATTACATTTATCTTTATGAGATGTGAAATCTGTTTATTCATAAAATTATTTACTTTTACTATTCTCCAGTGAACCCTGTTTAAGTCATGGCGCTTGGTGAAGCATAGTGAGTGGATGATGTCTGAGATCTTATCTATGCTTAAATGGCTGTGCAGAAAAGAAGAAAGTGAAGTTTCTGCAATGGATTTTGTTCTTGTAATAATGTATATATATTGTATCAGTTTGCGTTTCTGATCTGATTTAACTTGAATTTTCCTTAAAACAGTAAACTTATCTTAATATTAAACTATCTGTAGGTTTCTCAGGTTCCCCCCTTTAGTGGGCGTTTTTCTTCCGATGTAATATAATTAATACTTTCCTAAGTACAAAATTAGGTTTTTAACCCACAAAGTTGTGTTCTGTGCACTTTTTCAACCAATTTCTTTTAAATTTTATTTAATGAAATATGTATGACAGAAGACACTTGGCAATCTCAAACTCGTCATAATAATTATAGCATTTTCTCAATTAAATGTTCTGTCAGCAAGTTTGCTTATCGATTTACTTTCTTCGCTACATGATATTCCAAAAGAATTTAAGATCGAGATATTATGCTTAACATGCGAGTACGACAACACGGTCGGTCTCAGTCTTTTCTAAAGCACTAAATGTAGAAGTCAGTAAGTATAGCGAAAGAAGGATAACTTAAAGGCAAAAAGTGACAGGAGTTATCTAAATTGTGGCTAGAAATTTGAAAATTTGTTTAGACGAGTGGTAAGGGGAAAACTCGTTAACGGACGTTCGTAATAAATGTCTTAGATTGGTTTCTAAGTCAAGCAGATTAAGTGAAAGGCTCGATTTTGGAATTGAAAAGATTTTCTTTCGAGTAAATTTTATTTATTTTTCATTTACAACTCAGGAGAAGAAAAGTAAAGTACAATAATCTTTTTTGTTTCAGTCTCACTTGCACCAAGGCAAACTCAGCACGGTTTAAATGCTTGGCGCGCTTTCTCTCTCGAAAGAGGCGGTGATGACGTATCGCCGGAGTTAGGTCATGCCAATGCATTCAGGAAAATTCGCTCTGGTTCCTTTTTGCTAAATTATTTAAATAGTGTGTAGAAAAAAAATCACATTCGTAGGATAAAATTTGTAGGAGAAGATCGATTTTTAATTCAGACGCTTATCAAAGGTTGATAAATCAAGATCGGTTCTCAGAAATGCAGATCGTGGTTTAGGACTGTATATCACATTTCTGCTAAAAGTTTGGTTTTTCTATGACTCATGGTCGTTGTCCCACAAAGGTGTGCAGATGGCCGAATCATGAATTTGCGCAAATTTACCGTGATTTGATTTGGGTTACGTTGACTCAGATTAAGCAGATCAATATCGACTGTATATCATTTTAAAGTCAAAGAGTAGCTTTTTCGAACGATGTATAACATGTCCCATTATAACGGCAGATTATCAAAAGGGAACGCGTCAAAGTCCGGGTCTATACTATTTTAAGTCCGACAATAGGTAAGAACTTGCATGCTGAATAAGTGCGTTTGTTCGAGGCAAATAGTGGAGTCTTCTTCTACCCCCACCTATTTCGGACTTCGAAATCCACTATTTTCTCTGTCTCATACTGTCTCTGATGTAAGCTTTACTGGAAGTTTCAAATCTGTCATGATAATCTGTGAGGAAAGAAGATTGATTTCCTCAGTTTTTTCGAAAAGGGAGTTTCAGTAACGTCAGGCTCAACTATTAGGGATTGTGTCTAGAACGGGTGGCTCATGGTAATAAATTACACAACAATTTTAACGTAACGACAACATTAGTGCATTGATTCTTTCCAGTCAACTGAAAAATGCCATTTTAATGAAAAATTCAATTAATTAATTGCACTTTTCATTAACTTCATACATTTTTTATCAACTTTGATAACTTGACATCAACTGAATTCATTTCAAGAAACAATTAGTTCTTCGTCGTGAAAGTAAATTGCATATTGCAAAATCATCCAAAGGGGATGATTGTTCCCACTCCATATCCGCAAATTGAACGATTTAGTATTCATTGCAATTGATTTATTAAAGTTGAATTTCTAGGATTCAAACTTGGCGCTGCGAGGGAAGAAAAGTTACGCTGCTAACCTTTATCATCCCTCGTCTGTGAATTCGAGAATTTGGCGGAATGGCTGAACTACAATCACCCGTTTAAACCAGAGGCGAATTGGCCATCAAATTACTTAGGTAAGATGAACTAAGGATTTTTTATTTCGTATAGTTAATTTATGTACATTCAATTAGGTCTTGTGTGCAACTTTATGCTCAGTTCCATCGGGGATCGTCTATCCTGCAGCAGTGAAAAATAAGTTTTTTCGTTCACTCTAAAATATTTGTTCGTTATTGTCGATTTGTCGTCAACGTTTAAATAAGATCGATTATTTTATGTTAGGGAAAGAACATATTCTGAAATTCAACTTTAAATTGAGAGTAAATCGTTCTTCATCCCGTTCGTTATCCAAATTCTTCGTTATCGTACTTGTGCTGCATGAAATTGCTCTAGCTTCTTGATTTCAACACCCTTAGTGATGAATTTGCTTAGCCTTGAATGCTACTTTCTACACTACAGCTAAATTGGTGTGTATTAAGGAATCAATCAATATAATAAATTAATGATGCATTTCTACATCAATCCTGTGTCACTCCATATTTGAGTATTCATGCTGCATGCATGAATTATTATTCTTGTTGCATAGAGGAAAAGTATTCCATTATTTGTTGCATATCGTTGTGAGAAAGGTATTTTTCTCTCAGTGTGAGTTTAATGCTATTATTTAGAATCGTTCTTAAGTCATATGACATAGAAATATGTATTTCTCAATTTATTGTTTTTAATTCGTAAATAAGAGAAGACATAAGTACAGAATTATGCATATGTAGAGACAAAATACTGTTGAGATAACGTTGCGTTGAATGAGATATCATTACATTACATTACATTTATCTTTATGAGATGTGAAATCTGTTTATTCATAAAATTATTTACTTTTACTATTCTCCAGTGAACCCTGTTTAAGTCATGGCGCTTGGTGAAGCATAGTGAGTGGATGATGTCTGAGATCTTATCTATGCTTAAATGGCTGTGCAGAAAAGAAGAAAGTGAAGTTTCTGCAATGGATTTTGGTCTCAACCATGACAGCACCTCCATGGAAGGAAAACTTACTCCAGAAGCAAGCTCTTACTTTTGTGAGTTAGAAATTCTCTTCTTACTACTTTATGTCATCAGATTGATTTCAAATTTCCTTTCTTTATTCTGTTTTGGAAATAAGTTAATCCACTTGTTTGAATGGTTTGAAGTAGTCACTAATTTTAAAATAAAGAGGGAATCATTCACAGCGACCTTGGTGTATAATGGTAAGAAATGTATGTAACATAGAATGCAAGTGTAAATAGTGACATTATATTTTGACCTTATCTTTATTCTGATGCCTAGATAAACAATTATGAACTAAATTGCTGTGTGTGATGTATTGAATTGATACTGTGGCATAATAAGCATGAATATTATTTGTGAATATCCCTTTAGGAATGTTCCATCATGATGTGCATTCATAATTCCTTTGTTTATTTATTTAATATATGGTCTATTAAAATAAAGCATCCTTAAGGCCATTTTGGTGCATAAATGATATTAGTATCCACAGATTAAAATTGCTCAAAGAAAAAGGCCATTGCCACCTTACTCTCATCGTACTTATTACATTATCTGTATTTACTTACTTAAATATTGATGAGCTTGCCATTAGTAACAATGGATATTTTTTACGGTGTTAATTTTGGAAAGCTGATTTTAACTTTTCCTCGGTTTCTTTTAATTTTTTCAGGGACTTTGTTTTTTATGACAATACAAGTATTTCCAAGCCGTAAAACATTTTATGCTGAAGTAAAATTACCTTCATTACAACAGAGCTCTTCTATTAAATTTTCAATTATTATTTCCATTGATAAACTTAACTTTTAAGGGGAATGTGCATTGGTAGGTATTCTGAGACATTATACAGGTACTTTTTCACATTTATAAATGTTTTCCAGATGCTGTTTCCCTTTTGCAAAGAGTTAAAACTTTTACTGTGATATTCCATTTGCAGTTAGCAGTTTTAATTGCTTTAAAAAATTAATAACAAGGAAACCTTGATCATCATTCTCATTGATATGTTTATTGATGAAATGTAAAGCAGAAATTGGAGAAACTTTAAGACAAAGAAAAGATGTTTTAGCATCTTTTAATAGCAATAATATAGGTTTAAAAGATTTATTTTCTTGGTGCACCAAAGATTAGATTCCATTGTGGTAGAGAGAAAAGAGGTCCTACTCTATCCCATCAAAATTAATGCTTATTTTAACGAAAATAATCACCGTTAACGATTCTAGATTGTCATTAACTTCATATATTACTACCTGGGATATATGTCATGTTCTCATTAGACATGAGTTGTCATTTGTTTGCTATCAACCTCTTGAATCCATCAAATAATTCCCAGTTTAAAGCATTCAATAGTATAAAAATCTGATTGTACTAACCACATTGTGAGCTCTGTAAAAAAAATTCTGCCACTTTAATAATTTGCATTGGCCTTTTTCAATTGAGTGATTAATTTAGTAAATTCCCAGTTTTATGAACTCCCTCAAGATGAAAAAATTTTGATGGTGCTAATTCAGACAAATTCATTTGCCATTGCATGATTCCTCCCTATAGATCTGCAATATTTTGAATGCACCATATATGTACTAATGCATTTGTGCATATTGTTTGACTAGGGGATATATAGATGGAAAGGGCCCTCAATAATTATCTCTCTCTCTCTCTGTTGTAAGCAATCCACATATTTCTTTGTTGCAATTCTCCATCTTCCTCTGTCTTTGGCCATTCCTTTCATTTCTACATTATTGGTGCAGTCTTCCATTATTTATGTACCAAAGCTTACTTCTCCGTTGGTGGTATTTTCCTTCTACCATTCCTTCCAAAATGTTGTTTAGAATTCCTTGGTGCCTCAAAATATGACCAACCAATGTTTCTCTGTGCTTTGTCAAGGTCTTCCTCATATTTCATTCTTCACCTGTTGAAGTACTTCTTCATTGTTCATTCTATCATTCCACCATATCTTGAGTAGTCTTGAGTATAACACCACATTTCAAAGACCTCTAATTTAATAATAATAATCTAACTTCTTTCCAACATCCCAATTGTCCAACTTTCACTTCTGTATAGTGTTACACTCCACACGTCTTTAGGAACTGTTTTCTTATGTTCAAGCTGGTGTTGTCAGTGCACTAGTGCTTTCTTCTTGTTGAATGCTATCTTAGTCAGGGCAATTAATTTTGCTGCTTTGCCCATCAGTGATTATATAGCTGCCCTAGTACTGGAATTCCTTGTTCTGGGTATTCATCTTTTAACTTTACCTGCTTTTGTTTATCATGGTGTGTATTAGCACACCTTTTGTTACTTACCTTACCGTAATTTGACCAGTTCTGCTGTGGCAATTGCAGATGAGTGAGCTGGTGCATTGTCATGATGGAAGAGCACTTTTTTCTTTGCCAAATGGGACTTATTTCCTCAATTCAGCATCAAATCGGTCCAATAAATCAGCATAGTACTACCCCGTGATTGTCCTTCCCTTCTCCAAATAGTCAGTGAAAATGATGCCTCGTGAATCCCAAAAAAACGGTGGCCATGACTTTTCCAGCCAATGGAACCATTTTCGTCTTCTTTAGAGCAGGTTCGCTGGGCGAAATCCACTGTTTTGACTGTTCTTTCATTTCTGGTGTGTAGTAATTGATTCATGTTTCATCAACAATCACTAAACACCATAGAAACTCTTTCGGATTGCGCTTAAACAAGTCCAAACAGTGCTTCAAAGTTGTCATGCAATTCTGTTTTTGCTCCACTGTGAGCAAACATGGCACCCATCTCCCCAATAGCTTTCTCATGCCCAATTTTTCATCTAGGATACTTTGTAAGCGTTCAATTGAGATTTTTACAATGTCAGCAATCTCTCTGATCTTCACAAGGCGATCTGCTAGCACAATGTCATGGACTTTGTTATCCATATCCTCTGTAGTCACCTCAATCGGATGGCCTGGGCATCTTCATCAAAAACAGATGTTCAGCCATGCTTGAATTCATTAAACCAATATCTGATGGTAGTCATCGAAGGTGCATGGTCCTTATAAACAGCATGTAACTTCACCTTGATTTCTTTACTGATTCTTCCTCACGGTATGCTCAGATATACCACAACATAATGCTGTAATATTCACCACCTGGCTAGGAACAATCTCAATTTCTTCCATTTTCAATTTTCAAAGAAAGTTTTGACGCTCATGATCCTTATTTCTACATGAAATTTAGCTTAGGCCTCTTCCAATCATGCCCTTCAGATTTATCCACAATAGAAAGAGTATCAACTGCACGTTTAGGGGAGTGCAGTCTTCTTTAGAGGAGGCACTTTGGCTGTGATTTTGTTGATACTAAGTCACTTCAATAATGAATTAATTCTGATTATCATTGATGTACTATAACACCAAAAGGTTGAAGACAAATACATGTACACATTTTCAGCTCACATTTATGTTTTTGAGAAAGTTTTCATTGGCTGATGGCTTCAGAGACCTTGTCCATGGTTCCCCTACTGTCAGATCTTGGTTTCTGAATTCCATGATCAGTTACTCGTAACTTATCATGTTACCTGTAACTTATCATGGACTCATAGCTATATGACTATATCATGAGAGATCTGTAATACAGTGGTGCTTTTCATATACTTATGCCATTGACCACCTACTTAGTTTGTCCTACTTTAGGCATAATTTCTCATACTAAGGGTAATAATAATAGAGTACCTATCCTTTTCTGAGATGGGGAGAGGAATTGATTACTATCCCAGTGATCATGTAGTCCCCACTTAACTTGGCTGCACAAAGCATCCACCCCATTACGATGATGAGGTGTAAGTCAGGATTATCCCTTCATTGGATTCAAGGCCTTTTTTTCAGTCTATTGTTTTATATTTTCATGGTTTCTCATTTTCAGTTTCTTTTTCATAAAGTTTGAGTTTTACATTTTCCATAAGAAATTGTTTTGATGGTAGTTTCCTCAAGTTCTCATTATGCATTGCTTGTGATATTCTTCATAATTTATTGCAATTCTTAACTTTTGATTCATAGTATGATTCTTGTTCTCATAATTTTTCAATTGTCTCATGTAATTATTCCTGAACTCTATTTTCAAAGTCTTATTTGATATTTTTATGATTTCTCATAATTGTCAGTTAAATTTTGGATGACAAACGTGATGCAAGGAATCGTAAAGTTTCTAGAATTTCCAGAAATTTTGCTTTAACCCTTTGATGCCAAAGCAGCTTGAAAAAATTATACTAAGTCCAAATTGTAAACAATGAAAAATTTCAGTTCCAGTTAAAGAATTTCCCAGAAACAAATGGTATGTTTCTAGAACATTCTGGAATTTTTTTTTGAAATCTTTCTAGTATATTCTAGAAGGTTCTGGAAAATTTTCCTTAATTCTTTTCATATCCTGTTCTCTTAATGTTAAAAATTATTCTAAGTCCCCAAGGTCATTCAGTTGGTTAAAAAATAACAACGCTGTTTTCTAATGTTTCATAATTTTATTTTTTCAGATCAATTTTTGCCTTATGTACTTGTATTCTCAGTCATCTGTCTTTTCAATGGCTATGTTCAGAATAATTTTCACTTTGAATTATTCTGAACATAGCCATTGAAAAGACACAGATCACTGAGAGAATGCAAGTACAGAAGACAAAATGGCTGCCACAGCAGGAGGAAAAACAATTGAATTTTTGAGCTCCGAGATAGGCCCAGGTTTGACGTCCCCTACTGTACCAAAAATTTTGGCGGGTGANGAAACTTGAAAAGGTCTTTTCTGACATTTCTTTATTGCTCTCTGTAATAAAATGTACACTTTAAAATATTTCAATAAAGCACATCAAAAATCAGCCTCTGGTATTTTCCTTGCTGCAATTCCTCCATACATCCAGCCAAGTATGTTTCACTGAATTGTAATCCTGCAGTGGAAGTTTTAGTCGTTAAAATCGTACAATGGAAAATTTTACAGAACAACATTTGAAAAAAATAGCATGAAATTACATTTTTTCACTTGGAAATGGAAATTTTATCTGAAAATTGATTTCAACTAAGGTTTAAATTTATAATTAACTGAAAAATTCTTAGTAATATTAAGATTTACATGTCTTGAAATTTTTAAGCAATTTAATAGCAGTTATCTAAAAGTGGAAAATAAGTTCAAAATTACTTTTTTCTATCTGAATTTACCAGAAAACGTATGTCAAGAAAAGGCTTACTAAATTCTGCAAGAATAGCTAGGCATAAAAATTACCTCAAATCTACTCCTATTAACAATACAAGATGTTTTTACAGGTCCCAAAAATTTTGAAGCGATTTAATGGCATTTAGCTAAGACAATGAAAAATAACTTCTAGAAGTAACTGCTTGAACTACCAATAAGGATAGCATGTATATATTGAATGTAGATAATTTACTAAAATGATAAAGTTTCAGATTAGTTAACAGTTAATATTTAGATTTCATCCTATAAGGAAAATGATACTATGTAATATCAAACAATATATCGACAACCAACTGCGGAGTAAATTAACCCGAGCAATGAAATCCTGCATTAATACTAAACAAAAGCTTCGCCAACAACTCTTTAAGATGGCATATTTCTCTAAAGGATGAACTCGTTATGAGGACGTTACAATCACCAGGGCCTGTTTCGAACAACTCATCTGTGGGAGCCACTGCACCGCGCAACATTCAACGGTGATTTCAGCGTTTTAATATCGATTCACGACCCATTTAACGTTAAAATTTGCAAAAGTCAAACTAGTTTCTAAATTTGACTCATCACTTATATTTTAGACTATTCAGAATGAAATATAGATTAACTTTATTGCAAAGAATTCAAAAATAAAGTTGAATAATCTTGAGGTTATGTAACAGTCATCGCGTCGCCGAGGTGTTTCATCGATCAAAAAGGCATTAAAAAGGATTTTCCTCGGGTGTATCCCACCCTTACGTGAGCAAATGTCACGAAATCACCAATCTTTTCACTGCAACGGTGCGAGGTCAATGCGTCCACGATATCCCGGCATTAATTGATTAAACCAAATATCACAAAATAGTCTGAAAGAGGAAAGGAGTAAAGTAACAATCTAATGCATCCATTCTTATGCTTTTGACTCACGAGGTCATCGTAACCTTGAACCAGGGTCTAATGCCCTAGGTTGCTTACCGCTACATGACAACAGGTGCTTAAGAGGTTACTTTCAGGGTAGCCTCAACTAACATCCTTTAAGAACAACAATTGAACCGAAGAGAATTTAAGACCAAGTAAAATAGAAATCAATCCAATATAGGTTGAATCTGATGGTCATGGCTTAAATGCGAACCGTGCATTTAATTCTTAATTGAATTTCAATTCATCGTCAACAGTGAGGCAGATAACACAGACTATGTATAGATGATGCCGAAATTAGACTGTTGTTAATTGAATCGAACGTCGATGTATGTACCAAAGTAGATGAGGAAAACTAGAATCTTAATACTGAAATCCGAACAAAAAGAGTTTTCCCATTTAGGAAAATAGGTGAAATCGAAAATTTCTATCCCTCTAAGGATCAGTCTAATGTATGTTCCATTAAACCGAATAGCTCATTCTCGAAGGCGTGTCGTATGGAACAAATGCACCAACTATAAAATTGAGCTAAATTGCTAAGCTAGGAATTTCGCAATCAGAATGAAACAATTTAACCTCTCTAGTTGCCTTTTAAAAAGATCTTTAAGATAAAACTGCAACGTTCGGATAAACAACTCGCGATGACGGCATAGTAGAGATTGAATTAAAAAAAAAACTCCTGCGATGAGATTATACACCTAAACGAAAATAGAGTTTGGTTGACATTACTGACTGTCGATTAACTCATTCACCTCACAGTAACAAATTTCCGCGACGATATTGGGAACTGATGAACCACCGTAAAAATAAAGCAAATCGCACTAAGACTTACATTAGCGAGGAACAATTAGAACTTTTAACCCCAGTATCTTTAATAAAACTCACAAAAAAAGAGAGGCGAACAACTGTCTGCGATGAATCCTTCGACTCCGGGCGACGTCCTTCGTGCGGCAGCGAGGTGTCTTCGCGCATGGTCCAAATGTAACCTTCAGCAGTCAATAGGAGAGAGGACGAGTCACTGGCTTGCAAACCTTTTTATGCTTGGACAACGGGTAGAGGTGGCGCAGTAGGGGTGATAAGGGGAAAGGAGGGGTGGAAACTACTACTGCGATTACTATAACTCTTAAATAATTCTAAAATATTAATAGATTTACGAAATCCAAATTCGGTAAAAGTTTATAAGAGAAAATATCTAGATCGAACAAAAAGCCACCGTTGATTATTTTATACATACTGTTTACAGTATCGTAACTGATATTAGTCTTTGAAATGCCTACATTTTAATATCAATTTAATCAAATACAGAAAATTAATTGACTTTCTTCGCTTTGTTTTGATTTATCGATTTGTCCGGGTCAGGTGTTAGGTAAGTCCGAATGTAGAATGGGGCCGAAGGTTAAAAATAATACATATTTCCGTCAGCTAATACAGGAATAAAAATAGCGCCACCATTTAAATTTATGCAATTAATTTCCTGGATGTTATTCCAAATGCCAAATAAACGTTCAATTTTTAGTTTAGTTCTTTTGAGTTATAATGTAACGTCATAACGTGGTTACCCACATTTTTGTTCCCGACCTAAATACCATATGGTATACCTGAATACCATGACCATGTTATGACTCCGAAAGCGTTTCAGCTGCTGTAGTGAAAAGGTGGAGGTGGTTCTGAAGACGATGTTAAAAGGCAGCCTCTAGCATGTCTTACTATGTTGAAACATACTTTGTGGGAGTTATTCAGAAACATTTGCTTTTTTACCTTTGCTAAAAGATGCCTCCGAACTAAGAGATGAACGTATGGAAGATGAGTACCAACTGGTAGAACAGAATCATACCCCGTTGACCAATTTTGTCATTATTACATCCATTTTTAAACGTGGATTTAACGTGGATGGATTTTATGAGACTGAAGCATGAACTTCCGTAAATGGTTCGCATAAATATGTGTGAAGTTTAATTCATTCGATAATCTTTGAGAAAACTCTTCAGCTGTTTCTTTTTAAGATATGTTCCAGTTGCATCTCTTCATCTGTTTATTTTAGGGTCGGCTATTAAGATGGAGTTTAACAACAAACATAACTATCAATTGGCACAATAGGATTTTAGTATCACCTGCCTTATCAAGGTGTTGTGAGGAGCAGATTCCACTTCTAGAAAGCCTTTCATATGCTGTCAGTGCTGAATGAAACACTTGTCAATGCACATGAAATTTGATTCTTTGATTGAAAAGTTACATAAGGACACAATCAAATAACTTTACATAACTTACATTTACATAAAATTAGCAGAAGAGAAATGTTTAACTGATGCAATGTACCCAGAGAATCTTTTTTTGGTTGAGTGCAATATAATATAGCCTTTCGCCTCAAAGAAAACTATAATCAAAACTGATTTTGGTAATTAGGACGGTGTTGGTTTCGCTTTATGAATCAACAAAAGAGCAGTTACATTTTAAGCTTACGAAAGTTGTACCAACTGTCTAATCTGTCTACTAATCCTTAAAAATGGTAACTTCAGTGACTTCAATAATAGTTGCTTTACAGATGGCTTTTCAACTTTCTTCCTTACCAAAATTTTCAATCTTTCTATAAAAATGTTTTCCTCTTGTACGGTTTATGTTACCTTGACTCCGTCTCATAGGGTGGCTGGAACAGACCCTTTGCCACTCATCAACGGAAGTTACGATCATGTGAACGTTGCTTATCTAGAGGTTTTAGATGAACATTGGAAATTATTAGCAAATACGTTTATGAATGAAATCAATGAAATAAAATGTATGAAAAAATCTACGAAAGACAAATTCGCGAAAGAGAGGTGATTGGAGCCGCGCCGTCCTTTAGGTGCATCGCAACCGGGCGGCGGCTTCTAAAGGACGGCAACAGAAGCGTAGCCAACCATTATTATTATTATTAATTCATTATTCACATTATTTGTTGTTTTCTGTGTGATACACGAGGATTATTTATGAAAGATTATGATGTGAAATCAAAGATTTGCAAACATTTAGAGGAAAGAATTATGGACAATCAAAGACGAGAAAGCAATATTTGTGCAGTGGATTTAATCGAAGAATTGGAATCAGTAAAAGATTTTCTGGTGGAGGTTTGATCGGAGTCTTTCTTGATTTGTTTTGGTGTTTTATTGACAATTCCGGATACTATTGCTGTTACGACAATGATACTCCAATGTAATGTGAACATTAACTCATAATGACCATACACTGTGTCAACATACGGAATATGCATAAATAATTGTTATTGATGTTTTGTGACCAATATAAGCAGGGGAGCGAAGTTATAAAACATTGGTTTTTCAGTATCACAAAATAATTTTTACCTGCAAATCAGGAAATGTATGGTTTTGGTATTTAATTTTAAGGGGCAGCAAATTATTTTCGCACCCGGGCGGCAGGTAGGCTGGGAGTGGTAGATAATGCAAGGCTTGGTTTCAATTTTAATTGAAATTGACCTAGACGAATTTGCGTTTATATTGGTGAGATATGGGAGAAGGGAAAGAGACAGAAAATTCATCTCGCCACGATAGATCTAATGAACAATTTTTAGCTTCTTTTCGTAGTATTTGTTAGTCCACATATCACTTATACTCTCAAGATTAGACCTTATCTTATAAAAATGCCACTTGGGACTAGATTCAAGAGAGTTGAGAATTTTATTTGTAAGCCACTTTTGCCGAAATTTTTGAAACAACATTATTTTCTAACTTACTTGGGAATCCCTACCGAATTGTATGAAGGGCTTAGAGGACAACGCGTTCGACCTCAGTGGCAGCGGTCCCGGGTAGGCAAGTGAGCAACTCGTTCCAATTCTGTGAAAGAGGTCCCGGGTTCGATTCCAGGTGGGGGCGTACGTGAGAAATGACTTCTTCTGACGAAGTACATACCGCAATACTACTACTACGCAATGTATGAAGTTCTCCTGTTGAGTAGAAATGGTAGCTTAAGATGCTTAACAACTGGTTGAGTATTACTATTTTTATCGGGATCAATTTCGCTCATTCAGAAGGAAATTGCTGCAAGAATGACCAAGGTCTCATTTCGAAGATTCCATACTGAACTGATCATTTGTGAAGTTACCAGAGTCGGATTTTTTTATTACTATGGAACTCGAGTTTGGAAGTGAGTAAATTAGAAATGTCAAAGAAAACAAGTTCCACCAAATTTTAGCCTGTTTCATTTTTTCTCGGTGGAAGTTTCCGCTAGCGCTAAAATAACTGCACTTAGCTGTAACTGTTAACTGCAACTTAGCAATTTATTTTATCCAATTTTGTATTCAACAGAGTGAAAATTCTGCAAGAATTGGAAACAGAATTCCTACAGCGTTAGCATGTTCACCCGTTCCTTCTAATCTTATAATGTAAGTCAATTAAAGCTAAGTGACCCCCGAAAGACAGGTTTGGATGGGTGAAGTAGTAAATGCATTGTGGTGCATTGTCACAACCACAACTACCTATGCATTTTTTAAATATAAAGGGTACCAGATGAGTAGTTTAATTTTAATGATAGTCAATGATTCCTTCACCTTTTAATTTTTCAATTGACAGGTATGGGTATTTTACTAAATATGATCATGACTATGCATTTACTAGTTGGTGTACTTAGTTTGTTATTTTAACTAACTCTTGCAATATCAATATTCTGGTCGTAATACATAAGTTTTCTACCTTTTGGAAGGTTCATATCTGCCTAATATTCCCTACTCAACACCCTTTCTTTTACTTCCTGGTAACCCCATCGGTTATGCCACCTAGCAACTTTCATCTCTGCCTTTCCTTCTGCTTTTTCCCTTGTACCCTGAACTACATTCTTTAGCAATCCCTCTCCTCTCAATATTTGACCCACCCATTTCCTCTGTCAGCACTTAATTACATCAATTAAAACCTTCTCCTCCTACCAGACCATCTCTAGTGTTTGCTTTTCTAACAACTCAACTTACCCCTTCCATTCTACATCATACCTACATCTTGAAGGCCTCTAATTTTTTGATGCCCTCCTTTTGTAAGGTCCAGTTTCACACCCATACAGCAAAACACTTCCCACATTTTGACTCTATCAAAAGCCTTTTCAAAATCGACTAAATACTCCAATCCCCCATTACAATTAGGTTTTAACTGCCTTTAACTCTTTTGATAACTTCTTCTATTTGCTAATACGAGTATACATTCTTCATACTACATACTTCATTCTATCCCGATTACGTCCTTCATTACTTTTCCTTTCTGAAACCAAAATAGTCTTTTCTGAGTTGCCCCTTAATTTTACCCACAATCCCTCTATTTAAAACCTTTAGAAAATACTTTTCCCACGTAAGATATTAAACTGATTGTATGATAATCCTGACATACTGTAGCATTATTCTTTTTCTGTAGTGAAATCAAGATCATCTAGGTAAAATTTTCTGGCCACAATCCACTATCATAAACTTTCCTACATAAATCATAGAAATGTTTCTTACCCTTATCTGCTTTTCTCTAGAGTCTTACTAACAGAGACTTGAAACTCTCTAGCTTTCCCATTTCTAAGAGCCTCTATTTTCATACATTTCATTTGAGTGCCATTTTTGCCCGAAAGATCTTTTTAAACTTCAGCTTAGTTTTCATCATCATTATGATCAGAGTTCACATCAGCACCAGAATAACTGCATGAATTTTTAACACTACTTTTTGAACTTTTTTCCTACCAGTATATAATCAACTTGATACCTTACCATGTCCCTGGGCTTTTTTCACCTGTAGTTCCTTTCTTTGGTGCTGAAAAAGGGTGCTTGTGATACAGAGGTTATTCCTCTGACAAAAGTCTATTCATTTCTGTCCTCTGTTGTTTGTATTTCCTAGTCCAAATCCTCCCACATTTTCCCCATCATTGCCTTGCCCAACTACTGTACTCCAATCCCCCATTACAATTAGGTTTTAACTGCCTTTAACCCTTTCGATAACTTCTTCTATTTGCTCATAAACTATGTCTACGTGGTCTTCGTTGTAGACACTTGTGGGCATGTACACCTGAACTATCACTGTGTTTCCTGGCTCAGCCTTTACTTCTATCGAAATTACCCTTGCTGCTTATTATCTTGGAGACTACTTCTCCTGCTTTCTTGTCTTGCAATGCCTCTCTGGCTAGTATTTCCCACAGTAAAAATTACTCTCACATTGTCCCCCCAAAAATCTCCCCCATCATTCCATTATACTTCACATAATCCTAATATGTTGATGTTAGATCTCTTCATTTCTACCTCAACACTTTTTTAGACTTCTCTTTTCTGAGTATTATCCAGGTTCTCACCCTACTTTCCATGGCCATTGTCTCTCTTCTTTTTTTGTCATTTGCAGAATAAGGATTTTGTGGAATGACAACCATCTTAATGAGAACCTTAATTCTGAAAATAATGGCAGTTGAACTGTTGATGTGGGTTGATATGGAAAATAATCCAGTTTGTAATCCAGAGAAGGGTTGTCAAGGTATGCTAAAATTTTTGATTTAGCTACAATAGTAAATTTTCTGAATACCTCCTATTTGAAATAATATAAAGTAATAATAAAGTATTTTTATTAATCTTATAATTTTCTTTGAGGCAAAGATAGAAGCCGGAAGAGTAAGATCATAGCTAAGATGCCAAGAACCTTATTTGCTGCATTACTGAAAATGTATTTTGATATGCAACAGCAAAGATGACAATTTTTACACTATAATTATGTGATTTTTAAATTTTCAAATGAAAATTTTAGAATGTAAAAGAGAATTAAGGAAATATTTTTGTCAAATTAATATGCTTATGGAAAAGGGGCAATTTTTATGGCAAAAAATTTCTCATGAAATTTTGTAGTAAAAAAGTTTTTATGGTCACAATTTTTAGCATCTAAATTATTATATCAAGTGATGATAGGTTGATAGTAAAAAAATTTCAGACATAAGTTAGTTGCATCTTCTACCTAAAATATCATGCAAAAACAATGTGGAAGAGCTTTTCAAACTTTATTTTCTTATTAGTTGGATTCCACTTCCTGAATTGATATGTATTGTAATCAAAGTGATGTTAAATTCCACTTTTCTGTATGTTAAGTTATTCAATAAAGAAATCTATTTTTATGAATTAATAACAGGTTATAATATAAATAAGTTTGATACACAGCAAAACTGGGTGATGATCAGGCACTAAGTTGAGCATGTATGGGTTTCAAATCGGATGTTACGGAATTCTATCCTCCGTGTTCATTGCAGTGAAAGGTTAAATTTAAGAACAAGAGTATGGCTACCAACTGTTCTCATATTCCTGGTCATATCCTCATTTTTTGTAGACCATGAAGCTCCATTAAATGTCAAAAATGACTAGACTTTAACCTCTTAAAGTTCTGAATTCTCTATCTCTTTACCATAGCATGATATTGTAAGATGGTTTAATGTAGTAAAATTGCTTCACAAATATTCATTACACTATCTTTAACTTATCTAAACTTTACTAAAGTATAGTAAGCTTTACAAGAATGCATTTAATTTTGCTTAATTTGGAAACTAAGAAACCAACAAAGAATTTTTTAATTCTCTATACATATGAATAAATACAAGTTATTAAAAGTTATTGAGTTCTGTAAAATGAAGTTACTTTGATAATAATAACTGTTAATCTGACACTCTTAGCCCTTGCTGTGATGATGATTAAAGTCTTTTCTTATATTTATAAGCCCTTTGCAGAGTTAAAAATTTCTGCAAAGATTTCAATTGCCAAGTGTTTTCTCATTGGAACTGGGTATGAAGTGTTGGATTCTTCAGTAATATTTTGTTCATGTATTTATGCACTCATTTTCAGCTCCTATGTGGATCTAACAGCCCATTGACATCATTTCTGACTTCCAAATCTATTCGCCTGGTATATTTCACTAGTATTTGTCAATGAAAATGGATTTTCACCCCCATGTCTGAGGATCTTTAAATTATATACCTGAAGTATATATATATATATAT
>KZ308479.1:39692-51578 GCA_000376725.2 Ladona fulva | reverse complement strand
TAGTTTTCCCATTGCCAACGCACCTTTGTGAGCAGGTGCATTGTCCTGGTGAAAAATGATTTTTTTCTTCTACAAGCCAGGTATCTTCTTGTGAGTTTTGGCATCCAGCTGGTCATGAAGGTTGGAGTAATATTCGCCTGTAATTATTCTGCCCTTTTCAAGGTAATCAATTAACAGGATCCCTTTCGCATCCCAAAACACACTGGCCATGACCTTTCTGGCAGTTGTGATTGACTTTGCTTTCTTTGGCACTGAACTACTGGCTTCCACCCACTGCTTCAACTGCTGTTTCGTTACTGGCGTGTAGTGGTGGACCAATGTCTCATCCATGGTGACAGATCGCCGCACAAAATCGGTCGGTGCCTTCTTAAATTGGTCCAAACATTGCTGCGAAAATTGCTTGCGCATTTGCTTTTGATCGGCATTCAGCAAATGCGGCACCCACCTTGCACAGAGCTTTCGCATCCCCAATTCTTTGTACAAGATGTTTCACACCCTTTCTTCTGATATCCCCAGGGCCTCAGCTATCTCACTCACCTTCACTCGCCTATCGTTCAACACGATATCGTGCACCTTTTCGATGGTTTCTGGTTTTTGGCCGTCCTTCACGTGGGTCATCTTCATTTAAATTCAGCTGCCCACTTTTTAACGATTGACATTGAAGGAGCAGAGTCCCCATACACTTTTGTCAACTTCGGATGATTTCCTTAGGAGTTAATCCATCAAAAACAAAGAATTTTATGACCGCATGATATTCAAGTTTATCCATTTTAACGAAAAACACAAAAGACGTCTACTGCAACAATACATGTAAACAAACTACTTGAGAGAACAAGTTGAAACTTGTCTTACGAACTAATGACATGTGTATCCAGGCAGGGATCATAAATTTTTGCTGATTGGAATGCCATCTCTGTGTCAGGCCGAGAACTTTTCACCTTACCCTCATAAAAGTTAACGTAAATCAAATTAAGATAAATTAAGAAAATTGGAAATCTTTAGTTATGGATTTACAAACCTAAGTGAAGCCTAGGAAAAAATATTCACAGCAGGAAAACACCCTCATAGAAGGGGGGTATAAAATACCTGCACATACCTACTGAGAATAATGACTAAGAGATTTAGAAGCAGAAAGCTGGAAAAAGAAATATAGCCTGGAAATAAGAACATGATTAAAATGACCAACACGTACAAGTAATGCCTTAAAAAGTTTTCACTGTCACTATGTTTCAATAAAAGTTCATGATTAGTCAATGAACCAAGTCACTAATTTCATATGCACATAGGAACACAAACATAAATGCTAAAATTACACATTGGGATTACTTAGAAAATACAAAGTTGACTATTGGAAAAAGATAAATAATAATGATGACTTCATTATAAAAGGAAGAAAAGAAAAAAGAAAGGAAAGAAGGAAAAGAAATTAAAATAGAAATACTAATAAATTAAAATATAAATATATGGCTAGAACATAGAAAGTTTAAGAGAATTCATTATGATAAAGCATGAACAAATGACAGATGTATCATATTTTTAATCAGTGCAGCAAGGAATGAGTTGGGAAGAAGCTTAGGAGGAAGATGAAGAAACCAGGGAGACAGGGATATTGACAACATAAGGTAGAGTGTTAGTAATGCATTGTTGTGTGATGTAGAATAACTTCTTAGCAGGGATGATTATAATGAGAAAGATAGATTTGACAATTTCTTTCGAAGTTGTGAATTGAAACTTAAGATTTGATTTCGGCAGGAACGATATTCCAAAGTTTGCTCACAGTTATAAGAAAAGAACAAGAAGAAAGAAGAGTGAATAGATTTCAGCTCTATGATGAGGAATGAGAAATTGATTGTAGCCTCTGGTGTTACAGTTATGCACAGAATGAAGGCTCACAAATTCTGAAATGTATTCTGGCTGGGGCATATGAAGTACTGCATGTGTAGAGGAAAGAATATGTAGTTTTCTACCTTGTTCCAGCTTTAACCAGGATAGTTTCCTATATGACTCAGAAAGATGATCATATTTCCGTAAATTAAATATGAAAATATGAATATGCCGCATTTTGTGCCCATTGTAACTTAAGAGCTAATTCTCCGGACAAATCCTGATAAACTATGTCTCCATAATCAAAGTGCGGCATAACCAATGAATTTACGAGTTAAATTTTAAGGGTGGGGGACAGAAAATTACCTAGATACCTGAGAGACTGAAGGAATAACTGAACTGGCTGAATATACTTTCTTACATATGCACGTGACTTGCTCAGCCCAAGAGAGATCTTTGATTATACGAACTCCAAGATTCACTACTGATCTACAATATGAGGTAAGTGACCTGTCTAGTCGGGGTTGAGGGATGTTTCTTCTGTCCAAGGAGCTTGACAATTTACAGTGACCAATTATGATGGATTGTGATTTTGACGGATTAATGGCAAGAAAATTATTTTTACTCCAATTACTTATTTCAGCTAGATCATAGTTTATACGATTTATAAATTGGTGAAAGTCAGCCGTTTGTGAGCCTAAGTAGATTTGTAAGTCATCAGCATATAAATGGTATGTATTTGCAATATTTTAAAATATTGGAACAGTCATTTATATGTAGAGCGAGAACAACAAAGGACTGCTAATCGATCTCAGCGGAAGACTGCAATCTATTTTTAACCATGATGAAGATGATTCTTGGGATATAATCTTATTGTATCGATCATGCAGATACAATGCAAACCAATCTGTAGCTAATTTAGAGAAGCCCATGATGCACAACTTGCTAACCATAATATCTACATCAACGGAGTCAAACCCTTTGCTGAAATCTAAAAGTATTAATATTGTTAATTTCTTATTATCCATGGTTTTTTGAGAGAAAAAGCTGTAGCTTTCACTAGCACAGTTGTAGTGCTGTGAAACCTCTGGAATCCTGATTGTAAAGGAACCAGAATGGAATTTTGTGAGAGAAAATGAGTTACTTGGGTATGAACTAATTTCTCAAGGACCTTAGATAGTATAGGAAGGATGCTAATAGGATGATAGTCGGTTTGATTGGATTTGAATTGACTTGGTGTAGGCCAGATGAATTCACGTTTCCATGATTTTGGGAATATGCCCTATGAAAGAGAATGGTTATAGATGTTTGTTATCACAGGTAAGATTATTGGAGATATCTTATTTATAAATATTCTTGGAATTTCATCAGCTCCTTGAGTATTTGATTTGAAATTTCTAATGGCTTGTAGAACACTGAGTTGCGTAACCAGCTTAAAAGAGAATTTATAATCGTTATGATATGATATAGATAGTCTTCATCTTGCATTGAAGCTGATGTAGTACTTGTCATTTATGTTCAATGTCTATAATTTTTGGAGTGAGAAAAGTTGTCATTCAACAAACTGAGGGAGATGTTGCTAAAAGACGACAATTCTTTGGATTTCTCAATCCCTAGATTACGCAACATCTTCCAAGCAGAGTTATTACTCTCTTTAGAAATGGAGTGAGCAAATTTAATTTTTGAATTCCGAATTAACTGTTTTACCCTATTTTGGAGATTCTTATAGTTCTTTAAAATTTCCAGGTCTTTCGTGCGTTTATTCTTATGAAAAATGGAGTCGCACTTTGCCATCATTTCCTTTATTTCTGGTGATATCCATGGAGCAAATGGCTTAGAAACTCTGATTTTTCTTACGGGTGCATGTGAATTCATTAATTCTGACAAGAGACTATTTAAAATATCTACCTTAGCACCCATATCTTCCATAAACTCTATTTCATTCCAGGGTTATGATCTTATTCACTCCAAAATTTCCTCTTGGTCAACATTTTTTAAGCTACGATAGCAGATGTACTTATGTTTCTACTTTGGCACTCTCAAAGAGTATGAAAGGAATAACATATCACGATGAGAAATACCAGGTAATTGGCTGTGAACTTTAACTTTATTGGGATTGCTTGTCGCTATCATGTCAATCCAAGTGGAAGAATTTAATATATTTTGAGTGAGTTTCAAAGGTAAAACGGTTAGATTGTGAGCTTCAAAGACGCTCCTCAGGACTCAAGAGTCATGATTGTTTGTATTCAGATTAGAAGTAAAATCTCCTGTTATGTTCCTGTTATAGTCGTATTTATGTCACATATTAGCTAATTCTTTATCTATATCACTTAGGTGTCATAATTTTGGCAGTCAATAAACTACTCCTTTTTTATGACCTAAGCAAGAAAATATTCTGGTCTTCCACTACAATTTGGATTACTAAAGGAAACTATCTTACTCTGGAGATAACTTCGGATATAGATAACTACACCTCCTCCTCTTTTGCCTGAGCGAATGTTTCGGTGTACAGTATACCTGGGAATTTCCACTTCGGATGAATGAATCGTTAGGTTTAACCACATTTTAGAAACTGCAATGGCATACATATCCATTTGAGGAAGTATGAGATGAAGCTCCATTAGATGAGGGATAAGACTGAGCATTGAGGTAGATAAGTTGAAATGTTCTTGGAAATGGCTTAAGCTGCATTGTGAGAGGATTTTTGGTACTATGGGTGGGGAATGATGTCCTGCTGAGCGAGGTAGCCATTAGTGTACTTGCCAATGATACAACTGAGAGATTGGAATGATATTGATCTGCATATAAGCTACGCAAGGGGACAAATTCTGGGGCTTCAGGATTGAGTCATCTCTTGGAGTGATGAGGTTTAAAAGCAGGTACCTTTGGGTCGAGATTTACAGAAGAGAATTGGGAAATGTAAAGGCTAGCGGTTTGGTACATTGTCTTCTAACACAAAGGCTAAGTTAATGTGACCAAGAAAAACTGAGTGAGATTTAAAACTGTTAAATCGAAGGTTAGAGAGAATAGAAAAAAAATATTTTAGCAAGTTAGAGCGGCAAATTTCAGCCTTAAAAAGAAAAGAAACACGATGCTTTCACAACACGAATAAAAGAATGAAATTCCCTTCCGATAGAGAGTAATAAAGAAAGAAAAAAGTTTACTATGAATTAGAATAAAGAAATAATTTAACTGTTCAACAGTATTTTTGTAAGACAATTTATGATGACAGTAAAATGATAGCTTACTGGGTTAAAATAATCCATTGATTCCTGTTGGAAAATTATAGAAGAACTCTGTACCACAAATAGCTCAGTGGATGAAGATAGCATGGAATGCTGCAGCACATGAATTTAAAAGAATTCATACATTTTGAAGGAAGAAAGGAAATTAATGGTATCCAGTGACACTTGGTAGAATGACATAGTTAAAATATTTCATTGAAAACTTGTACAAAGAGGAACTCATTAGCAAACTGAAAAGAATGGAATTTATGGAGGCAAATATGAAGTTCTTCAAGTAAGTTAAGCTTCATCCCTCTTACTCTTACGTAGAATGATGGGAGAGAAAGAGGTAGAGTGACTCATGTTGAGTAAATGGTCAGCAAAATGTGAACATCCCAATTTATTTAAAAAGGCAGTCTTGCGCTCAACTGCACATTTGGAGATGCACCTCCCTGTTTGACCAACATTTGATATATTACAGTCATTGCAGTAAAGTCTGTATATCCCATGTTTATCATAATGATTTAAACAATCTTTAGCGATGCAAAGGAGAGACTGCAATTTACTTTCCGTGTAAAACACAGCATGTTTAGAGTCAGAGGCGAGGGCCTTAGAACATTTATAACTGCACTCGTCAATAAAGTTTAATTTATACCATTTGGGCAATTTGTCTGGGTGGTCAGATGGTGGAATAAAGACCTCACATAAGACACGTTTTCTTTGTTTCTTATGGAGTAAGTTAGTGACTAAATCTGGTGGGTAGTCATTTCAAGACGCCATATAGTGGATTGTTTCTAATTTGTGGTTGAAATTTTCAGGAAAAAATGGAATATGAAGGAGTATATGGATTAATGAATGGAAAGTCACGATTTTGCGGGGGGTGGTTAGAATCAGTGGGAATCACATAGTTGGTGTACATGGGATATCTATAAATAGAAAAGGAAAAACCATGAATCTATGATGGTTGAGGTAATGTCCACGAAATTTAATGACCTATTAGTTCATGACTGAAAGTGATGGAGGGATGAATGGAGTTGAGGTGAGAGACAAATTGGGTTATTTGATGGTTAGTAGCCGTCCACAAACGCAAAATATCATTGACATATCTATACCATTTGAATAGATTGGACACAAGTGCACAATTGTTATTGAATAAAACATTTTCAAAAGAATCCATAAGAATGTCCGCAATCAGTGGGGACAGTGGTGAACCCATAGCTAGTCCTTTGTTCTGTTTAAAAAATTTGCCATTAAAAAGAAAGTAGTTTTGATTTAAACACACATCAAGGAAATTTAGAATATCACAAACATAGTCCTTATTCCAATCATTGTTCAGTAAAATATTTTCCACGATACACAAGAATAATACAATACAGAAGAAAGTAAGATATTCCTTAGGTTGATGACTTCAAAGAACAGTATTCCTAAGGAGATCGATTCACACTATTAAATGAATCAATAATTTTATTTTTCTCAGGAATCAAAACAAAAAAACTTTGCAAAGTTACACAAAATAAGATACAAATATTTGAGCAACTAGTTTCGATTTACAAATTCATCATCAGGCTCTACTTTTAAATTAGTTATTATTTTTCTTGTGAAACTTTACAAAGTTTTATATTTTAATTCCAGTCATGGTGTTTCACACATTACAGCTTCAATGCTTGATTATATTTAATTTTATTTCCCTCTTTCCTCTACCTTAAGGCTTGATAAAACTACTCCTTCTGAAGATATTGTTTTCTAAAGCCATTTACCCATTTAAGTGGACTACACTTATTTATTTTGTTCTGCAAAAGCAATTTCTTATTTTTTACACTTGATGCAATAATACTGAATTGAATTGAATGGTTACTGAAATAATAAATGAATTTAATTGAATTGCATTCCATACCTTTATCAGCTCAGATGTCTGAATTGCAGGGAAAGTGAAAACAATAAAATTGTGTTGGTAAATAGATTGAACCTAAAGTGAATATGCACAGTTATAAAATTTCAATTCATTAAAAAATTTTCATTGTATCTCATTTTCTTGGAAGTATTCTGGATAGAAAAATTATTTTGGCTGGTGCAATTTTTACATTCTGTGAATATGAAAATATTGATGAATTCTTTACTAATAATGGTTATCAGCCTTTCAAAACTATCCCTCATAAAATATCAGCTCTTCTGACCAGTCCAGTAAACACAAGGATACTACGGAAAGTATGTTATAATGTAACATAATTTATAATCAATGACTGCCATCCTTAAGGAGTATATACTTACTCACAGATGTATTAAAGTATACATGTAATTTACCTTATTCACTGAAGAAATTAGATATTCAAATCAATGAAAATAGACAGCAAAAAAATAAATCATCACATAAATTTCCTATTTTAAATAAGACATAAATATGGAGCAGTAACTAGTTATCACTGGGTCTTAAGAAATGTTAATGACGGCTGTTTTCAAACGGTTGATAAACTAACAAATGATAGTCTAGTTTATGATTAAATATTGGTAGTACTTGTGTTACCTTCCTCATCCTCTACTTTTATTTCTCCCTTCTCGGTTTTGAATTTTCTCTCCGTCTGATGGAATTCCTTGTAGTTTATTTCAAGTTCTACTCCAGATCCAGCAGCATAGCATGCAGGATCAAAAGGTTCATCCTCTTCATCAATGGATTCAATTCTGTGGATATAGGATATTTTTACCACACTGCATCTTTTGTAATAAAACAATTAAATTTTAAATGAAGGCATTAAATAACAATTATGTCAATACAGAAATTTTCTGGAACACTTTATGCTTGGTACGTATGCGAAGAGCAGCACATTTCAGAATAGAATTGGAAATAATTGAAGGGTCAATGTGAACGTTCAATAATGCGAAATTAAATAATTTATCAATAACAGTCGTAGTATTCGTAAAACTGATTCGGAAGCTGAGGTAATTTCGCATATACCCACCGGGGTTATCAATTGGTATTGGTGAATTATTTGCCTATGATTTTACAATGAATACAAAAATTACTATTTTAACTAAGAACACAAAGATTACTATATTCAGAATAAAAAGAAACACCCCGATTGTGATAGGCTAATATTTTTCAAAACATTTTAAAAGATACCTAAATTCTTTCACCTACGCAACTCGGAACGCATAAGCAGAACGAATATCATGGCATATCTATTTGGTATTTATGCTTATGTAGAAAACCTTTTATAAATAACACTCACTTTATGTCCATTGATTTTTCCCAGCAGATAAACTTCAAACTATAATAAATTGCTCCGCAACATTTCGGACAATCCCAGATCCCATGTTTTCACCTGACGCATACCGACCGTCATTTTTCTACGATATATGCTGCGGGAATTGCAAACGCTGAAATTAATGTTGCGAATCTTGCAATAGTGTAATGAACGAAACAAACATAAAGAAAGATAACACACAGTGGTTATACTTAAGCTTAACCGCCCAGGAATTGGTTAGACTCGGGTTCGTTCACGGTTGCTGCTGACTTTTCTCTTTCATCTTCATTGAGCCATGGGTTTTTCATCACATTTTACTTGGTCCAAGAATCACTACTGTAAATATAGGATATAGGAACAGTCAAATCAAATACAGGTAGAACAAGAGTAAAAAGCGGAATATAAGCGGAACAAGCATTGTTCCGCTTATAATATATATATATATATGTTCGACATACAGAGTTCAGTAGTATGACTGTGCTAAATGTATCGTAGCAAAGGAAATATCATAAGACGTTTCTATACAAGATATTTAGGTATAGAAGTTAAACCACAACGCCATCAATATAAACATATTTGTGGTTATACTACGTCGTAGATATAATATGTTTTAAATGAACTTTGAGTTAACAAATAACGAAACCCTATTTTTTCTGAATTTCTGAACATTTTCCAAACTTTTCAAAATTGGGCAAATAGTTCTAAATTGATCTTCGTCCTTTTAAAGCCATAAAAATAATTGAGTGTTGATCTTGTACTACATTCTTACTAATTCTGGTATCATATGAATGTCAGAGAAAACAGAATCATAGGACTGTAGTGTGTGATGGGAAGGTAAGTAAGTCAGGCACGTTAACAAAATAGACAAGGACGATAGCTTCCCTGGTGAATTCTTACGTTAGGGGAAAGCTGTGTTAAGTCAAATGTTTTCTTGAGTTAAGAGGGCGGTAATGCGAGTCTCTGAATGAGCCGATGGTGGGTCATCACATCATAAGCCTGCGATGATGTGACGACATGTCATGGGCTTTCACCTTCATTTGCTAACACCTACCGCACTCAAAATGCAGCCGTTAATATCACCAGCCATAAACAAAAACCATAACATGAGGAGGGTTAAGATGGGGAGGGTTATACAAATCTCACTTTTTACTCGTTGTCATTTGGAAAACACAATGCAGATAAACCAGCGTTTCAAAGACGGCTGGTGCTGGAGCCGATTGTTATGTTACTGTTAATGTGCATATTTTAATGTGCAAGGAGAGAGAATTAAGTGAACTCCTCATACTAAATATACAACAGGATATGGTACATAAATGCAGTACGGAATTATTCGAAGGTAAAATAGCCCTACAATTTGATTTGCGGGGGAACAGTACACAAGGAAAATATATGACGAAGGAGAAGGCCTAAAAGTTGAGAACCAGGATGAGAATGAAAGTAGCTAAAATGAAATCGTTGGTTGGTAGCGAGACTTGGAAGAAAGACACCATGATAGACAATGAAACCGCATTTTTCCACAGAATATTTAATATACGACCGGTTTCACCAGCCTGCTTGCATCTTCAGGCACAGAAAAATGTCTGAGAATATGTAGTCAATTTTTCAAGAGTGGATAGGGAGGTAGGAAAGGGTAGGTGGATCAAGCGAATAATTTGCTTGGTAAGGAGAGGAGAGATGAGGGAACGTATGCTCATTAACTAGGAGGCCATTTTACGGAAAGCTTAAGTAGATTTACTCCAACAGCTCGTATTTTCAAATTTGACCCCTCCAAAATTAATCTCAGCTTTAAAATTTGCTTTCATGAGCCCTTAATCTCATTTCAGATGTTGAACACAAATATGTATCTTATCTACGGGATCTCCGGATCTGGGTAACGCGTTCGGCTTCAGTGAAAGCGGTCCTAGGCTCCATTCCCGGTGGGGGGCTCACGCGCTAAGTGACCTTAGCTTTCGAAGCACTTTTATAAACTACTACTATCTTATTTACTCTATTGAACTGAGTAAGTATGTATGTGATGAGATGATGTAATAACAATGTTCGTGCATTGAGAAATATTTTAATCCGAGGCGAAAAGTAAAATACATTATTTTAGCATCAATTGATAATATATTGATTATGGCATCACTCAAAGAAAGAGAAAATACAGATTTTTGGGAGTAAATCCTCGGGACAAAATGCAATACAAACGTCTTCATTGGGCGAAATAACGACTACGGAGTCCCTTCTCAAAACTTGGTACAAAAATACGAATACATAAAATTATATAAGATTTCCAACTTAAAAGTCAATTCTGGCGATTAGTTGCTTGTACTGCTTTCCCATTTTCTCTCTGGATCCGCCGAAGTTTTCTATAATGATAAAATTAACCATCTCATCGAATAGTTCTGTACTAACTTTCTAATTAAAGAGCTCATTCGCCTACATTTGATTTCGTTAAGACATAGCAAGAAGTTCCTATCCCTCTTTTATTCGGAAAATAATCGCATTTTCATGTGCATTAAAATGGTCTGTTGTCCTTATTAGTAAGTTACTTTCACCCATTCTCCAAACAATCGTCGATTCAATTAGAATTATTCAAGCAAGTAAATTTATTGTAAGTACATACAATAAATCAATCCGTAGCTGTCGATCACTGAAACATTTCCGTTTTGGAAGACTTAGGGAAAGCAATAAAGCCTACCCTAAAATGTCATTATTTAATCCTATATAAAAAAAATTGTTCTCAAAATACGAAATTTACTTCGTTTCTTAATTCCAAGGCAAATGTTTATAAAGAGACTGATACGACCTCCAACCCAATGAGGTAGTCTGCTGTTCCAGAACCATAGACGTGTGTTGGAGGTCGAATCAGTCTCTTTATAAACATTCTCTCAAATGGAAGCATTACAATTCCATAGAAATAATGTGGTGTTGTTTTCTTAGATATTTATTAGTGATGTTAATGCAAATATATAGTTTATCTTTAACATGTCGTAATTCGTTTACTTCATAGATTTATTTCATTGTATTATCAAAGGCATCAGATGCCCTGAATAGTATGGTGAAATTTGGGGGAACTTGATGGTACGATTGTCAACGCACGATTGTTATAACTTTTTCAAGAAATTGATTTTCCAAATATAAGTAGTAACATTTCCTGGAACGTTTTTCCCTATAGTTTAAAAGATGTTTTACGACTTGCGGAACCAAAAATTTTGAATGAGTTTCATTCCTTACTTCTAGCGATTAGACCTCATCGTTACTTCTCGTCGTTGAGACGAATCGTCGAAGGACTATTCGTCGCTGAGACGACTAGTCAAAAGACAGCTTGTCGAAGAGACTACTTGTCGAAAGACAATCCGTTGCCGAGTCAACTCGTCGACGGAAGGGAATGTTGTTATTTATGATAAAGTTTTCGGTGCGTTAGTATCTTTATGGTGTAATATTCATTGTAATAACTCGGAGTATTGGTACGTGCAGTTATTGCGATTATCGTAATTATTATTGAATATTATTTATCGTAATTAATATCGTATTACCAGCAGATTTTACGGATATCGATTAGTTATTAAATATAATGGTGTAATAAATTATATTTGGTGACCCAACCCAACCCAACC
>KZ308479.1:0-27549 GCA_000376725.2 Ladona fulva | reverse complement strand
ATCTAATTCTGAAAAACATTGAGGTGCAGGAATTAAGATTTATTTTCAGTTTTGTCACAAGTATCATACTTATTGTAAACCCCATTGAATGGAGACTAACTGCCAAATATTTTCTGATAAATGTAGGTGTGGGTTCATATTTTCTTTTAGTTTAAAAAATTGACAATTAATTCTTCAGGAAACAAACACAGCTGAAGTTCAATGATATATAGTATGCAGTTTTAAACCATATCATTTGTACAAACCCAAGGGAACATTTTTCTCCTCCAGAGTAAATACCATATGATACTTTGATTTTCTTTCTATGAACTAAAATTTTCCAAGCATTCAAACTGGGTTGAATAGAAAAATAAAAACATCTTTAACATTTGTTATTACTTGTATTCTTTTTGTGGAGGAATGATAACAATGAAGAGTCAATCATCATTTAAACAAGGTGATCTTGTTAAACCCCTTGTCCAACATATTCTAGAAATTACAGTTTTTTGCATGAGATTAAATAAGAGATACAAATTTGAAAATATTTTAAGTACAGAACACTCTTAAATAAATGCTTTATGATTTCTTTGCCACTAATTTTTTTAACATTACTGGTTTCCATTAGAAATTATCATACATGAAAAAATTCTATACCTACCATTAGCTTAGCTATGCCAATCTGTGAATCTCTAGGAACATCACTGCAGCATTGCTGGGACCTAATAAGTCAAGAGTCGAAACCAATTAAAATTATAACTGAAAAGAGATAAGTTTCAAACCGGAATCAATAATAAATAATGACTACCTTCAGAAAACTAGCAAAATAAAACAAAGATTAATGCAAGCCAAAATTTCACACTTGTAAAAGGGTTCTAACTAGACCAATCTAGTTGAGAATAGGATAAAAAAGACTATATTGTAACATAAAAATGGCCAAAATTTTAAATTAGGATTTTAATGAAGGAAAAGGAAATCCAAGGTGGTTTATGGGTACTGTTGTTGTTAAATTGATATAAGATAAAATCTTATGCATGGAATTCTATGATCATGGTAGGATAACCAAATAAATATTCTCTCACTTTCTTTGAGATTTCAGACAATAAATAATAAAAGTTATCAAAGCTGTAAGTATCTATATTCATATTCAATAGCATAGAACACTCTTCTATTCTAGAATACAGACAAGCTTGGTTTACATCCTCAGTCATTCCACTGCTTAACATTCAAATGATCATACAAGCTACTATATAAAACAATACACCTTCAACCCACTCCACACTTTATGCCATCTAACACCTTTTTTCTTTCTCTTCCCCTCTGCTTTTTCCTAGCATTCAATAACATTCTTTAGTAACCCCCCNAGCGACCATGCCAAACCTGTAACTCAAAGGCCTATAGTATATGTAGATATAATAATTTTTTAATATAAAACCTTGCTAAATACTCTGATTAAAAAAATGTCATTTTCTCAAGAAAGGAACATCACCAGCTCTTTCTTTACTCATGTGGATATTATCAGTAGAGGATTTAACTATTTAATATGTTCTGGCGATAATTTTGCATGTCTCCCAGTAATGGAATACCCTATACTGTCAAACATAGGTATGAACTTACAGTTTACTTTCAGGAACACTAACTATATAATACTACGAGCACCTGAGTAAAGCGGTCACTATTTGGAAGGTGGTAAAAGAGATACGTAAAAAAGGAAAAGGTAAACGTATAGATTTCAAGAAGCCGGCGTTATAGCCTGCGAAACTAGGGTTAAGAAAACCGTTATGAGAAAATTAGCGATTAACAAAAATACAAGGTGTTTATTCTAACTACGAAGGAATGTTATTGAAAGTTCATCAGGCTACATCGGGATGTAACTGAAATTCAATTTTACGTTCATTATATACAATTTCTTTTACGCGAATTTCAAGCCCGAATGCTTACTACCTTAAACAATACAAACTCAGGATTCACTTCGTGGTATTCATTCACACAAAACGGCTTCATGACCGAACTTTACTAAACCTCACAATAAATGTACAGTGACAATTAAGATTAGAAACAGAATATATACAGGAAACAAACCAATGAAATCTGTGGAAGTAAGAAGTTTTAACAGAAGAATGGGGAAAGGGGAAGGATGGGGGGGAGGTAAACGCCCGTTTCCTGTATGTATTTTGTATATATAGACTGAGTCTTACTGTATATTTATTGTAAGGTTTAGTGAAAGCTCGGTCATGAAGACATTTTTTACCTTCTTATTATTTATACATAAAACGAAGCACTGCACTGTGGAGAAAATCTGACATTAGAAAAGTTTAAGATATAGAAGGTACTTTGTAACACAGTTGAGGCAGGATTTCTTAATATTGAGCCTGAATTAACCTGTGAAACAGCGAGACACTTTTTTGTGGGAAAAATCAGTTATATCCTGAGAATACCTTGCCCTACATTCATCCCAACAAGAAAAGCGTATCAAGTTCACTTCGTGTGAATCGATTTTAAGCCCAATATGAATATGGAGAAACAATAAAGTTTATCAATGCAAGTTGCAGCATTAATCCTGAAAGAATTCGGATTAAATCCGACTGTATGGTATGTTATTATTGAACGGAAATATACCTGGACTTTTCATTTCAGAAAAAGAAGGATCTGATAAGGAATAATTAAGTGGATTTTTGGTTGCATTTATTAGTGACAGAGTTACCAACCCAATCGAAAATATTAACAAATACTACCTGCAGTGCAGTTTAAATTCCACTGACTTTTTTATACTAAACGTAGTAACAGTTACCATGTAATTCTCACTTGAGATATCTTTAAATTATCACTCCCTGTATAAATCTTAAAAAGTTGGCAAATACAAACGAATGAGTGTGAAGATGAAATACGACAAGAAATACATATGCACGCTTGATTGCAATGCAACATAAAATGAAAATAATTTTGGTAATTAATGAAATGGAAAATTATCCAGCTGTCGATCTTATAAAGAATCAATTAAAATGTATTAAAACAATGGAGATCGATACATGCAGGTCAATACATATAGCATTCTCCGAAACAAAGAATAAATCTGCGTTACGTAGATAAGATTAAATTCTTTTATATTCTTTGTATTCTTCTTACCAAGTTTAAGAAATCTTCGATGAGGGCCACGGGTATCTTGACGTAAGTTGAATTTCTTCTCTCCTTTGCTTACGAATAATTACTTCACGAGAAGTAAATAACTAAACAAATTCAAGTCGTTAAGAAATAAAGTTATAAAATTAAGACCACTAATGATCACGTAATCCGTTTATGTCCGTCGCACTCACAGGGTTTCAAATCTAACGAACATCAACTACTCCAAAATATAACGGTTTTTCCGAAGTTGTCGGAACGTCAGCACTTAGTGAAAGCATTAAAGAAACTGCTGTTTTATCCTTTGAAATAACGGTCGAACAAAATTCCTACGCTCTCATTGGTCAACTTTTTAACTAAACTGTCAACCCCCGTTTTCCCGCTGGCGGAAAAAGTTTTCGTAAATGATAATTATCATTATATTAAAAATGAAATAATAAATATACCTTGTACTTTTCCACAAATATATTTTTGGCTTTGCAACCAATGGTTTCGAACTTTCAGTTCATCGTCAGGCTTAGGAATGTAAAAGAAGAAGTGAGACAGGGATATAAGGGACAACAAATCAGGGTAAGGGAAATAAGGGGGAGAGGAAGGGTCTTGGGAGACATGTGGGAGTCATCAGTTGGAGGGTAGGGGAGGGGGAGATCCAGCAGAAGAGTTGAACGGTGGTGGAGGTGGTAATGAGGAAGAAGGGCAAGTTAAGAGGTTTGAAGGATTATCTGTAAAAAGATGTTCATTGGCTGGCAAATGTGAATGATGGAGGTGATGAAGGTCATGAAATTTCTCTATGGTGTCTGAATTGAAGCCTTTTGCAGAAGAATGAAGGATTGTAGGAGTGAAATTGGAAGAATGATTGTTTTCAAGGAGATACCATATTATGCAATGGGAAGGACAAAATAGACACTTTACTTAAACCGGGAATATACAGGATCCACTGTAATGAGTGCGACAGTATTTACGTTGGACAAAGTCGCCGAAATATTAAAGTAAGATGTAAAGAACATCATAGAGCTCTACTGAACAGAGCCTCCTCAAGATCCCACTTTGCCCATCATCTCCTTGAAAACAATCATTCTTCCAATTTCACTCCTACAATAACACGCTCTGTATGTGAAAGAATTAAATGACTTTTTATCACTAAAAAACGAAGAAAAAATCAAAGATTTACTTTCCACAGAATTATATTATATTTTCCACAGAAAGAAAATCTTTGATTTTTTCTTCGTTTTATTTAAATGAAATTCCACCAGATTTCACTTAGTATTGTTAATTTTTTATCACTAATTTTTCGTTGCTCCAATTTGATACAGAAGCATGTTCTTCACCATGTGAAAGACTTAAGGCAATTTGATGGAAAAGAAAGTAGGAGTACAGTGGTTATTGGGGACGTTTGCTCATTCCCTGGGAAAGAATATGGGGGAAAGGGGTTGTTGTTCTTCGAATACAGAGCAACGATAGGGAAACCTGCTTTTCATTGAAACCTTTGTTCGCTCTAACCTCGCTAATACCTACCTCAAGCAAAGGTTACATGTAAACTGAGTGGCATGTGATCATGAAGTATGACGTTATGCCTAGCAACCGGTCCCAAGTTTTACGGGCCCCTATTTTTGAAAAGACCTTATTTTGCAGGGAGCGAAAATATATCTCTAAGTAATGTTGCTAAGGCACCTATCATCTGACACTTTTAACAAAACCAATCTGTGAAGGTGTTAGATATGTCAAGTAACACAAAGATGTGTTACTTGATGGTTAGCCATAACTGAATTAGATTTAAATTTATTTATTAATTTTATTGTAAAAGTAAAGCTGAGTTCATTTCACACATATGACCCCCAACAGGGAATCTAACCCGGTACCGCTTATATCAAGGTGAACGCGCTACCAACTTTGCTATCGGGGGCTCCTGCCTTAATTCATTTACCGTTACTTATCACATGGGCTGTTGAAGTGAGGAAGGAGGCCTCAATTTGCATCCGAACAAAGAGGCTGATAGGCTGACCCTGGTGAAAGAAAGACTTTGGCGCAACAGAAATCGTAATCTGTTGATTTAATTACTACCAGATGGTTTGAAATGAATATCTTTTCATCAGCCATAAAACCTGTCATTATATCTGCTTCTTCTACATAAGACTTAAATGCCGCCGAAGGTAAACGCTGTTTCATTGCATAAACGTTGAGATTTCCCATGTGCATAATTATAGCTCCGAATCTGAGTTAAGTATTTATGTCGGCAAGGAATTTCAGGAATTCCATTGGAAGGTTTAGTGAAAGCTCGGTCATGAAGACATTTTCTACCTTCTTATTATTTATACATAAAACGAAGCACTGCATTGTGGAGAAAATCTGACATTAGAAAAGTTTAAGATATAGAAGGTACTTTGTAACACAGTTGAGGCAGGATTTCTTAATATTGAGCCTGAATTAACCTGTGAAACAGCGAGACACTTTTTTGTGGGAAAAATCAGTTATATCCTGAGAATACCTTGCCCTACATTCATCCCAACAAGAAAAGCGTATCAAGTTCACTTCGTGTGAATCGATTTTAAGCCCAATATGAATATGGAGAAACAATAAAGTTTATCAATGCAAGTTGCAGCATTAATCCTGAAAGAATTCGGATTAAATCCGACTGTATGGTATGTTATTATTGAACGGAAATATACCTGGACTTTTCATTTCAGAAAAAGAAGGATCTGATAAGGAATAATTAAGTGGATTTTTGGTTGCATTTATTAGTGACAGTTACCAACCCAATCGAAAATATTAACAAATACTACCTGCAGTGCAGTTTAAATTCCACTGACTTTTTTATACTAAACGTAGTAACAGTTACCATGTAATTCTCACTTGAGATATCTTTAAATTATCACTCCCTGTATAAATCTTAAAAAGTTGGCAAATACAAACGAATGAGTGTGAAGATGAAATACGACAAGAAATACATATGCACGCTTGATTGCAATGCAACATAAAATGAAAATAATTTTGGTAATTAATGAAATGGAAAATTATCCAGCTGTCGATCTTATAAAGAATCAATTAAAATGTATTAAAACAATGGAGATCGATACATGCAGGTCAATACATATAGCATTCTCCGAAACAAAGAATAAATCTGCGTTACGTAGATAAGATTAAATTCTTTTATATTCTTTGTATTCTTCTTACCAAGTTTAAGAAATCTTCGATGAGGGCCACGGGTATCTTGACGTAAGTTGAATTTCTTCTCTCCTTTGCTTACGAATAATTACTTCACGAGAAGTAAATAACTAAACAAATTCAAGTCGTTAAGAAATAAAGTTATAAAATTAAGACCACTAATGATCACGTAATCCGTTTATGTCCGTCGCACTCACAGGGTTTCAAATCTAACGAACATCAACCACTCCAAAATATAACGGTTTTTCCGAAGTTGTCGGAACGTCAGCACTTAGTGAAAGCATTAAAGAAACTGCTGTTTTATCCTTTGAAATAACGGTCGAACAAAATTCCTACGCTCTCATTGGTCAACTTTTTAACTAAACTGTCAACCCCCGTTTTCCCGCTGGCGGAAAAAGTTTTCGTAAATGATAATTATCATTATATTAAAAATGAAATAATAAATATACCTTGTACTTTTCCACAAATATATTTTTGGCTTTGCAACCAATGGTTTCGAACTTTCAGTTCATCGTCAGGCTTAGGAATGTAAAAGAAGAAGTGAGACAGGGATATAAGGGACAACAAATCAGGGTAAGGGAAATAAGGGGGAGAGGAAGGGTCTTGGGAGACATGTGGGAGTCATCAGTTGGAGGGTAGGGGAGGGGGAGATCCAGCAGAAGAGTTGAACGGTGGTGGAGGTGGTAATGAGGAAGAAGGGCAAGTTAAGAGGTTTGAAGGATTATCTGTAAAAAGATGTTCATTGGCTGGCAAATGTGAATGATGGAGGTGATGAAGGTCATGAAATTTCTCTATGGTGTCTGAATTGAAGCCTTTTGCAGAAGAATGAAGGATTGTAGGAGTGAAATTGGAAGAATGATTGTTTTCAAGGAGATACCATATTATGCAATGGGAAGGACAAAATAGACACTTTACTTAAACCGGGAATATACAGGATCCACTGTAATGAGTGCGACAGTATTTACGTTGGACAAAGTCGCCGAAATATTAAAGTAAGATGTAAAGAACATCATAGAGCTCTACTGAACAGAGCCTCCTCAAGATCCCACTTTGCCCATCATCTCCTTGAAAACAATCATTCTTCCAATTTCACTCCTACAATAACACGCTCTGTATGTGAAAGAATTAAATGACTTTTTATCACTAAAAAACGAAGAAAAAATCAAAGATTTACTTTCCACAGAATTATATTATATTTTCCACAGAAAGAAAATCTTTGATTTTTTCTTCGTTTTATTTAAATGAAATTCCACCAGATTTCACTTAGTATTGTTAATTTTTTATCACTAATTTTTCGTTGCTCCAATTTGATACAGAAGCATGTTCTTCACCATGTGAAAGACTTAAGGCAATTTGATGGAAAAGAAAGTAGGAGTACAGTGGTTATTGGGGACGTTTGCTCATTCCCTGGGAAAGAATATGGGGGAAAGGGGTTGTTGTTCTTCGAATACAGAGCAACGATAGGGAAACCTGCTTTTCATTGAAACCTTTGTTCGCTCTAACCTCGCTAATACCTACCTCAAGCAAAGGTTACATGTAAACTGAGTGGCATGTGATCATGAAGTATGACGTTATGCCTAGCAACCGGTCCCAAGTTTTACGGGCCCCTATTTTTGAAAAGACCTTATTTTGCAGGGAGCGAAAATATATCTCTAAGTAATGTTGCTAAGGCACCTATCATCTGACACTTTTAACAAAACCAATCTGTGAAGGTGTTAGATATGTCAAGTAACACAAAGATGTGTTACTTGATGGTTAGCCATAACTGAATTAGATTTAAATTTATTTATTAATTTTATTGTAAAAGTAAAGCTGAGTTCATTTCACACATATGACCCCCAACAGGGAATCTAACCCGGTACCGCTTATATCAAGGTGAACGCGCTACCAACTTTGCTATCGGGGGCTCCTGCCTTAATTCATTTACCGTTACTTATCACATGGGCTGTTGAAGTGAGGAAGGAGGCCTCAATTTGCATCCGAACAAAGAGGCTGATAGGCTGACCCTGGTGAAAGAAAGACTTTGGCGCAACAGAAATCGTAATCTGTTGATTTAATTACTACCAGATGGTTTGAAATGAATATCTTTTCATCAGCCATAAAACCTGTCATTATATCTGCTTCTTCTACATAAGACTTAAATGCCGCCGAAGGTAAACGCTGTTTCATTGCATAAACGTCGAGATTTCCCATGTGCATAATTATAGCTCCGAATTTGAGTTAAGTATTTATGTCGGCAAGGAATTTCAGGAATTCCATTGGAAATTCAGTTGCTCCATTTATATCAAGAGTTCAATCAATCAGTCAATTGTATCCATCGCTTTTACAATATACATTGTTCAGCATCTACGTATCCAATCAGATGGTTGTTAATGTATTTGACTATTATTTTTTGGTGATGGAACACCGGAACACCACGCAGAGCCGGCCTTCACTATAAAGCGGCCTGGGTGAAACCATTTGGATTCCTAAATATTTTGTAAAGTAAAAATAATTACACACACGAACATATATTAATAATGCATGTTTATTTAAATCGTGATTTTTTTACTAATACATTATCTACTTCAGAAAAATTACAATTTGGGGCCCCCTCAATCGCGGGGCACCGGTGCATAGCATCCGCCGCACCCCCAGAGGCCCTGACACCATGACACATTTTTCTTGTAGTTGTTTCTGGGAATAGAATTTCTACAAATCTTTCGTGCAACATGATATTTTACCTAAACTCTTGAGTATTTAAACAAGTGATTTTCATCAGATGATTTTCCTTCTCTAGCGTACAGCAACTCGACCAACTTCTCTGACTCGTTATTTCCGAGTAAATGCACTTTTATGCCTTCTCTCAAAAGTAATATCTTTAAATATTTACGGAGAAATTTAGAATTAATACATGTACTAATCTCAGCAGCTCTTGTGCCTTTCGGTACGAAAGGAAAGGTTTCTCTAAAATAAACCTATAATACTGCTGTTAATTTTCCCACCATCGAGCACTTGTTTCGGATATCTCGAAGCGTACTAAGCTTCGACTGTAACATTCAATACATCCTTCCATAAATACTTCTTTAAGGACTTTATAAAACATAAGTATCAATGAAATTACTCGCAATCAACATTATATAAATAGACGTCTCCATGAATTCGGGGTTTGGTTAAACAAACTTTTTCCAGCGTGGGATACCATTGCTAGTCATCTTGTGTGTATAATTTTCGACCCGTAATTTATATTTCATGTAAGCAGATGTACAATAATCTCTCAAACTCAACCTTCACAGACATGTATAATTGTTTTTCTGAGATTGGAGTCCAAACAAAATATGTTTTTCTGAGATTGGAGTCCACACCGTTTGTCCGATTTGCGTCAAAATCTGCAAGTGTTCTCTGAGACCCGGAAGGAAGTACTGTCACCTTTATATTCGATAACTTTTCTGGGTTTGAACCAAGATCGTTCAGATAGATTTCCATAAGAAATACATGTAAAGTTTGATTTTGTCGGTTACAAACTTTATTTCTTTTGTAAAATAAATTAGAAAGAATAGTCGTATAAAATCGAGATGAGTACCAAAAGAAGGGAAATTGAAAAAAGATTTTTATTATGATCGTGGAATATCAGTTTCATTTTGAAGTCACGAGAATTTAGATAAATTATAGGAATATTTTGTGAAATTTTGAGCTTGTAAACCAACCTTTCTCCTGATGACCAAAGCGATTGTTGATTCCGAGTTCATGCATTTTCCCATAAGAATAAATGTGTATTTAGGCCCATTTAGAAGCAATTGACGATATGAAGTGGAGGCAATCATTCAGAAATTTTAACTATTACAGTCACGAACAATTTGTAGTGATGAATGGCAGAGGCAAAAAACATACGTAGCACCGTATTAATGGAGATGGATGAGTAACTTTTTGTCCATCAGTTTGGACTCTTTACACATTTTACGATTAAATTTCCCTGAATCAGAAGTTGAAGATCTTGCAAACTTGCACATTAACTTGAGACAAGTTTCATAAGAAGGAAATGCCATAAAGATTCACATTCATATTGTTTATTGTAGATTTCGGTTTCGAACTTTGATTAGAAAATGTTTGTTTTCGATAACCTGTCCCATTGGACTAAACTAAGATGCGAGATGTTATTTTCTATTACGTACGTACGTATTTACAAATAGGTATGCTATATTTAATCCGACTTTTATTCTCCCCGTTGAGAATCAACGGGAACTTCAGCTATAAGATATGAAAAAATCGGCTGCTTTTAGCTGCAGCTTCTCTGTAAAAATGGTTACCAAAGAAAAATGGTCATCTCCGATTGAAATGGTCCTTCATCTGCTAAGCAGCAATTTTTTGGGTCCAAACGAAAAAGTTTGAAAATCGACTTCAGACAGCAAAGACGGGCACTCCAGCCCATAGTGCGCCGTGAGGCACACGTCAAATCACTGACGACGATTTTGCAATTCTTCCCTATCAAGATCCAATACCATTCCGCCATTTCCCTTCCCTGCTAAGTGTCCCTCCAAAAATAAAAAAAAATCTCGTACGGCTAAACAAATTATGCGCTATCGGCCAGCGAAAGAACAAAACTTTGAAATTAAGGTGGTGATGGATGAGTTAGATAAAGTTCGTCGCGAAGAAAAATAAAAAAAACCTTTGTGGATCGATAACGCGAAAGTGGAAAGATAGGAGATTAATAGTTTCTCACTTAAGATTATCTGCTAAAGTTATTCTTATCTCGATCTTATCGCCGTCGCTCGGTTCCATCGCAGGAATCGCCAGTGCTGGGAAATAATCGACCCACTGAACGTGCGGATTATGTCTATTGAAGGTACGTGAGCAACTTTTCCTTACCTAAGTAAAGTAAAATTAACTTTTCGATTTACGCGACGAAGTGATTTTTTCATTCTGTCCGCTCGGATCTTGTCGACCCTGATGCTCGTTCGAAATATTTTCGTTAACATCTTATCTTATTCTATGCCTTATAGTTTACGCGTTAGTTTCCTTCGGGATAATCTCGTCATTCGACTCGATTTTTATTACTGTACAGTCAAACCTTGGGTTGCGAGCATAATTCTTTCCGGAAACGTGTTCATATAATCCGAAGCACTCCTATACCAAAGCGATTTCCCTAAAAGAAATAATGGAAACTCGGAGGATTCGTTCCAAAACATGATATTCGTATATATAATAATGGTTATTAGGAAATAGAGATCACGTGACGCTCGGTTTGAGTTTACTTCCATTGCTTCTTATCCACATTTTATTGCTCCAGTCATGTCCTTACATTTTGTTTTTTTCACCTTTTTTACCTCCTGGAAGCTAACTGCATGTTTTACTCTCTCTTCGTCACGTTCAAACAGATTTTCGCCTTATTTTAGACCAAATTACATTCTCTTCATATATCGTTTAGTCATTGTGCTTCCATCTATCCTAACCATTGGTCAAAACCAACGTCAACACCTCCGTCATACGTGTAACCATTCTTTTAGTTCTCATTCATTCACTGCCATAATCGACTCTCATACTTTTTTTCACGCACGATTTTTATATCACCCATTCCGAAAGCATTCAGTTGACTCACGTGTTTGTTTTGCCAAATCCAAGTGCTGGTGCCAAATTGTAAGGTGGGCGCAATATACTGCGTACTCATATGAAATATGGTCCTGCTACCATGTCCTGACGAATGGAATATTTATCTTTTGGTGCAGTATGGAGAAAAACATATCCTTCACTTACTTTTATCTCAGTTATGTTCATGGCTGTGATGATAATAAAGCTACTGAGATATGGGTAATGCTGAACAATGATTAAGGTGTCTTTTTTCAGTGTTACGAAAAGTGTTACTTGTAGAGTCATTGTGCTTCACTTACGTGGACTTATACCTCTTACAGCATTCTGTCTCAGTGAGGAAAGCAATGGCAAACTACCTCATTCCTCATTTTGCCTAGTCACCTCAGCCCTTTCTCCAAAGCTTTTCGTTGCTTATGGTGGAGGGATGAGGCTCCAACCAAACTGAGGACTATACTGATAGACATTCGATATAGGATTTGCATATTCTATAGAAGTATTTAATTAACTTGATGTAGAAATAAATAAGATTTGTACTTTTCTACAAAAAATTTATTTAAAGAATAAACATAACCAGGTTTCCACGAGTAATCGTCATCATCAGATCGATTACTCGTCGAAACCTGGTCGTGTTTACTCTTTAAATATATTTTTTGTGGAAAAAGTACAAATCTTATTTATTTCTACGTGATGGACTTCCACAAGACGTCGCCTGAGACTGCGAATTTTAATTGCCTTGATGTTTAATTAACGCGAGTTGCATAGATATTTTCATTAAAGCCTGCGGAATATGTTCAGATAAATACAATATTGTGTATGGCGTGTGAGAGCCATCTACTGTATTCCTCCTTCCAATGATATTTAACGATATTACTAACAATCTAAGCTATTGCTTGAAGTATAGGTGAAATAATGGAGGTCAAAATAAGATCTGTGATGCAGCAGTTCCGTTGTACACGTATAACGAACTCGACAATCGTAATGCACAAATCACCCTCATACGGCAGTATATTCTAACTTATAGAGCTCCCATAACTGTTTACGATTAATTTTGCTACCATGCCTTGATGAATGAAATATTTATAACTTCTCTTAAGCACAGGAAAGAGAAATTTTTTTCTTAATTTTATATATATACTTTTATATAATAATCATATACTTTTGTCCCAGTATTGTTCATGACTGTGATGATATGAAGGCTACTGAAGTATTAGCGATGCTGATTAATGGTATTAATTAAGGTTTCTCCTTATGCAGTGTTATGAAAAGTATTATTCGTAGAGACGTTGTGCTTCACTCACGAGGGCTTGCTCCGCTTATAGCAATCTGTCTCAGGGAGGAAAACAAGAGCAAACTACCTCACTCCTCATCTTGCATAGTAAGCCTTATTTCCCTCTCCTAGCTCTTCATAGGTTATGGTAGAATGGATGAGATCCCAACCGGCCATCGGGCTGAATACTTTACAGGCAATCCTGCCCCATTTTTTTCAAGCATTGAATTTCCTCCATCACGAGATGTTATTTCGTATTTCTCTTTGGAACTCGGAATACGAGATTGTTTGGCAGACAAAAGAATCTATTGCATCATTCCTCATTCTAATTTGACTTTCTACATTCAACAGGAAATTTATAAAAGTCAAACGTTATGATGAATAAACGGGAAATAGAAAGTTTACAATTCAACAGTTCTTACAATCCTCCGCTTTTGCAAAGCATCAAATATGGAAGTATTTGTATCAAGTACCACTTGGCTGAAGATTATAACGTTATTCGATGAGAAGATGATTTGGAAGTTGCATTGTTAACCACGTAGGATGCCAATTCCGAGCGAAATCTTTTTGTGACGTATTCCACAACCTCGTTTGATGAAGCAGACGCATTACATGTAATGTATTTTCTTTTATTTTACATTCCTCTAGGAATTATGGTGAAAACAAAGGCTTTGATGAGATATCACAAATCCCACATCCTGATATATTGCATAGAAAACACGTTTCGATTGTTTCAAGAAATATCTTACGAAATATAAGAGACGTGACTAAACTGTGACTCCTCAGTATTTTCGTTTCCCCTTCTTCCCGCATTTGACAGATTTTTGAAGGATGTAAAACTAGCTGGCTTCCTTTAAATAAGAATTATACAATTAAATGTTATTGAAGTCGCGATAACTAAGTTAACATCATTCGAAATTTTTATTTGTCTAGTATCAATATTAAGCATCCTAATTTATTTATTTATCCAGTATCACTTGTGTCATCTAACGAAAAATTCTTATATTAATACTCATAAACTTATTTAATAAAGATTCGTTCACTGTAATATGTCTTGCTTAATTGAAGTTTAAATTCGTGCATACTTAGTTGTGTATGGATGCTCCTCGGCTACGTAAGATACAAAGTCACTGTGTAAACCACAAAACCACGGCCGTCATAAACTTGACCTTTTTATGTTGTACAGATTTAGATTTCTACCCCACACGCAGCCAGTGGCGTATGACAGGACCTTACCTTATCTAGCCTAATAGCCTCTCATACGCTATGCGAAAGAATGGCCAGAATCTGTTATGATGATATCTGTTTTTGTGATTACTTCCTTGTAAAGTTTCGTCATTGCCTCTCGGAGATCGCGCTCGTTTTTCACCGGAATTACAATATCTTTTACTTCGCCTAAAAATTCTAAATGGATGAATTTGTCAAGAAGCTTCCGTCGGTGTTAGGATCTTCTCTCCTGGAGCGAGTTCCACCCGAGTGATTTTTATCTTGTCCGTAACGCCATTGTCAAACCTGAAATCTCCATTGACGAAACGAGCTACGTTGTACCAACTCTAAATCTGAGACTAACCTTAAATCATGATGATCCCAGATTGCGCAGCAGTATTCGAGACTTTGCCGAATCAGGGAAAGTAAGCAATTTCCTTAACTCTAGATTTCTCTCAGGGTTCTACTTGTTTCTCAATTTTCTCCGTAAGAATGCAATTCCGCAGATAATCGGGAAATGTGTTATATCTTTATCAGGTAGAATAGTCTTTCGTATCATAAGCCATTACATTCACACTTTTTTATCTTTAATGCTCACAAAATCCGTACATTCTGTCAACATATTTGGAAGTACAAAATGGAATATTAGGAAGAAAATAAAAGAATCAGTCAAATGCGCATACATTTTTGCTGGGAATGGATAATTCGAATTCACTGAACTTAATCTTTCCTTTATCTCGTTGTGTCGAGGACAGATTGTTTTATCGATTGAATTATCGTTGCTTCTTTTTCCTCGATTTATATCTCCCTCATGTGCTTTGGATTAATAACTATTTACAGGAAATTAGTTCATTAAATTTTTGCTAGTAGTTTTAAGTATATTTTGACGAAATGTTGGTGTCGATAAGATAGGGGGGTGAATATCAAATGCTGTGAAGTTCATCTACTATCTATGAGAAGGAAGAAAAAATGATGTAGATGAAAAGAAAATATATCGCCAAGAGCGTATCCAGGGCATGGGCATGAGGATCCAGATTTTTAGAACTGATCTCTGTTCAGTAACGTAAGAAGACTAAATTGGAGCTACAGATATCGTAGCAGGACAACTGCGTCTAAATAGAATAATTGCGTCCCTCGAAGAATAGATTCCCGTATAATTACTCAACTGGTACGGTGGACTCGGGATATTCCAAGAACCGGTTTGCGCGAACCGTTTAGTTAAGTTTTAACTATGGAGGTTTATAATCAAGGTTATCGTGATAAACAAGTTGCGCTTGGGATCTTAATTGACGTTTCTCTCTTAATGTGCTTGAGTTGGAACACTCTCCTCTAACACATAATTATCTCTCATGCATCAGTTCTCAATACCTGTTGCAAGTTCTATTTGAACTGTTTGTTTTCACCATATCTCTTTCTCTCCACATTGCTCAGCATTTCTTCTTGTCGAGTAGTGTTCCATGTCTTTCTACGTGCCCAATGTCACCACTCTTAGAAGTAAACATTCCTCTCCTTTCTTTCTAAAATCTCTCTAGGTTATTCCAAGTTTATAGGAGTATGACAGAGATGACGCAGACATTGAAAGATGCTGTCTCAGACGTAACTTTGTGAAACTCTTTCATTATGATGAAACAGGAAATGCAATTGTAAATTCCGCATAAACTTAGTTAACATATCGTTTTTTGTAGGTCTCATATGTGAACACCGAATAAATTTAATTTGTATGTAATTTACAATACGATTTTACAATTTCTGATTTCATAAACACGCAGGCATTCCTTATCTTTTGGTTTAGGCGAAACTATTCTCGCATAAGGTTATCCTGTCTTGGATAACGCTAACGATAGATTTCGAGCGTGTTTTTAAATGACGTTTTTCCGCCAATGGAGTATTGGAAATGACAATTTTCTAAAATGTTTTGCTTTATCATTCCATGATGGGAATTCTCACTCCGTTCTATGGGCATGAATACAGCAGGGGCTTCCGGATAGCCAAGTGGTCCCGGGTTCGTTTCCCAGTGGGAGCCTACGAGCAAAATGACCCCAGCTTTTAACAATATTACTACTACTAATGAATACAGCAATATTCTGATTAGAATTCTTATTTTGTTTATTATTTTCGTCAGGGTCATTTATGGATTAGATACAAATTTCCATTCCTTAAAGTGGTTCTTTGCCTTACCACTATGATTTCTCCATCTTTTAGTTATCGCTCCATTATCTTTCTTCGGACCTCTTTTTCTCTCTCTCAAACCGGGACGCCTCCAATCTATAAATGCCTTTCTCTATTCTACTATTTATTCATACGTCCTTCATTAGTTTTTGATCCAATTCTTTCCCGTTGTGTCAACGATTTGGAAAGATCTGCTTTGCAGTCTGTTTTCATCCTTCTGCATGCATTCTCTAATGTTTTAATCTTTTCTTATTAATGTTCCGCGATTTTTTCTTATATTAGTAATATTTTGAAATCTAACTCACCAATAATTTTGGAAAATCGTATGTTACAATACCACAAATGCCAAACTTTTACTGGCGATATCTGGTGGAACGTATTCATATTTGGTACAAACATACAATGAAAACAAAATTTAATGAGTGATTTTTGTGGGAAAATCAAGCCATCCTGCTCAAGTCCGTACTTCCCAATATCCTATTTCCTAATAATTCGCTAATTTTTTTGCCGGAATCAGGGTGTTTAGGAACCTGGCGCCAAACAGTTGATCTCTTGTTGATATTTTGTGTATGCTCTCCAATAACTCTTTCTGCAAGTGCACCGGAAACTGTTGAAAATTCTATAATCCTGTTAAAATGCGTAGGATAACAACCCACACTTTTATTAGTAAGAGTGTACATTTTCCTATCAGTTGCACTCTTTACCAGTTTTTCTTCTTTTTTCTCTGCGTATTGATTGCCGTAAAACTTACATTCCGGGGTTTTATTTCACGAAAACTTTGGTTCTTTCTTCCTTTCGGATAAGGAATTGTACGGTTAAACTAAAAACACGAGAAACTACGACTGAAACATCCAAAATTTTCTCTNAGTTAAATAATGTAGGTGACAGAGGACACCCTTGCCTAACACCTTGTTAATACATGAATATTAATGCAAATATTTTTAATATTTAACTTTTAAGATCCTCCTATCGCAAGCTTTCGTTTATGACTGGTTCTATCTACATGGGGGGGTTTGAACCCTCAAAACCACATAGGCTTTCGAACGTTTTCTATAAATTTAAACGTGGTTTCGATGGCATAAAATAACGGTGGGAATGGAACGATCTCGAATAGTATTTCTTGGAGACCCTTTTCAATAATTAACAGCGATAACATCTTAGATGTAATAAGATATAAGATATGACATAAGATATTAATATCTTGAACCATCTTGAATATTAATGCAAACATTTTTAATATTTAACTTGTAAATGTGTTAATTAATGGATATCTATACAATATGTTGCCTTATGATGCATAACTTCCTATCCATAATGTAATGCCTAGTGGAGGTGTTTGGAGAGGTTTCCCTCCAGTCTTTGGGCGAGTGCCAGGCAATTACTATCAAAATTAATTTTTATGTTATACTCCCCTCTAGCGGTAGAGGGCCAAATCGGATTTTACTTATAAATAAGTTAAGATTGTGGAAAGGTCATGAGATAACTTTTTCAGCGCGCCGTCCTTAGATACTATTTGTCATGACCTATAAATATTTACTTTATACATTATTCATTTATTAAGTAGATGAAGTACATACTTCGTCTATTTAAGCGTTCAAAACAGTAATTAAGTTACATTTACTTCGCGTTTCTCTTGCTTATTCACAATTTTTGATTGCATTTTGGTATTACAAAGTCACTATTTATCCTAGTGCTCTTAAAAATGGCTTCTTTCAGAAGATAAAGTGAACTGAACGAAACTGAAACACTCTTTTTTTAATTCTAAAGGATAAGGCCTCCTTGATAAATCCAATCAATATGTTAAAGATAACTTTTACACACTGTCTCTGAGCATCGATTCAGTACTAAATGTACGCTAATAATAGTGAATAGTATAAAATAGGAACAGATCAAACAAATAGAGGAATAAGAGTGTACTTTGTTGTTCATTTTATGTGCAGAATTATTTCTGTTGCGCATAAATATGGAATATAATATATAATTTTTGCATGAAGTTTAAAATATTATGAAGGTTTATACTACACAAGAAGAATTAATTCCACGATTATGTTGCAGAAACTGAAATTTTAACAATGACATTATAAAAAATTTGAAAGATGTTAACTCATTTACAGCTGACAGCAAAAAAAATACCAAGTGGTAATAATTTCCGGCCGCTAGGGTAAGTTGGGAAAGCCTCATTAGTTTACAAACGCTATCACGCATTATTAATTAATACAGGTCCATTTATGTTCGCCGGAAGTAAATTAGAGCTTAAATAACGAATGTGGCGGAGTGTTTAGCGAGATACCACTCCAACCCCAAGGTCCCGGGTTCGAATCTTTTAAGTCTACGAAATCGTTGTTTGTGTGCATAGATAATAACGAAAATTAAAATGGATGAAATTGGTGTCCCCTTGCTTTCATTAAAGAAGTAAATATTGCTATACTCGTTTTTATTTCAACGCAATATTCTTAACGCATTATTCCTTAAACAGAAAAATTATTTAACCGCGTATTTCTGTCTCTCAGTCCATCGACATCTGGTTGGAACCAAAAACCCTAAGTCGTAACCAACAAATATATTTGGAGAGATGACGAGGCGACTGTATGAGGTGAAGTATGAAGTATGTTGACAATCCCCTCTGAACCAGAATGCAATGAGTGGTAAACGTCCACATTTAAGTTACAAAGGGATACTGTAAATGACTCTCTTCATATCTTCCAATTAGTGGAGTCCAAAATTAATACCGTTATCCGGCATCTTTCACCCTTCAAAAGCTTATATATTAACATAACATGAACAGAACTGAACCCAAGTTAATGGAAGAGGCATTATTCTCCATCCTGTAACAAACAGTCATTTCAATCATCAAGATACGGTAAGAGGAACGTACTCAAATTTCCATTTACAGCGATAAAAACATATATGTTCGATATATCAAAAAATAATATTACGTAGACCATTAACGACATATAACACGCTTTTCGGAATGCTATTTCGAATTATTGATAAAAATTATTGTTTTGTCGCTAATTCGTCAATATTGAATGAAATAGCGTAGCTTTTGCTCGTTTTCTTACTGCTTGAACGCTAACCGACGGTCATGAATCCTCGAATGGCAGGAATGACCGTATATTTAGAAATAGTAAACCGCGGAGCGGTTCGTAAAGGTTTTTATTCATCTACATAATTAACTTCCCCTGGGATTAACGATGGAAGTGCTCTGCAATTAATTTGTCATTGCATACTTGCCAGTCAGGCACTACTGTGGCGCGTTGAGTCCAAATTTAGCATAATATTTAAGTTTAGCATTCAATGAAAGCCATACTTAGAATCCACTTGTTCAGAGAGAGCTCGATATAATCATAATGAAATAACATACGAAATTATTTAACGGAAAAATCCTTAGCAGCGGTAGGAATATTTAATAACCACAAAATACAAGAAGTACACGCTACTTCAAGGAAAACTAAATGTCATAACCGATTAAAGGTTGCGCATTGCACTGAAAACAAGTGAAATTACTGAATTAAATTAGTTAACCAGAGGTAGAAGGAGATGGAATACTCTTGTTTAATTTAAATTACTTTTTAGTATATCAAGCACTTAAATCCAATTAACATTTACGATGGGTTAAATAGAAAAGGAGTCTTTAAAGTCTCAATTTCGCCCAAAATAAAGAAGTGATTTATTTATTTGTAATACCAAATCTCCGGCATTTTTTTGCTGCTGTTACTGTATACATTACTAGGCCACTCAAGAAAACACTCCATGTAGTTGAGATTTTTACATTAAAATTCATAAAAACGGTTCATTCTTCTTCTTACGATTCTCGTCCTTAGTTAAGAGGTACCTCAGTAGCTCTTACATTATGGTCTTAAATTGCATTCCTAACGCTGTATCTCTTTTAGTTCGTGAATACAACGCTTTCTAGCAAGGTCTCATGCACAAAAGGATCAATGGGGTTATAAATGTTAGTGACGCAAAAGTAGCATTGAAAACCTCGGCAGTTTACATCGAAAAATAAAATTAAGCGTAAGGTATATAAATGGGTCCTGCTACCATGTCCTGATCAGTGGAATATTTTCCATTTGACTTTTGCTACAGGGTAGAGAAAAATATAAGTTTCGTTAACTTTTATCTCAGCTTTGTTCTTGGCTGTGATAATATGATTGCTACTGACGTATGAGTTATGCTGAATAATAGCATTAATTAAGGCCTTGAATGCTGCGAAAAGTGTTACTCGTAGAGTTATTGTGCTTCACTTACGTGGACTTCTTCCTCTTACGGTATTCTGTCTCAGTGAGGAAAGCAATAGCAAACTACATCATTCCTCATTTTGCCTATTAATAGTCGCCTCAGCCCCTTCTCCAAAGCTTTCCGTTGCTTATGCATGTCAAACTGAAGACTTTACAGGCATAAAATTTACGGAGGCGGCCGTGATGTTGTGGAAATTAATCAGATATCTACACTTTGCAGACAGTATAAAAATGAACAGACATTTTCTTGGAACACCTTTTTTGTTTGATGTCTATAGACACCCTACAAAACGAGATTGACCTCTAGAAGTTGAAGACAAAGAGTCTAATCTCTCAGAGAGCATTGTTAGCATTTGGAGACCGTAGGGCTTGTGGCAGTGAGACTTGAGGTTTCCTTGTCGGATAAAATTTAAGAACGTCTCTCATTTGAGATATAATTAGTATTTTTCTGAATTTTTTTCTGAAGATATTTGAATGAGCGGTATCTGAGATAATATTCATCGCCGTAAAACAAATTCAGTACATTAACGGAAATTTTCATATCTTCTATTCGTCGATGGATCGTATCTCCAGGAACAACGCTAATTGAAATATCGAATTTCCCAGCAAAATTATTCTAAGATAAGCGCACTGATTTACTTTTCTCGAAATCGGAGCTCGTCCAAGCATTGAGATTAAATGGAGGTTTATCTAAAAGGTTTATCTTTCATAAAAGAGAAGGGGAAGCATTCTTCCTCTTTGCAAACAAAATGCTGCTTCGATAACTCATCTGAAATCCCATATTCTGAAAGGAACATTTTTATGGGCTGACGACTCCTCCATCTCGCCAGTAAAGTATTTCTTTATAAATTTTTACTTCTACTAATAAAAACTACTTGGCAAGGTACCACTCTTCAACAGGAGGATAACGGGGTTTGTTCTTTGATTTGGACGTCAGTCCGGTTGTGGAATAATGGTTACACTCTTTATTGTTTAAGAATGGGTACGTACAGAGCCGCGCCGTCCTATGGGTGCAAGAGGTGCATCGTACCCGGGCGGCGGCATCTAATGGGCGGCAACAGAAGTATAGCTAACTAGTATGATTATTATTGTTATTGTTATTATTATAGCAACATTATTTTCTGTTATTTTTATACACACGACTTAATTAGGAGAGATTTGAAATTAAGGATTTGCAAACATTTAGAGGAAAGAATTACGGATAACTGTTGTGACGGACCTGTTTTTGACGATATTGTACAAGAATTTGCCTTTATGAAATCTCGCAATGTACATTATTTAGTTAAATGTTTTTCTTTATTTTTTATTTGCCTCCATTCCATTAATGTGTCATTATTTATGTCGCAATACGATTTTTATTAGAAACGTTCACATTTAGTTACGAAAAATAGATTTCATACATATCATTTTTAGTTATGCGTATTGCGAAGATAATGATACTCGAAAATAATGTGAACTATTAACTCATGATGCCACTTTACTATGTCAACATACGGACTATGCGTGAATAATTGTTACTGATGTTTTGTGACCAATGTAAGCTGGGAAAGGAAGTCTGAGACCACCATTTTTTCAGTCTTATAAAAGAATTTTTACCTGCAAATCAGGAAATGTATGGTTTTGGTATTAAATTTTACAGGGCGGCAAATCATGCTTGCACCCGGGCAGCAGATAGGCTGGGCGCGGCTCTGGGTACGTATTACCTTTCCATCCAAAATAAATTAATGATGTTTGGAAACTTTTGGCTCAGACATTACGATGATTCTTCTGTTCATGATAACTTTGAAAATCGATTCTTGCGGGCTTTTTAGAGACGATTTCTGGCGTGGAACAACGGCCAGCCCGAGGAATATGGACAGATAATAATGAAAAACAAAACAAATTTAGGCAAACAATCGATATAATTGGAAAAGTAACCAACAAAACGCACCAAAATTAGAAGGTTTTTGCGAATGAAAACGAACGTCTTCCGAAAACTCTTCGAACACCCTAATTATTTACCAATTGTTTGTCTCTGGCAGTTGATTTTCTATTCCAATAATTCATTTAATATTCCTGTTCCCCTGTCACACACTGTAATAAATCTGTTTTATTTATTTATTTATTTATTTATTTATCTGTAATATTTCTGTTCGTTGATATTTCAAACATTTTAGATAACAGAAAAGAAAAGAGCGAAGTTCACGAATTCAACGTTAAAAATAAAACGAAGTTAACTCTTTCGCATTTGTGAAATATTCTTACCCGTTTTCGATTATCTTTGCAGCAGCATTTAAGCAGCCTGTTATTGGATCTAACAAAATCCTTAACATCAAAAGAGACCAATTTTCAATTTGGGAGAGAGTTAGCACTTTAAGTTTTATACAAAGGTCTATGGAGTTCGTAATGCCTTCTTTCGATTTCAAGTATTCAAATTTTAATACAAGACTGTCCAATTAGTTGCGGCGGCGAGGAGACCCTGGAAATCACTATGCTTTTATAGCCTTATCGGAAAGCCGAACTTCCGTAAGGCCATAGAGTTGTGTCGGGAGGGGATCATGTTGATGAGGCGGGGCTTGAGGCACTTCCTTTAAAACTATGGAGGTTGGAGAGGAGATTCGGGGAGGAATCTAACCAGCCTTAGGGCAATTGAGACAGATAAACCATATCTGTAGGTGCGTAAGCGTTCCCAATATCAGCGTTAAGGACTTTTCCAATAATAACATGAACTTTATCCGTGACATTATTTTCAATATTTTCCCATTGTTTTCAAATCATAAGATTTCTCTGAACTCCATTTCCTCTCTCTAATTATCCTATCAACGCTTGGGAAATCCCTCCTAACTTTTCGCAGGTCTTTACAAAGCCGTTTTTCTTTTCTTGGTGCAACTTCACTCTAGCTAGTTAACTAATTAAAAAGAATTTCTTTCGTTTTAAAAACTGATACGTAATAATATGATAAATTGATGTAGATCCTCAGCTAGCATGGGTAGGAAATATGTTCAAATAAAAAATATCTGAAATATATCTCGAATGAGACAACAGATTTGATAAAAAGAATAGCAGAACTGATATGTTAATTTATACAACTCCACAAAATACATACATACACTCACGACATAGGTTTCAATGCATGGCATCATCATATGTTGATGCCATATTAATGTCCCACATTTTACGCCCGAAATTGGCTCCACATGTTCAGAACTTACCGAAAAACTGCTCTTCAAAAATTGGCCACTTTTCACAAAAACTGAAAAGCTTCTTTTTAGGTCGTGTATCTTGCCAAATATCGGGAAATGCGCCCATCTCACAAGGAAACTTATTACGAATGAATTTTTAGCAAATTTAATTAACTTTAATTTGAATTCAAAATAACGCTCGTAGGCCAAACATTTCCATCAAAAAACGGCATAAAGAAACATTTCGCAAAAATAGATTTTTGGGAAAAATCAATAAAAGCTTTGAGTACAACAAATATCCATTATATATTAATGAAATAAGTTACAAGTAACGCTTGCATGTATTGTGTAATTACAATGATTATTGTAATTACTATGATTGAGTTCCACCTTAACGAAGCCGAGTTTCGTCAAGTTGTCTTTCCTCCGAGTTGACCGTCGTCGATGCGACACTGAACCGAGAAACGCATTAAAAGATCAGGCCATTGATGAAATTTTCCTTGCAGCATATTATTGGAAAGAGATGCGTTTGATCCCTATAGGTACGGCTCCTTTCCATGGAGAGCGAAGTTTGAAATATCCTTGGGCGATATTTGTTAAGCAGAATGGAGAAATGCCAGGTTTTTACCGGGTTGAAAGCACGACTATCGACCACTTTGGTCGTATTCTCGACCATGTGAGAACCGGCGGTCGAGCTACAAGCAGTCGTGTACGACTCCTCGGAGGTCGAGTCGCGTATGTGCTCTCCGCCAGGTGGGAGTGTACACGACCGCTTCAGTCGAGTAGCTTGCCGAAGAGGTTACAAGGGCGAAATGTCTGTTTATGAAATTAATCACATCCAAATGACGCAATTCCTTAAACTTTACGTGAAAATAAATGTCTTTTGGCTATAAATTCGCCAATGTACATACAAAGACCGCGATCAGTTCGAAACAGCATTGAGAGAAATTTCACAAGTTCCAGAGCGTACTTGCTAGTTGGACACGCAAGTCGAGTAGTTGGTCGTGCACTCGACCATGTGACAACCCGGCGAATCGTTTTCAATTGCATGGACTCAATCGGCTTTTCCAAAGGAAGTCGCCTACCAGTGCATTAGTACATTATCGCGACAATTCTTTTGCTTCGGAAAAGAATTACAAAGCAATGCACTTTATCAGGAGCACTTCGAAGAAATTAAACGAGATAAGGTTTTTAGGTGACGGAGCAATCTATGGGTATGACGTCACTCGTTGAACAATCTATTGATTCCACTGAAAAACTGGTAAACACTAAATTTGTGTCCCAGATATCGAGGTTTGGTCCGCGCTTTATTTAGAGACAATCAGAGTCAGGGATCTGATTTCTAAATACCCTTCCGTACGCTAAAATAACTATTATAAAACATGCATATATGCACAACTATTTCAGCGATCCCTTTCGAAGAGAGATAGATTGCAGCATCCCTCTATACCACCGTGCTTTCCGGTACTTGCCCACTTCTTATACTTCAGGATATTATTCATTTTCTTAGTTTTTATTATGGCATTTTAAAAAATTGGGATGTTTGTTAAACCCTTGCCACCAGAACTTTGTTCTAATTGTAAGGCTATGTACAATAATAATAATATTTGCGTACGACAGAGTAATTTATAGGGAAATAGGAAGTTCAGAAGATAGGTTAACCTTGTCGAGTGATTCGGAAAAAAATTATGAAATGGTGCGATGATTGGCAATTATAGCTCAATATAGACAAATTTTCAGTAATGAACCTTCTCGCAAGGAAAAGTAATGCCAATGATTATTCGTAAACTCTAAAACCCTCCAACTTGGGGTACCCACATTGCTAATATATGAGGAAAAGCACTTATTTTCAAACTAAGACTCAATTTAGAAGATGTAGCCGATACAATGCGTCCTCCCTGTTACTTAGGCCGTTCTGATTCGGAGAGAAAAATCAGAGAAATAGAAGCTAGAACAAGTCGTTTCAAAAATTAATTTTTCCATGAACGATACGCGATAGTAATCAATTATGGAAGTAGAATCATTGAGAATGCACCACCTGCCACACGCAGAAAGTCGGTTTATAGTTTATTTATGTGGATGTTCAGACGCATCCATTACTCCATTGACACATTCCATATTATTGTTCTTCAGTCAAAGTATGTACTGTGATACACCGGCTAACGATAGAAGGATATTTTCGGATTCGATAGTTTGATTCCGTCATAATACTACAAATGTTTAAATGTTGAATTCCGTTTTGCTTTCCAATGAGGAATACAAGGTGCGTAACATTGCGAATATTATGCCAAATCCGCATTTTGATAATTTTACGAATTCGATGCTGGAAATTTGACTTCCTGGAAAAAGTCATAAATAAAAGGACTACGTAATTTTTCACACAGACTTTTTCTGTGTGCTTCTATGGGAAAGTAGGTTCCGCGACAATTGAGCGCGTGACAACTGAGCGCTGCGACAACTGAGCGCGTCTCATGCCTAAAGTTAACGTAAAAACTATCTAATATTAATTTTTGATAATCTGGCGGATAGCATAATTTGTGGAATACTGTTATAGTTCGATATATCATTCTTTAACCACTGTTGACGGCAGCAATTCGTTTAAATTTCGTCGGCAGTATTTAAGTTTACTCTGACAATCTGACGGATGGCAAGTTTGTCAAGTACTGTTTTAGTTATATGCTTCTTCTTATGGTGTAATATAAGGTTATCAGACAATTTTTAGAAACATGGTTATGCAGAGATTCAAAATATGTTTACTTTCCTAATGGAAGGGACAGGGAAAGAAACAAAGTAAAAAATATTCAGAAAAATATTGGCAGTGAATGGGTTTATAACGAAACTCAAGTCTAACGAGTTCGGAACTCAACATGTGAAAGCGCTACCTCGTGGAAGATCATAATAATGAGAATGAAACTTTTTATTTATTTATTTAACAATACCGTCACAGTTCGGCGCTACGTCAGGTAGCAACGTTAGCTTACTCTACATTGAACAACTAATCATATATATATAAGAAGCAAATGTCTGTCCGCCCCCTATTTATCTCAGAAACGGCTTGACTTAGGGATCTGAAACAAACTGCATTGTGTTTCTACGATGCTGAAACCCTCAGGAAAACTATTTACATCTCTGTAAAGGCCCGGGTTCGAACCCAGGAGCAGAAAATTCGTTTCCACATGAGATGTACGTAAATTACGTTTTCATGACTTGCAGAGGTCGTTTCTTTTACAAAATTAAATTAGAAACAACGGTACTACGAAATTGAGACAAGTGTCACAAGAAAGGAAAATAATCATAGAATCTTATTTTAGTCGTGAATCATTCATATAAATTCGAAATTGCCAGAACTTTGATAAAATACACGAAACATTTTTCGGAAATAAACAACCCATCCCTTTGACGACCAAGGCAATTGTTGTACATTGATTTCATGAGATATCCCATATAAATGCACGGGGATAATCAGTTAGTACATTTGGGAAATAAACAACCCATCCCTTTGTCGACTAAGGCTATTTTTGAATGTTGATTTCATGAATTATCCCATATAACAGTAATTTTAGTGGTCATGAAACTATCGACATCTAGAAAAATTAGGAATACAACGAGGCCATGTGGGCCTCTCTTAAACCTAACCTCTGAAGTCATACATGGTACAGTTATAGAATTTCAGAAATTAAAA